>JAFIDM010012231.1:60903504-60917031 GCA_023159025.1 Thereuonema tuberculata | reverse complement strand
AGATCCTTTGTCATTCAGACCTTCTGAATTATACATCAATGAATAAATATGACTGATGAATTCTAATAAGGACGAAACTGCTGTTTTTGTCAACTCAAGACTTGCTTTAAAAAATGTGCATTATCATTTTAGCTTTTTATTTAATTTTTTTTTGAAATCGAAAAAATTTAAATTAGTACAAACTTTAAGCGAACACTTACTTACACTTTTAAGCGAAGGAATATTCAACCTTCTAATTAATTACAAACTTATTGAATATTACATTTAAAATAACAAATAAGTTAAATTCTATTATTGGGTTTCGAAATGTATAAATTCTGAAATAATGCTATTAAGAAACATTACTTTTTAGTAAATACCATTTTATTCTCCTGTTCTTTTCGCGTTTTAATTAAAAAAACAAATAGAACTAGTAATGTTGACATTTTAGATTTACCATTCCTTCCCTAGTAGTTAATTTTCATAGTACTTCTGGAGGCTTCGTTGTGTTAAAGATATTAGTAAAGGTTTTATGTAATTACCACATGTCGGATGAACCGTCAACGCTGCTAACTCCACATGTAGACAATTAAGACCATTACTGTCAGTATGATTTACAATTTCAAATGAGCTATTAAATCCCAGCTTTTATCTCGTCAATGACGACACTATTTAGCTCGTCTAATGCAGAAATTTATTGAATTTTCCAAAGGTAAATAAATTTCACTCGGAACTAATTAACAGCATTTCGTGTTAATTTATCATTAATTGTTAATGGTTGTTTACGAGTGTCTGTTGGAGAACTTTTTCTGACCAAGGCATTCTGTTTACTTTCAAGGAGATTTCGCCATTACTTATTTCTTGGAAATTCTAATAACATGCAGTGTATAATTCCAATCAATATTTTAATATGGTATTATATAGGAATATTCTTCTCTCTCTCGCTCTTCATTTAATTAAAAATATTTTACGTGTGTTTCTTAATATAAAAACATCAATTCAGGCCACCACCCACAATTTAAATTAAATACATATACAGGGTGATTCACGAAGATATGCAGAAACTTCGGGAGCTCATTCTACATGTAAAAATAAAGAAAAAAAATTATATAAACATAGGTCCGGAAATGCTTCGTATCGAGTTACGGCTAGCGAAAGATTTCGCCTATAAATGTAGTACAATAATACGCACATGGACTACACCTCAGTTGTTAGCTCTCACTATAAATCAAAACAATGCAATTCATATTATTGTTGAACAGCTGTTATAGTGTTGCCATCTTTTTTGTAGGTTTCACGTGGGATAAGCTTCAAACCACTGGGTGATACAGTTCTGCGATATGTTTCATTCGATTTTTCAGGTCAACAACCATAAGAAACCACTGATTTCGCCCCTTAATTTACCTTCCCAGACTTCCAGCAAGTCTTCATTTCACCCAGGGTACTAAGTTACAGACGAAATCTTTCGCTAGCCGTAACTCAATACCGAAGATTTCCGGACCTATGTTTATATAACTTTATTTCTTTACTTTTACATGTGGAATGAGCTCCCGAAGTTTCTGCATATCTTCGTGAATCACCCTGTTTATAAGTGCAATAAAATGCAAGCACTTTCAAGATGGTCTACATCTCTTTTTCAAGCGGATTAAGGAAAAACACGATACAAAAATAAGAAGTCAGGGCCAACTGACATGTGACTCGGACAGATACATTTACTTTGCAAAATTTTATCCCTGTACTTTATTAAGAGAATCCTTATTGTGAAAACATATTTCTAGAATTTTATGAAAATAATAAAAGATGTGAAATGCACTGTGCTTTATCTTCATAGAAGTAAGAGTATGCTAAACATTGACATCGTCGTAAGGAAATAAGGACCACGAACTAATTCTGAATGTCAAAATCATTTATTCGTCCGTATTTCCTTATTTTTTTATCTGAACTCAAATAACAGTTTTCAAGCTTTGTAACTTGAGTGCTTTAGTGTTGGATGTGTAGTGTTTTCCACGACCATTCAGTATTCTCTTTCATCTATGTACATGTTAATGCTGGAAATGGCAAAATAAAATAACTAAGAGAGGAATTCAATTGTTCAAATCAGGCAAGAAAAGAACGACTTAAAGACATCAGGAAATATATAATTCTTCTTCATAATAATTGTCTACCTATTCACATTCATAAATGATTTTCTGATTTTTGTATTTGCACATTTTTTTACTAATAAGAAATCATTCTCCTTCCACCGAAAAGAAATTGGAAATTAATGTTATTTGGTACCATAATGTCTGCTTTTGAACAGCATAGCTGTTGTATCTTTATGTTTTACAAACTTATGAATTGCTAATTACTCATTATTCTACATTTAGTGTTCGCAGTGATGCGCAGTTTCCACAAATTCATCCTAATAATATTAGTATTGTTAAAACAAGAAAAGAAATCCTATATATTTCATTTGCTAATTTGTTGACCCAAACTTTGTTTTACACCATTTTATTCTAATTGCTTTGTATTGGACAAAACTTTCATTGCGTCACTAGACAGATATCTTGTTATTTCCTATTTTAATGTCTTTTAATAATTTGTATTTTTGTAGATTTGTTCAAGTCTGAAGTTTAATTAGTGAAAACAAATATAAAACTTGCACATAAATAAACAAAAGGTTCTCGCAACCTACGCTATCATGTCGGGAATGTGGGACAGTGTTTGAGGCTTATTAGGCTTCTTCAGCCAGATTTACCCTTGATGATAGCTCAAAGTGCGAGACAATTAAAAGAAAACCATTTCAGGTCCCCGAAATGCTGCACGGTTATTTATCATTGAGTTAATTTTGTTTGAGGGCCAATTCGGGGACCTGAAATGGTTTCCTCATGTTTGTCTCGCACACTGAACTTCCATCAAGGGTCAATCTGGCTGAAGAAGACTAATAAAGCTGAAACAGCTGTCCCAGATTTTTGTTTATTTATGTGCAGTTTTATATTTTTTATTTTTTTTTTTTCGCTAAATCATACGCTGATTTATGTATGAAGTTTAATTGCTTTACGAAAAAAATGGAAAAAAAAAAAAAATAAAACCAAACACGATTTGTTAAAGCTTTAGCATCTAACAACAATATCAAAAATAACAACAACAACAAAAAAAATCCGAAATGCACGTTAAATTTTTAAACCACTTTAAAATAAATACGGTAAGTTTCAACTTTGTAGGTTTCTTGGTAGTAGGGTTTTGGGGTTGACCCTCTCATCAGAATATTTATAAATACAGGTATCCAATACACATTTGCTGTTTATTTAACAATAATAATAATCTTGAGGTACCATCACTTTGCATAGAATAGATGGAAATCAAACGGAAATCAATATTTTCAAAAATTTGTAAATATATTTGTAATATATTTTAATTCATTTTAACTTTCTTTTTAAATATTTAAGTAATTAAATTCAATTTCATTGAAAGATTATCTCAACCATACAATCTTAAGCCATTTCTAGCTTATTTTAATTAAAGACAAGTATAAATATACCTTTACGACTTTATACTTTATATCTTTGTTGTAAGTGTTATATTAAATTCATTTTATGAGTAAGTTCACTTCATTTCAATTCTGTTATTATTTATTTATAGAAGTTTTATTGAAAAAAATTAATAAGGAAATTTTAAAAAAAATTTAAAAAACCTTCTTATAAAAAAGTAATATACTTATAAAATTGGATGGTGTTATTGGCGAAGCATTGAGTAGGCCCATTTTAAAAAAAAAGACAAGCTTTTTTAAAAACAGTTCTTATCTCATGTGGTTGCTACAATGAATATCATTTACATTTCTAACATTGTTTTTGTAGGTCACTTCAGATTTTATCCAAACACGAGATAAAAAAAACAAAAACACTCGACTTATCATCGAAGTCGTAATTTAGTGCTTGCTGTTGGTTACCTTCTGCAGATCGTAATCTCGAAATGTGGTCAAGCTGTTATTGTACCGAACGCTATTTTTAATCTCAGTTTGCAGCGAGGAATATTGACGCATCTGCCACATGCGTAAGGGTGGGCGTTGCTTGGCAGGCTTGTTTACCCCGTGGGAAGCACCGGTTGCATTTTAATAAGCCCTTTCTGTCATTTGTCTGACGAGCAACTGCGCTTGTTGTTCACTTTATGCACCATGGGACGTTCGTGCCGCTTGTGCGCGCCATAATGGTGAATTGTAATGGTTTTACCGATTGGCAAACAATGCGCCGACGTAAAACGGCTTGCGTTCTTTGAAGATAAACGAAAAACAGAAGGTTAGAGTGAAATTGTCTAAGAAATGACTTTTTTTTTTCTTAGAGCTACTGAATTTTCCACTTTAGTGGAAGAACTGTTTAGATGAAAGACCTAAAACATTTGTTTAGGAAGGGAGAGATTTTACACAAGAACGCTCTAACATATGAAATGAGAGAAAGGTTATGAAACATGAAAGATTAGATGGAAAGATAAATCATTTGTGCTTTTTGAAAATGTGTAAAGTTTTTTTTCCGACTAATATAAATCAATTAAATATTTTGTTTGAAAACTTTATTCTATTGTTTGGAACTTAGTTTGATAAGGAACAAGTCAAGCGTGAATCTTTTCTAATCATTGGTTTCTTCATTTGTTTGGAACTGGTGATAGGTTGCAAAGTCCAAGCTCCAAATTAAACTCTACAAAGCCTGAAGACTTCGAAATACCATTTTACATTGTAACAACTGAAGACTGACATAAATTATGAAACTGAAATAAAACAAAAAAGAATCAGATATACGATTAACTCTGTATATATTAGTATACTACAATAATAATAATAATAATAAAAGCAATATTTTCTCTTAAATAATTAATAAAAAATAATATTTATATATAAATCTATAACTGCTAAGGAGATTATCCATCATAACTAACTAAATTAATAAATAAATATATAAAAACTATGAAAACAAGTACGTTTTCAAAGTCTGGACTTCTAAATATCGTGGTATAATGTTCTCAGCAACTGATGCCTTATGGTACAATTGGAATGATGCATGGATGGAAATTTCCAGACGTGTGGATGAAGCTCTTCGTAAATTACTGCCTAACATTCGGAGTTCTTGTATGATTGTTATCAGCTCTTAGTACTCATTCATCACAATATCGTTCCTTTATTTTGTCATTTTTTATTTATTTATTCCTGTATTTGTTTTTAAAGTGTTTGATAAGATGTTTACTAAATAATCTTTATTGAACCTCATTTTCAATGTAAAAATGAAACATAACACCACTTTAGAATTGATACTTTTTTCATTATCAAGGATCTGAAACACATTAAAGAAAAACAATGTATTATTGGCTTCAAGTACAATATTTTCAATAATATTTGTGTTGTAATAGTTATTTGTGAAACGAATTACCAACGGACACTTCTGTGAATCTTCAAATATTTCTGTTGCAGTAATAGTAACAAAAATAAGAATGTAAGTTCTTCAACTAAAAAATAATATAAAAATTATATTGATGTAAATATAAAAATTATACTTAATGCATGAATCACGTCAGTCCTAGCAGTGCAGGTACTAATTTGGATAATTATATGTTCAGAAACCGTAGAATATTCTATTGTTTTACAAAGCAAGATATATCACCCTGAATCAGGAATAAAACATTTCTTTATGCCTAGATAAGAACTTAGCTATTAGAGTTAAAAATTTTATACAATAAGTAGCTTCTGTCGTTCTCATCACAACTAAATATGGAATACCCTGCCTCTGTCAAACAAAAGTACGTGATACGTCTCTGAATAATTATATCAATGTGGAATATCTTGCGATCCAGTATAAAGTCCCTTCATTAGAAATGTAAGAAATGACAGACACCTGTATTTCTATCAAACGTCGACCAGTTCATCTTCTATAGTAAGTGGCGGATGGGTTTCTGCGAAAAATTAAGGACATTCGTGCGACATAAGATCAGAGGGTATTTTTGTAACAGATTGCTAAATAATGTTTTGTCTCTTATAAAGTATCAGAGCATTCGAATATCATTTCAACAGTTGCCTAACAAGTAGTTAAACAATAATTATCTTTCTCCTGTATATTATCTAATTAGATATGTTAAATATTATGTTCAGTCTCCGTTTTTTTTTTAAATTCATATCATTTCTTTTAAAAGTTGAGTTTGAAAAATTGAAAGATCTGTTGCGGAGATGTCGTTATATCCATGAAGAGATTGATTGCTCCATCTCTCAAATCAGCTCACTACCTTTACCATGTCTTCCTTTTCTTGATGTTATTAGAAAAGCTGCTGCTGTTTGATCTCGAAAGAATGATGTAATATTCCCCTCAAACCTTCTGACCAATGATAATTAGCTAATTGTTATTATTGGTCAGTTCAATTTTAAACTTCAAATCGAATGTTGATTGCACCAAATTTATGTAACTCATCCACAATAATACGATGTTAAACAGAATGTCACTTCCGGCTTCCTTGTTTAGAATCTATTCAGATTAAACGTTGTAACAGTTTTTCAGTAATTTTTTTTTTTTCTGAATGCAACGATAATAATTGCTGAAATTATAATTCTTCCATTATAATTCTGCCAATAGCATCAGGGTACACCTATTTAACTATATTGCTTTCAATCATCATTGGCCAATTTCTAGTGATGTAAAATGCTTCTTAATACTGTTGCCTTCTTTCTTAATACTTAGAGTAATCGTATTGACTTTTTGAATAACTATTAGTGAAAATTGTGATTTGATAATCTTAAACTTAATAATTCTTCAGTTTTGTAAGCATGTTAAACTGTACACTTAATTTACTGTCTTAATTATTACTATACCCTAAATATTCAAATAACTTAAAGAACTAGTCACAGAGCAGAAATGCAAGGAAATGAAATGAATTCTGCTTCCTCACAGGAAATCGAAAGATAGATGTCTAGTTAGTTGACGTCTTCGTCTTTTTTTATGGGAATCTTGTGTGCCTCTTCTGATGCCGTGCACATTATTGCTGGCTACCGGAAAACTGGAATTTAGCCAATGTTCATTAAGCATTCCCACCCCCAGCAAACGGTGGCAATGAGTTCCAGATGAAGAGCTCTTTCGTCTGTCGTAATTCACATCGATCGCCTCATTGGATCGGAGATTAATTTTCGACGCTTTGCTGTTCCCTCTTGTTTTTCTCTCCTAGTTCTCTGACTTAGATTAAGCTTCGTGTTTCTTGTATTTTTTTTAATGAAATACACGAACATCATTAAATTGAGGAAGAAAATTGAAAACTCCAGCATTGAATAGCGTGGAATTAGAAAGGTTTTATAGATTGTTGTATAGAAATTTCGATTAATCGAAGAGCGCAGTTTGAATACCAGATGAAATGTGGACGCTCTCTTTTCTTAACTGTCTAACTAGAAAACAGGGCTCTTGAACAAAGCTTCGAAAAATTGAGATTCTAAAGGTAAAATTGATGATCAGGCAGATCTTATTTCTCCTAAATTAAAAATGCGTCATTTGTTTATTGAAAACTAAATGAGGACAATATTAGCATTGCAAAAAAAATCGAATCTTGATGGTTTTTAAGAGTTTGCTGTTCTGTCTTTCTGAGGACAGCAGCAGAAGTATACACATGCTAATAACGATAAAGAACTGGTTTTCAAGCAGTGCTTAATATAATAACCTTTAAGTTTACCTCAAAATATTCAGATAATAACGTAATCGTAATAACTTTGTTCTTTGCATACTATTAATGAAAACTGTTCTTCGGCTTGATAATCCTACTACTCAGTTTTGTAAGATTAAGCCAAATTGAATTGCGCTTTGCTGTGAAGGTATTGCTTAGCACAATAAACTTCGTTGGAGGCGGGCTCTGCAGAACCAAACATTCTGGGTGCGGTCCCGGACAGTAGTCATTGCTGACGTTTGTGAATAAATAGTAATGCCGGAATTTCATGCGGATTGTTCATAAGGAAGATAAGAAAGCTCTTGAAGATATGAATTAGAACGGAAACAAAGACTTGTTGCTGAATAAATAACTGAAATTAACAATCTCACAATGCGGTTTTAATGATCATTGCAATGTAGAATTATCTGAATATATAGTTGAAAAGACCATCAGTAAAAACAAATCGAATGTAACCTTTTGAACATTTTCAAGAAGTAATTGTAGCAAAAACATCTTTCTTTATTGATGAGATTTTTTTTGACCTTTTCCTTAATACTGTTATTTCTACTGGCAAAATTTTTTTGGTGATGTTCGTTTAATGTAGATGTGGGTAAGAAAAAGAAATCGTGTTTGAAAATGGAATTGTTCCGGAGCTTTCATCGATGTTACAAATTATGAAACCGCATCAGTAATAAAATCTTCACTTTGAAATCAAGACAACTTTTAATGTACATTATAAAAACATTGGCTACAACTTGTAAAAATTAAGTATCTTCTACATCTCTTCTGCTCCCACATTTAGTAGAAAGAGTAAAGTCAGATTTCTTCCAAAGCTCATAACATACTACAGAGTATTTCCACAAGCTACCGTATATTCCTTAAAAATATTAACAACTTTTCTTTCTAATAATTTTTTGTAAACACTAATGTACTTTTGCAACAGTTGTATCACATTAACAGTAGAATTATGAGATTGTACTTATTTGAATTTAAATTTCTAAATTAGTTTAAAAAAAACGGTACTAAGAATGGTAGCACTTCTTGAAGATGTTGTTATTTAACATTAAATTAATTATTACGGTATTTTTTCATATAGGCACTACATAAATATTTCTTTTATAAGAGAAATCTCTTTGTCTCCCTCGGATTTAGCTTATTAGGAATTAATCTCATTAAAGGGATTAGCTTCGATACAAACTTCCCTCGTTGACATTTAATCCTCCAGTGTCATGATGACTTGGACGTGAAAAGGAAGCTTAATGAAACATGTCAGAACAAGGTTTCTTTGATGAAGAAGAAAAGACAGGAGGAAAAATCCTTTTCGTAAGTGGTGAAATCTGATGAAACCTAAAGAAGAACCGTTACCAAAAGAATAGGACTCTTGAGAAGACAGCTCTTTAACTTAGGCCTACAAATAGATATTGATGGATTCCGGTAAAATCTTAGATTTATTTTTTTCATCTTGCAGGGAAATCTTAGGTTTTAAGCCATAAAGCGATATTGATAAAGCAAGAACAATATAATTTTGATATGCAGAAGGAGTAACTCTTATTAATTAATAAATGAAAAATATGAGTTGAGTGCGGGATTTAATGCTTTGTGTAAAATTCGTTCAATATTTCGACTCGGTGCAATTTTATAATTTTGAAAATTAAAAAGAAAAAAAATGCCGTTATTTGGGTAATATCAATTTTTTGGAGTAGCCTTCTTGTTCAAGACATTGTAAAGATGACAACAGTGTTTTGACTCGAAGACCATGAACATCGTCTGTTCCAAACATTGATATTAGTGAAATAATTACAACCCTTTTTTCTTTAAAAATTCTCTATTGTCTCCTGATGAAGGCTCAAGTTACCGAGCAGAAATACTGCACAATTTCACCCGGAGTAGGAAAATCCCTCACCAAGTTTATATTTTTTGTATATTTAATTTTGTATCGATGAATCGTGTTCTAAAACATCTGATATTAAACTATTAAAGTGTTTGAATTTGAAATCCCATTTTTCAATGACTCGAGCCAAATCAGCTAATAATGATAAAAACTATTAGATAACACATTCTCACCAAATTTCAAAATACTGCTTTGTTTCTGCACTTACGGTGCTTACTGTTAGACAGGGTAGATGACAAATTCCCGGCACCGGATAGTTCCAAGCGTCTGTCCAGCTTCTTCGATAGGACAGGCTATCTAGTAATTGTCTAACATTAACATATATACAACTCCCGAACCGAATTAGTCCATATGTTCTAATGTTGAAATAACTGTGAAGAGAAACTTACCAAGTGTAGCAACATGCAAAACTGAATAAAAAAACGTATTGTCCAAGTATTAAGCTTGTTTATTACAAAGAAAGAAATAAGGAAGCTCTTCTCCAATATCGTTTGCAATGTAATATCAAATACCCAAAAAATTGAATAACAAAAGACACGTTATCGAATTGCAGTGACATAGACGAGGAGAAACCCTCGTTTGGATTATAAAAATGATCTTTGTTACTATTTCTTATCAAGATAAGTTTATCTCTAATAGAAAAACACACTTATTATCTTCATAATGTTATTATACTGATCTGCATGAAATATCTAAACTACTACTACATGTTTCGATGTCTACTCGATTTTGATGAAATTTAAATTTGAATATTTTTAAAATTGTTTTCCATATTATTTATGTCCAGAAATCACTGGATTTCAGCTTCGGTTAATTTAGATTCTACAAAGAAGTTTTACCATACTTTCATTCATTTCTAAAGTTACGGATATGAATAAAATAATTAAATCGATATTTATAATTGATTATTTTATCAGTTAATAAATATATTTATTTAGTAACATTGATTTCAGTGAATTAATAAATATTAATCAACAATACAATAGTTTTGAAACTGGTTACTGAGCAACTTTACACAAATAAAGATTGCGATTGGATATAGATGTTACAAATCAATTTTTTCCTAACGTGGTCGGATTGCATCTAATTTTAATGCGTTATTATTGGTAACCGAGGAATCACAAACAACAAACCTCTTTTCAGACAAGTTTGATGGATGAACGTCGATTAAAAGCAAGATATCGTCTGGGAATTCAGAACTTTTTACAACTCCCCTACCAGTTCGAATTCAAAAAAAAGACAGAACAGAAGCAAGAAAAAATCCGTTTCATTCCAGAGATGCCGCCTCTCTGTTAATAGCAGTTATATGCAGGAGAACCGCATTGCAGAAAGCGCCTCACTTCGATCAATGGAGACTGTCTATGCTTTCGGAATACAAAGACGATCTGATAGAAGTAGACGCACGTTTTGATTGAAACTTCCCGAAAAAAAGATGTAGAAATTCATTGAAAACTTTTCACATATTAAAAAACATTTGTATTAGAGAATAATTAGCTTAAATCCAACCATATTCGAAATGTAAGATAAGTTAGCAATTTATAAATTTAAAATTAAAGAATTATGTTCGATTGTATTTATTTAATTTTCTCTATAAAGAAATTTATCTGCAAAAGAATTTTGTTTTTACTTAGTATTGACATGCTAGTATTTTTTTAATTGGTATGTTGTTTCAGTAGTTTAAATTAAAAGATTTTTAACAGCTTAGTACGAAAAGAATTTTCATTAATAATATTTCCAGTTGAAGTTATTAATTCGCTTCAATTAATGTTTCTTCCATTGGACTATTACACTATCACAACTATTCAAAGAATTTGTAGCTATTTCTGCGCTGTTTCAATGATTGCTTCTCTGAGATCACCTTTATTTTCCAAAGCATATACTGTATGTATCTGCGCTTATATCAATCAGTTCATGCGTGTATATATTTATGGTGTTTTGGTCTGTGTATGTGTGTGTCGATTAGAAACTTTGAATGGGCATTCTTGAAACTTCACATGCGTATTTACGGACAAATGACGATCTGTCTCTCCTTATATTTCAAAATTTCTCTATGAGGATTTCTTTAGAGAATCCGCGAATGAAGGTAACAAAACTTTCTAAAAAAAATCATTAGAAGCAAAACAACTCACTAACGGTAAACAGTGACATATTATCAACTTTTAACAAAGATTATTAACAACTTCCAATTTGCTTGCGCTATGTATGATTAAAAAATCATAGCTTTTCGTATGATTTAAACTTGCAGATTTTCTTAATTTTCCGCAAATTAAAAAAAAAAATACCAATTTCAATTCTGTAGGAATAAAAATTTTCAAATAACTGGATATTTTTTTGTATTCGTTTTCACAATTTTAATGAATGAAATTAAAAGGAAAGTAGAGTTTAAACTTTCAAGATTTTTTTCGTTGTTGTTGCCTAGTTTTGCCTCAAGTTGTAATAGTTTTGCCTCAATGTATCAGCGTACGAGATAAATCATTGTTTCAGTGACTGTAATCGTAAACAGCAGTAATAAATATTGAAAAGTTCTCACACTACATATCCAATGTATGCAGATTTATATGGTGTAGGTTTTAAAATCAATTTAAGCTAGATATATGCTCAGCTATCTATCTCAAAGTGAATGCTAAGCATGAAATAAAAAATAACATTTTAAATTGGACCATGCATAAGTGTTGGGCCAGATTTTATGAAAATCCGTCAGCCGTTTTAACGTGATGCTTCTACAAATAGACAAACGAACAAACATAGAAAAGAAGTGTTCAAGCGCAATAGTGAGACTTCGAATACTCAATCAAAAATTAGATAAAATCTCTAATATCTTAGGGAGGAACTTCCAAAACATTTTAGAACGACAAACTTTCGGGAACAACCTTAATTTTAGTCGATACCACTTAATTATTTTTTTATTACATTGGTTTTTTAATTTATTAGCTAGTTTGGCATTTGTTTTTCTTTTTCTGTCGTTGTTCAATGGCAACGCTAGTTATCTATGAGAAATTACCTAATCTAAAAGCCCCTTAAGCACGAGCATAAAAGCCAATTCCCCTATCCGTACATTATGCTCTTTGTTTTATTTTTCCGTATTTTCATTTATTTTTCTTTTTTGTTTTACTTCCGCATTTTTTCTGACTTTTTGTTTTCAAATAAAATTAAAAATTTGCATTATTTTATTTTTCAAAATTTTTTGTGACCAACAGTTCGGGAAGAGCTGTCTTAGAGAATTATGATTTTGCAGACTTACAAGCAAACAATCCTCGACACCATTGATCATAGTTAAATTGTAACGAATTATTTCTTTATTTTCTGAAAATTCTGCATTTGGACCGTATTTTTATCCATGAATCTTGTTCTATTTACTTTTCATAACAATATAAAATACAAAGGGAATTATATGTAACAGAAGTAAAATCATCATTTCTTTGGTGACAGAAGAATATAAAGGAGAAAAAAAAAATGTAATTAAAAAAAATAGAAAAAAATATATATGTTTTGTTTTTCTCTTTCTGTGAGACTGCTTTTTGATGATCAGATTTTGAGGAATGATGTGGGTGTGTTTGTCTACACACTCTCCCCTCCATCAATTTCCCTGTGGATGGGTAATGCTTTCTGTCTAATGCATAACTTGCAATCTTGCAGCTCCGTCACGACTGCACGAGATTTCTACAAGACCTTCTTCTTCGACACAAATTGGACTTCCATTTATTTTATTGTTTCTTTTCGAATAACACCAGGTAGAAGAAATCGATATTTAGCCAAATTGGTGGAATGTTTTTCACTTTATTAAGAAATGCTTCGAATTCTCTACATTCTAGTCCGCTTCCGGTGTTTTTGGTATTCAGATATTTTTGCTCAGTGATGTACTTCGAAAGAAAAAAAAACAGATTAGAAGGATTGTATTTATTTAGATGTTCTGTGGAAATCTTTTCTGCCAGAAAACCAAGGATTTTTTTTTTCGGTGCAGTTTACAAAAATGCGAAAAATGGATCATTCTCGAAGGTTTGTTGGCAAGTACGAAA
>JAFIDM010012231.1:60849263-60888504 GCA_023159025.1 Thereuonema tuberculata | reverse complement strand
AGTGTATTTCCGGTTTCAACGTTTGCAGTTACCGGTGCGACTCGCGTTTGCAATGACCATCAACAACGCACAGGAACAATAGCTACAAGTGTGTGGACTAAATTTGGAAAATCCATGCTTCACACATGGACAGCTGTATGTGGCCTGCTCACGCGTCGGAAAACCTTTTGATTTATTCGTGTATGCACCAGACGGAAAAACAAAAAATATTGTTATCTAAAAGCACTTCAATAAACAGAATTAAAACACAAACACTCTTTCTTTGAGTGGAATTGCAACGCCTGCCGGATACAGCTAGTATACCATAAAAAATGATTTTTTTTTTCGATGTTGATATTGACCTTTGCAAGTGATGACATTGAGTAGAATAGACTCCTATTTCACTAGATCTGCAATAGCAAATGTTTTCTTTTTCTTTATTATTTTTTAATAAATTTTGAATTTAATTATCAGCATTACCACGAAACGTGCAATAACTCGCATTGTTATCCTAAAAATCAATTCAAATGATGTTTTAAAAATTTACATTGAATGAAATCCTTACTTGTGTTAAAGTTTCGTATATATTTCGATTTTAAAAGTCTACAAGGAACTTAATTTTTTTAAAGTGAAATATAGCAAAAAAAATTATTAAAAATTAAAAAAAAAGGAACGGTGATCATAACATCGAAAAGGCTCTGTTTAATAAATAAGTTATAATTGTTGGCCCAGTTTTAATGTAAACCTTAGAAATTATCATAAAGTTAAGTTAAAACTTGACAATCGAAGAATAATAGTTAAATTAAAAAACAAGAAAAATAATTGCATACCAATGGTAATTTAATTGTTAAATAACCTTTATATAGAATTGGTTATCAGTTTCTTTTAAATAAACCTTACTTATTAAGATTAAAGTTTCTTAAATTCCATAAAAATTCTAAAAAAAATTTTGAGTGCGGATTTAATCTAAAAAACTCTGCATGAACACCTTTTCTTTACGGTTTTTTCTTATTGTACTTACCTTCTTAATCTTTGATGTAAAGATTACTCTTCTTCTTCCTGTATCAATTTCTATCCTTTTCTCAATCAATCTGAACTTTCTTAACTTCATCAGTTTTAAAAAGTGGACCTAGTGTTTATCAGTGCAGTAGTGACATCTCCAAACAGCTGTTTCTCAGTATATTGCCGATCGTCAGTGGAGTTCATCAGTTTTTATTATTAACTTATTTTAATATTAGGTCTTTACTGCGGATTATTATTTAAAGGAGCTTTGGAATGAAAATAATTTAATAGGAGCCATGAAGTTGTTAATGAAGAAATTACAATTTATTGTCTATTTATGTCTTAAATTCCTACAACCTCACCTCCCACGTATTGAATGTTTTAATTTAAACTATTTAAGTATCGTAAAACCAAATCAATTTTTAAAATTAAAATATTCAACCTCAATGGAAAAATAACAACAAATATTCATGAATTTTAATACATTTAAGCCCATAAAACACTATTGCCTTCCCATGTTGAGTTAATAAGAAAAGATATAATCTCTAGCAGCACTAAAAAAAAATATAAAAAAATTAATCCTTAAAATTTTATTTTTTGATCAAAAAATTATTCTATTTAAAAGATAAATTTCTTTTAATAAATTCTTGGAGGGGCATCATGTTACTTACACATAACCAAAAAAATCTATAGGATAGGGCAGGAAAAATTGTTATTAGACCTTACCTTACACTTAATCTCCGTCTTTAAACACTCATTTCATAAATAAAATATTCCAAATCAATATAATCCATGTGCTTCTTCCATAATTAATCTTCCTACAACCCCTCAAACAGGACAAGCCTTGATACCCTTTGAAACTATTGCTATATGAGTTACAGACGAATAAGCAATTAATGACTTAACTTAATATCTGAATGTCGTAAACATATTAAACTAACATAAACATCTCCTAGTAATCTTAAACCAATAAAAATTCACCTAGTTCTAATAAATTTAATTAAAATACAGTAAAACCTCGTCATTGCGCTCATCAAGGGACCGTGATCTAAAAGCGTAATAAGCGGAATAGCGCTATATCGAGATAGGATAGCGCAATATCTTTTATTGTACATAGAAAATGTCCAGGGATCGTATAAAAGGAGCATAAAGAACGGGATAGCGCTATAAGCGGGAGCGCTATCTCGAGGTTTTACTGTAATTTGATTTATTCGAAGAACTCCGTAACCCCCTATCTTTAGTAAAATACCTGCCAATTTAGCCTGCAATTGGAGCTTCAATATGAACCTTAGGTAACCATAAATGTTCTAAATATATTGGCATTTTCAAATTGAATGCTATAATCGAAAAAATGTAAATAATTATACTAACATTTATTTTTATATTTATTAACGCTATAAAAGGTAATCTTTCTAATACCTCATAATAATCTATTAAACTAATTAATAGAGGTAAGGACGCTGTTAATGTATAAAACCTATAGAAGACCTATTAGATGTTGTATCTAATGAAGTGCAGTTCCAATTAATTCCTTAAAACTTGATTCGAAATGAGATCAATTAATAAAAAAATATTATGTTAATGTTATATTAATATAATTGTTCGGATTTATATTTTTTCTATTTTTTTTTAGGGGTAATGTGTCCTAGGACAAAAAATTATGAAGTATGCTTGATTGAAAGCAAAATCTATGTGGAAGGGACTGTTCTGCTTTTGACTACTATTCTTTTTTTTCTGAAAATTTGGAAAGTGTCTAAAACATCCAAAGGGCTATGGAAGTTATAACCTTTACATATTTGATAAATGACAACTTAATGGACGATTTGTCCTTTAATGTAAATACAAAAATACAACATTCATAAAAATTTTGAAAAATAATAAAAAAAAAATAAATAAAAGAATATAGCATATTTCTAGTATTCTTGATACAGATTTGCAGGGTTTTATACAAGTAAATTCAAAATATCGTATAATCGTTTGTTAATTTCCTTTTATTATTATTAAAATTAACGAGATAACACATATCGTTAAAAATATATATTCAAAAGTTATAAATAAACTATAAAGGCTTATTGCTGATAATTGCCTAATTTTCTAATTTAATGAAATATTTTTATTGTAATTGTGAAAGAAATGGAAAAAAAAGGTAGGGCGAAAAAAAGCGGGGGGGGGGGGGGGGGAAAAGAACAAAAAAAGAAGCTTAATATGTAGGAGGGTTCTGAATTGTCACGAATGCCTGCCTTTCCCAAGCCTTAATTATACTTTCATTTGTGGCAGAATTTAATCATTCTGGATTTATTGTCAATCCTATTCGTGATGTCTTATTGTCTGATGTAACTTTTCTTGACTTTTAACATCTCTGTGATTGTTGTTGGTGAACTGCTATTTACTCTATTATTCTTTCTTTTGCTTTCGTTCGACCACTGCGCAATGCGGTAGAAATCTTAAAATAAATTAAATCTAGACTGAAATGCGCCATAAAAGAATAATAAAAGCAATCTAAATCTCTTTTAGTTCTTTTCCAATTAAGAAGATTTATCTTTTCTCGCACATTTGGTGATCTCTTCTTTTATAAAATAAACTTCTGAGCAGCTTTTTTAATTTTGTGCTATTCAGAGCATTAATATTATAGATTTTCGTTTTGCTGAAATTCGGTTTTTAATTTTTAATCGCGGACCGTTCGTGCAGCCTTAATTTCCGAAAAGCCAATGTAATATATCAAAATTATTTCATTTATTTCAACGTAGATGCTCTTTTTTTCCCAAGAGTAACATTCCGGTTTTTAGTTGAAAGCTCAAACCTGAAAGTTGAAAAGAAGATTGAATAGATAAACGTTTCAGTTTTCTAATTACTTTTCTTTAATTAAAAGTTTGTAAATGAGTTTTAAGACATTCGAATCACTTGATTAGGAGTGAAAAATCGCAGGTTATACATTACAAAGCATTTATTTACGCTTTTAAAAATAAAAATTGAATGTTGATTCTTAAATTAGAGATTTTCAGAACTATTACTATGTTGTCTTTGATTTGTTAGGGTAAATTTGTCTGTGAGTGCATTGTTTGTGTGGCCCTAACAACTTTAGAACCGTTGGATAGATCTCCTTGAAATTTAACTAGAAAATACAATCTAACCATAACGGTAGGAAATTCCCATAATAAAGCATTAAAAAACGAAAGGATTATTTCTAACAATAAATTTTAATTCTTTCAGTAAAACTTCGCGCACTTTAAAATAAATAAAACTAATATGGATGTCAGCAGCTGAAGTAGATTTCATTATTTCTTTTTCGGAAAACCTGTAAATTTCCATTGAATATATTAGACAGATATTACAATTTAAAAAACGGAGACTTTTCGTTTGTGTCGTTTTTTACGATTTTTAACAATAAAGGTAAAAAAAATGAAGAAACAGCATTAAGGTAAATAGGCCTTAAATTCATTTTAAAATTTCTTGTAAGCTTTTATGAATCGTAAAATAAAGGGTGAGACAAAGTTGTATACTAAATGACATCCTAGTACATCTGTTTCACGCTAATATGCGATCATCAGCTAGGAGCAGTCATCAGTACACAACCATGTCTCCGTACTCGCGCCTTTATGAGAAAATGTCGGAATCAATGTAGAACCCGAAAAGCTAAAATAAGCAATAAAAAACTCGCCAAAAGTATAAATTGCGAGAAAACTCATGTGCACGCTACACGCGGCCGCAATGAATTTTTTTAGCGCTTAGTTGCGCAGGTAAAGATTAATAAATTAAAATAAAGGGTGAGACAAAGTTGTATACTAAATGACATCCTAGTACAGTTGTTTCACGCTAATTTGGCGATCAAATGACATCCTAGTACAGTTGTTTCACGCTAATTTGGCGATCATCAGCTAGGAGCAGTCATCAGTACACAACCAGGTCTCTTTTTTTTCTTTTTTTTTATTAGGGAAAAAAATGAAACAGATTTTTCATAAATGTAAAGTAACTAGGAAATGTTGACCAGTTTTTTAAATAATTGTTGTTTTAAGCCATGGGAATAGTTTGGAGAAAGCAACCCTAAAGATAGCTTCACTGCAATGCTTCCTCCATGAGTTGCTATTTCTTGTTTCTTAAGAACTTAGTTAATAAGATTTTTTAAATTTTTAGTTACGCAGTAGTTGAGGATATAAAATATCAGTGTTGATATTCATTTTGAATTTTCATATAGTAATTTATTTCGTAAATGATTTAATAATCGCTACGTTGTCATAAGTGAAGTTAGAAATTTTGAATGTTATGGTAGGTTTGGTCCGGAGATGTTATGGCCAGGAGATACAGCTCTCTTGTTTTTGTTTATATATATATATATAATACATCTACATTTCTTTATCTGTATTGTAAAGCTTACTCTTTGTTTAAGTGTATCTAGATCTTGTATTTTCATTAGCGAAAGATTGTATCAACTTCATTGAAAAGATCTTTCGATTTAGCTTTTCCAGGAGTTTGGTGATGTTAAAATGTCGTTATTTTTAGAATTATATTTATTAATTCATTTCATTTATTAATGAATTGAATTGAATTAAACAAATCCTTCTTGACATGAGGGTCAACAGATCCTCTGCTGTCAGAAGGAAATAATAGAGATATGAGATTAACATATCATTAACAACATTATTTCAGAATTGTAAAATAATGAATAGTTATTTCTCAAACTGGAATCCATGAAGCATGAAATTGAGGTTGTATTAGATGAAATTTTTTTAACCATTGATTTTTAAATAATTAATCCTCTTTTTGTAATTAATTTCTTATCCTCGTATTAAACTACAAATACATCATTTGCCATCAAAAGTTCGCTTATTAATGGAAGCTACCAATTTTGTAAGAGAATCTTTATCATTTTGAATATTTTTCAGCTCGTGATGTTCAACTTGGTTACTTGCTTTAGCTGGCACTTTGTCTTTCTCTCGAACATTCTCTCCGATGACTTTTTCCCTATTACAATATCACAACACAACTTTTTTTTTTTTTGTTGTAAAACAAAAGTGTCTAAGGTCATTTTTTTTTTTTTTTTGGCTAGAGAATTAAGCTTATAAAATTGATGTAAGTAAATGCAGATAACTTATTTCTATTGCCTCTTTAATTGACGTTTACAAAGTAGAATGTTCAGGTTTGCTTCTACCCAAGAATTTTCTTGCTTTTAATCTTATAGTTTATGTTTGGACCGAAATATACAATGCTACGATAAAAGCAAATAATAGATTAGCCCACAGTCCTATTTTTTCCTATGTGAGTGAAGTCCATTGTACTGCAGGGTGTATCTTCTTGAACACCGGTAATTTGACTTTTATATTTTGAAATCGTTTCCAATTGGATCCTTGTTAGAAAGTTATCGCCAGAAGACGACCAAAAAACCATTTATAACCTAAACATTGAATTCTATCGATTTTTTTGAACGATAATATTCACCCCTTTAGTTAATCATTAATGTGCGAGTCGTTAATATGAATTACAATAAATTAAACGACTTACTGTAAGTATTACGATTTTAATTCGTGGTTTTCAGGAAAAAAGGAAAATTGTACTGTTTCAATTCTGTAGATGTTACAATGTAAATAAAAATGTAAGCTTTTGCTTTTTTTGTCGTTTATATTACTTCAAATAAACAAGGAAAAATATTAAAGAAATTAGCAGGATATCACTCTCACGAAAGTTTCTTTCAGAATTTCTTTCAGAAATTTCTTGTTAGTAACTAATATCGAGAAATGAAAGGAAAGCTAACATTTCTTCATGACATATTTAGAAACGAGAAGATAGTTACAGTTGGCGTACCAATTTCTGATTATTCGTAAAGGAAGAGTTCATCTGAAAGGAGATTTGTTTTTCCCAAGGTTCCTTATGTTTGGGCTTGTGCCAAAATGAATTGGGAGGCGGTGGTGGAAAGTCGAAACGTTCCATTAAGCTTTTAGCTTCATAGATAATTAGTTGCCGATTTATCGGTATAATAACAACGTGGAATGTGGTTTCCTTAAGATCCAGTTTTTTGCAGTCTGAACAGAGAGAGATCATATTAAGCTTCAATCTTATAAGACAAATCCTTTTGACTAACTGATTGATTGTAGCGTTTTAATACCGAAGTATTTTTCTGGGCTTTTTTGGTCCTGTCTCCATAATAACATTCATAGGATTCATCTATTTCTTTTTGAGTTACCTGGATCTTTATAGAAGGCTTAATTCGAAGTCCTATCTCCATAATAACATCCATAGGATTCATCTATTTCTTTTTGAGTTACCTGGATCTTTATAGAATTCGAAGGCTTTTAAATTATAATAGTTATCTTAGATTTTTTCAGTTTTTGAAAAAAAAAGTAAATGAAATTGCTTTATTTATCTAAGTTGCTTATATCGGATTACTGTTAATCATATCGAAACCCATGGAATTAGTGGATTACGAGTAATTTCCATTGTTAGACATCCTTATTTGGGTTCTCATTTTTTTTCTTAGAGAATTTATGATACCTTCACGCAATGATTTCTCGACGTGACATAGAAAAAAAACTCAAATGTAAAAATTGCATTGTTTTGTCCTTAAATTTGTATGTCAGGTTTCGAGAAGATCTGTCCATCAGTTCAAAAGTTATTGCAGTGGAACACATAAACATATATTTAGGAAAGTAGGCAAAGACGTATGATTTTTTTTTTAATTTATTTAGTGAATTATAGTTTCAACAGAGCAATTACCAATTCTGGTAATTGGTGAAAATTAAATTATCATTTCAATGCTAAACATTTGTATCTGAAGAAGATAAGCATACTTATTAACTATCATGTTTTATTATACTTTAATGTAAACCAAAACTGATGAGTCTTGCTTAATGTAAGAGTTACATACGATAAACGTCAGAGTTTGAAAGTCGGAAAACTTACATGCACATTTTATATAAATATTTCTATAAAATGGGGATTTTTATATCTAAATTTTATATAATATTAGGAAATACATGTACAATAATGTTTATTCATATATGGGGTTTTTAAACTGTATATATTACTATTGTTAGTTAGTTTTAATATTAGTTGTATTAGTTTCAATAATTACGAAGTAGACACACACATAATAGATATGTGTATCTATGCCTACCAAATGTTTTGAAAATCCTGACTGATTATTCTTTTAAATATATTGAGCATATTTATTATAGTAATGGACTACAGAAACATCAAAGCAAAATTGGTAATCCTAAATTTCTTTAATCCCTGACTCCAATCCAGCATTAAAATTAGATTTAAATTCTTAACTATATTTACTCACCATGAACATTTTATTTACCCTTTTATATTAATTGTGAAGCAGAAAGTTCAGCCAACATATTTCCGCGAGCCTCAGAATATATGTCAAAAAACTACATATGGCTCGCGAATCTTGGTTTGGCCATCCCTGATACACAGAGGGAACTTCCGCTAATATTGATATTATCGGAAGTTTACTGTTTACTGTTGCTTCATTTAAAGACTTAATTAAATAAAGTGATCACTTCTTTCTGTTAGAAATAAAAATGGTTGAAAATGAAACATGTACGGAATCGGTATGATTTCGCGTACAATATGAAACAGTTTGTTTGTTTTTTTATTTTTTTCTTATACTTACAAATAAAATGAGAAGAAGAATAAGGCATTACGAGATCAAAACATAAAATATCTGATAATAAAAGTTATTGTATTGTATTACATACACTCCCTTCACGATAATATATCGCTTCTTATAGACCAGTGCGTCTTAACTACATTCAGATTGCCGCAAACTTTCAACATTTGGAGCTTTCGTAACACACCATTTTTTTTTTTTTTCACAAGAAAAAAAACATTTATTTTGAAATAGAACATAAATAGACTATTTTTTTTTTAAGTTTCTTTCAAGTTTTTGAATAATAATGCATAACTTGCTTGTATAAAACTTTTTATAAAAGTTCAGCAATGAAGTTGTTTCTCGCCGATAGTTGGATGGACAGATTGACCACCCGGCGAAAACTTATCATTTTTGCATTTTCTTTAGTGCACTCTTTAATAAATAGTATTACTTGTTATCACACCAGTCCAAACCTTCGAATAATACGAGAGCCATTTCAATTGTAGATGTAGCGAATGGATCTATATTCTTTAAGGCAATAGCATCCCGTGGAACATCACCGGTGTAATCTTCCTAACTATGATTCTTATTCGACATAAGTGAAAACATCAATCCGCTATCCACTATTTCGGATTTGAAGTAGATTCCTAATAGTTATATTTCATTTGATATAGTGTGATTCTTCTTATTTATACCAATTGGTTGATGAGAAAGATTTCTTATTATTGTATATCTAGAATTATTAGCTTCCAATTAATAGGTCCAAACGGTCTGAGATTTCAATAACAAACATTGCCTTTCAAGCAAAAAATTGATGATTCAATCTTTTTTGTTGAGTAAAAAGTGAAAACTCAGTCCGTTGTAAGCTGATCATTGATGAAATGTTTTTACGCTAGAATATAACTTTTAAAACTACTAATTGCAACTATAGCGTTAGTATTCTTTCATACAGCTTATATAGGACAAAACATTTTCAATATTAAAAGAGTCCTAACTACGAAATTACCACATCGATTTTTCGTGGAACAAGTTTCAGCCATTTCACGGCACTTTCTTTTCTAAGAAACACTGTTATAGACAGTGAGTTAAGTAACCAGGAATTACTATTTAAAATAAACGAATAGACAGCAAGGAATTCAATTTCCTTCCATTGACTGTTATCAAAATTAAACACGAACATTGTTAGTGTGACTGGCTTAGGGCTTCTGATGATTTAAAAACAGCCCCTTCCGTGGTTTTCATGTACGAATGGTCAACAGGAAGATAATCTATAGGCGAAAACTGGTTGTCATCTAGTAGATAATAAAGAGTCCCGTAGGGGATTCTGCGGTCAATAAACACAAATGCCTGCAACCTCATACTATGTGTAGCCTATAGGTGTACTCCTGGCAGTTGGGTCAGTAAATTGTCTGGGTTTTAGGGTACGTGCGCACTACAGGTTTTTCAGCTGAAACCACAGAGTTGTAAAGGGGAGGAATGGGGAGAAATTAGGGAACTCAAGACCTCCAGCAGGACAATAATTGGACGATTACTGCTTTTATTGTGAGTGGTTTTGCCCCGGGGTTTTTAGTCAGACCCAGAGATGGAACATGTTCCATTTTAGGGAGTCAACTGAAGATCCTCCGAGTCCCCTAATTAAGTTCTCCCCTTTACCACCCTGCGATTTCAGCCGAAAAACCTGTAGTGCGCGCGTACCCTTACTGTAAAATTTGTGTTATCTGTAACATCGTTTAATGAAACTCAAGATTTTGTAAAAAATGTGAAAAATTTCAAATTAATTTTCCAATTCATCAAATAAGCCGACTCCAATTTCAATGTTTGGAAAGGTCATTTTTGTTTTTACTAATATATTCAGTAGCTGTTTTTTATTATTGCTTCGTTGTTTTTATATTTTATATTCAAAAATTATTAAAGCAACCCAGTTTGTTTTGTTGTTTTTTAGAAATATATGAGAATGGTTATTCATATTCAAAAATCTGTTTTTCAATATCATTCTCATATATTTTTAAAAAATTTTGTTTAAAAAAGTGTTTCGGGATTGGTAGGTAAGATGTTCGTCTGCTTTAAGAGCGCTCTTGCATCTGTGATTTCGTTGCATTACTTAATGAGATTATTAATGATGGCTTCTCCGTGTTCCTGTCAAGAAAGGATGAAGAAATTAATTTGTTGGGATTGATTCTCTGTAGGAGCGCCATTGCTTGGGCTTTATTACATTAACTTCAGGATTTCTCACTAACTGGTGTATTTCAGACGAGCTAATTTCTATCAGTTTTGTTGCCTTGAAAACATTAAGAATAAAAAAAAAAAAGTTTGATAATTAACTTTCGTGTTTTATTAACCATCTGCTCGTTCAATATTGATGCTTTTCCTAAGAAAATGAAGCTTTTAATTTTTTTCTCAAAAAATTGCGAAGAAGTTACCGTTTTTAGTACTCTTTTCTAGGAAAGTGAGGCTTATGAAATTAGTCAGTCCGTATGTATGTTTGTGTGTGTGTCTGTGCTACTTTTCAAGCACTGGGTGGATCTTCTTGATATTTGTCACGTATATTTTATAATAAGATACAATGTTTTGTATTTTTTTTTTGTGGATCTTTGTTTAAAATTAGCACGAGAAGGCGAAAGAAATTCCCATATAAAAGAATTGAAGCAATGGATTTCTTTAGATGTCTTTAACCGTTTATTAGCGACCCATTTTGGGAGCTATTGTGATACGACCAAAGCTCGGTAGCTATTGCGTCTGTCCATCCCTAACAACTCCCGAACGGAAGGTCAGATCGACAAACGGATTTCACCATCGTATTCAGAGGCCCGAACAATGTAGGAATGGGGTATTTTCATGGATCAACGCCCCCCCCCCCCCATGTTCGAGATATTTGGCATTGTTTACAATGGGTTTACGCTATTAGCTTAAACATTAGAAATGCAACCATCTCATTTCAGTTATCAACTGTAGCTTCACGGTTAAGGTTTCGCACTCATATATTGAAGATTGTCGGTTCGAATATATAAACAAAACAAACAAAGCCCACGCGTATATTGAAAAAAAAAGATTAAGAGAAAATAATTATATAATATAAAATATATATAGTCTATTACATATACATTTTCTCTTAATCTTTTTTTCTCAATATACACATAGATAGGCTTTGTTTGTTTTGTTTTTGTTTTTATTATTTTCTAACTTTTTTTTAAATTTTTTTTCCTAACTTTTTTTTATTTTTCCTTAAGTTATTGTACTTTTTTTTTTTTTATTGTGGGTCGCCCTTAAATTTATACTTTTCCACAAAATTATATTCATGTCTATCCGAGCTTCTACAAATAATGATTTTAAAAAAATATAAAATATAATTAAGAAAAATAAGTAATTAATTAATAAAAAAAAGTAAAAGTAAAAACAAATATAATTAAGAAAAAAGAATAAAAAGAAAACAAATCACAAAAACAAAACAAAACAACAACAAAAAAAACAAAACAAGTAGCGCAGTGACAGATTTTGAACTTGGAGACAATTCAATATACCATTAAACGATCACGGCTATGAATTCCAGCTGAATAAAATCACTCATAATACCTGTAAGGTGTTGAGAATACTCTTGCTTAAGTATTATCACGTGACTGGAATAGGAAGTGATCGTACACGGAACTCCCCACCTTTATAAGTAATTTAATTCCAGGAAGATATGACTAATATCTGTCGGACTTGTAGCTTTCGCTTTAGAGATTGTGACAGACGAGTGGACGGACAGAATTTTTCTTTATCGTTCGTTAAAAAGCAATAGAAAATTCACAATAATAACAAAGTGTAGTTTATGGCGACAATGAAATCACATGATAAGATCGAAAAATAGCAAAATCAAAAAGACAAACAACAAATAAATAAATAAATAAATAAATAAATAAATAAATAAATAAATGTTAATAGAGAATGTAGGACATAGCAAAAATCGTTTGAAAATTCTGTAGTGTCAAGTGAGAAGAGGGAAGAAAGAATCTTTCATGAATTAAATTATAGCAAAGAATGTAAACTATTTTACAGCAAGTGGACTCGAGGTTTTTTGATTTTTTTTTTTTTGAGTCCCTAGTTCCTTAAGAACCGATATTTATCAAAATAAAGATCATGCTTTTTAACAGTTGAAACTTTCTGCTAATTCCAACTTGCTAGGTTAAATAATGTGAATCGTTTTGATCTTAGATGGAGGATAAACGGATGGAAACATGTATTTCTTATGAAATTCTATTCTAAATTTTTCTTTCTTCTCTGCTGTTTATTAAATGACCTTGAAAACATTGAATCGAACCTAAACCTTTGGTAGCTATGCAACCATACAGGCAAAGACTTTGATACAGGCAAATAATTTATGTCCTAGCTAAACACTCGATCACAAATGAATTTATTAAGCACAATAAAAAAAAAAAAAGAAAACTGAATTATTTATTGGTTGAAAATCAAAATGACATTTTATTACAGTTAATTTACGCTTGTTGTCGATCATCAGATAAGACAAATCCCCAGGAGACCGAGATCAATCGTTTCAATCGTAGAAAATAGATTATTAATGGTTATACTAAGGTTAAACTATTAGTTAAGAATAATTCCCTCATAATTTTCACTTTTTATAATTTTAAAAGGAAAATAATTGCATATTTTTAATCACTAGATTTTTTTGTCAGATGATTTGCTAATGATCCCTATAAGTTTAAAACAGCTGTAATGGTATGCACTAGAAAATTTAAGTTATTATTACTGGAAAAAATAATCTTTAATATGCAGTGATTTATTTATAGTTTAAAACACTATAGAGGTAAAATGTCTATAATGATGATAAGAAAATGGTAAATTTTGTTACCAAATCTTATAATGGAATTTCAAATGATACCCTTGAAGTTATTACATAGTATATTTTAACAATATGCCATTGCTTTGCATTTAAAATAAAGATCACACAATTTGCCAAAAGCAGTTTTTGTAAAGGTAAATTCAATATAGTTCAGACCTAAATGAAACTTGGAACATTTCCTTCAACAGAAGACAGTTCTTTCAACTTTTTTTCTATTTTAAAACTGTTGTATATTTCGTTAACAATAAGGTATTAGTGCCCAGGTGTCGAACGTATTTCGATTGTGATATTTATTATGTTTGAATTGTCTTTATTTTAATATATTAGTAGTTCTTCCTCAATAATCTTTTTTCTTTTTTTTGACCACTCCATTTAAATATCTTATAGTCACTGGCCATTGCTCCTATAAAGGAAGGATTGCTCCGAATTACGATTTTTTTTTTGGTTGGAGAGCCTTTGTTAGTGTTTGTATAGCCTTCTCATTCAGAAACAGAACGCAAACGTGATTTTTTTTTTTTTAGTTGAGATATCATCATAACCCTCCCCTAATTCCGATTTCTGGGCTCGCCTATGCTTGAAGCTATTTTAGGACAGTAACAACCTAGTAGAATTGGGTATTTATTTCATTTTTAAATATGCTTAGGAGATGTGCTATTCTATGAGAAACTGGAAGATGAAGCAAGAGTTATTCGAACTTTCTCGAAGTATCTGGATTTTTCCAGATACATTAAGCAGTTTGCTTTTGACAAGATCTTTTATTTAAAGTTTTTGTGTATAAATTTCCCTCTAGGAATCTATTTAGCCCTCCTATGCAGATTCATAATAAACCCTAAACTTAGCAACCATTGAAGATTTATTGTACTATCCATACCTTACTCTCCATCAGTCATCATTGACAATGTATATGACAAGACTTTTTGATGGCGACAGAAACAACATCATCTGTGAGCAGAAACGGTTTCCCAAAGAGATGAAACCTAAATCCTGCTAATTCCACACAATCGCAGATACAATGAGCAGCAGTCTCATCTGTATTATGACATCTATTATAGAAAGTGTCAACGACAGCAATTCTGATTTTTATAGAGATGTCCGTAAAGGGTTAACGTAGTAGCATAACTAGATATAATTAGGTATATTCTCAGCTTTCCATTACTTAGTGGGGACAGAGCATGTTGTAATGGGTGGAGGAGAGGATATTAAAATAATTCTGCTTACATTTTTAACTTGAATCAGAACTAAGCATCATATCAAATTTGAAAGAACTCATCCAGCCGTTTTAATTCATTAAAAATAGATAAAAAGAATGTTCAAGTGGAAATCACATGTTCATTAAAAATAATAAATCTAATAACTTATTACAGAGGAGTATAAAATTAAAAGGAGATCAAACCTTAAAAAGAATGCATTTAAAAAAAAAAAAGGTCACAAGGAAAAAGATAAGAAACTGGAAAAGACACGAAGAATATAAATTAACAGACCGATAAAGAAGACAAGACAAGAATTTGCAAATAATGACAATGATGACACAAAGATCTTTAGGGAAAATTTTATGTAATTTATAAGGTTATTTTTGAAACCCTAATGTAAAAATACTGATACAATAAAATATCTAAGTTTAAATCAATTGATTTGGTTCAAAAAAAGATCTGAGACAGCATCTCTGGAATTGGTTTCCGTAAAGCATCTCCTGCGGTGTCTCTTGGAATAGACGTGCGATTTGCATGTTGGGCTTCACTTACAGGTTTCCAAATTGAACAGTGTCTAGCCGCTTGATTAGTGTAACTAAGTGAGCAAATTAACCATTGACTTGTGAGACAAATGCAAGAAAAAATAACAAACAAAAGCAGAGAAACCGTTTCGGAATGGGAAAAAAAAAAGAATTTGACTTTGTGATGTATTTTTTTCCCGGCGGTTTCTTAATAATTTATAGGTCATTCTTTAAATTACGAGTAATTATTTAATTACAACTTTCTTAGAATTTTATACAATATATCCTGAATCCTCCTTAATTATGCTTAAAAACAAACAAACAAACAAACAAACATTATTCTAAACTCATTACTCTAAAGCGAATTTTCGGGACCTATAATCGGGGTCCTTTTATCAAGTTCATTCTACATGAAAAGGTAAAGTTTAACATCACAGTTAAAAAGAATACTCATAAATTTGAAAATAAAAACCGCCGATTGCGTCTGCTTTTTTGAACATTTCCGTACATTCCGTTCACTGCACGTCCGGACCCCCCCCCCCCTTTAGGGAAGAAAAAAAGAAAAAAAAAGTGTATGCCTATATGCAGGTCCCCCACAAGGGTGTGGTCAGTTGGTCCCTCAGCACCGGGGCCCTGCCGTCAAGGGGGCCCCAGCTGAATGAATTAAAAAAAAATTGTATGAATTAGCCTATCACTTCTTTTTTTTATATCACTTCTAGACTTCTACATTTTATTTCACTTACTTTTCTGCTTTAACTGTCTACTTGGAGCTATTCTGCATTACAGTGTTTGCTTAGAGCAAATTTTTTTCCAAACTTTTTTTCTAAATTTTTGAGTGGAGGTGGAAAAAGTAGATATTGGTGTTAAATTAATTTACTCTAAAAATAGTGCGAATAAATGTGTATGGCATGTTTAAAAGGGAGAAATTTGAAATTGTGTTTTGTTTTAGCTATATTTTTGGCCAAAAATCTGATTTTAACCATAAAGTGGGAGAGGGCCCATTACTGCATTTGGTACTTGGGTCCTAAATTTGAGAGGGGCTCTGTCTATTATGTTCAAGTGCGTATGTGTAAATGATGAAATTCAAAGAGCTTACTCATGCCACAGAGTTTTAGTATTAAGATCATTTTACTTTTAAAGTTTCGTTTAAAGAAAGCAAAGTCATTTATAAAAATTTAATGTAATGGACCCCCCCCCCTTAACAAAATCCTGGCTACATGCCTGAATGTATCATTTAATAAATATAATATTTATTAGATAGCATTTAATTATTAATTTTTTATATATATATTTGCCTCAGAACTAGTTAGTTGGCTTAGAAATGTTTATATACATCGGTTAAGGTTAATCAAAAGAAATAATACCCTATTATATCTAATATCAGTTTTTAACATATCCCTGTTTTTATTTTTAATAAACCGATTTCATTACTAAGTGATTTCTTTGATTTTAGGAAAGAGACCAAGTGGACTATGAGCCAAATTGTATGTTCAAAGTAGATGATTATGGCTTCTTCGTTTATTGGAAAAGTGAAGGGCAGGTAAATATATTTCTCAGATTTTATTTTATTTATTTATTTTCCTAAGTTATTAATTCTATTTAAATTGAAGTTAAAATATTTTCTTTAAAATAACTTTTGAAAAAGAAACAAATCTCTATGAAACATGGCAAACTGGTACATCTTTTGAAATTATTAAATGTTTATACGAAACATTTTTTCTAGAATTAAAATTCAGATAACATTTCTATAAAAAACATAGCATTACACTGTCACTTTTATTTTTATGGTTGTGACAATGCTACTACTGTATCTGACTTTTCTAAGAACTTTCGAACTGATTAATTCTTTTTCTTGAAACTTGATGTGTACATTTATAGACAATAGACTTCTTTATATTAAAAAAATTAAAAAAATATTTAAGGAAATCAATTTTAAATGTTGTTGGGGGGAGGGGGTGAAATTTTCTATAATATCAAAAGGGAATTGAACATGAAAATACCTTAGGAACCACTTTGGACAATGTCAAAGCTTACACAGTGGAATGATGAAATTAAAATACTTCCTAAATATAACTGTTAATGAAATAGTGACTTATTATTTAATCTCCTTGTATTTTTTTTTAATTTAATCAGTTAGTACAACATTTATTCATTTTCATTGGAATCTGTATTTTTCCTTCACCCTTGCAGCACAGATGATTGAATAGCAGTTATGAGTGGTTTCTTGAAAATGAAATTACACTGATCTTGCACTATGATGAAACCACATTTTAATTAACTGGTGCTCTGTTTGGCAATAACATGGGTATTGACACAAATCTGAGAAAATTGAAAAGATGCTATTAGATTGCAAACTTGTTAGCACATATGATTAAATTATATAAGATTTTTATTTTATTTTTTTTATTTCTATCGCATTCTTTTCCAGATGTTAGACAGTGTACAATCTATATAATGACTTTTAATAATTGAAGTATGACATTTCAACTTATTATTTTGTATTTGAATGCATTTGTCGTTACAATGATTTGACTCAGCTATTATCACCAACTTGTCTGCGAGACTCTTGATAAGATTAAGTGAAAAGTCATATTTTTTATTTAAGAAAAATGCTGAGTACCAAAATTAAAATAAAAAATACAAGAATGATACGCAATATTCAACCATTAAACTCTCATATTGCAATATTAATCTGTATATTGTTTTATTGTTTACCTTTAAGATCAGTACATTTACAAGTAAGATTGTTTGTATTCAGTAGTTATATTGATTTACAGATTATTACAGGTTGTGGAGGTGGGATCCTGAATTGTTGCATGCACTCTAGTCTTACTATGGAGGGTAATAATTGCTGAGGACTCCTAATAAGGCAGAAACGGCCATCATCTGTGATAGCTAAGAGTGCAAATTTTTTAGTCTTGTGCATTTTTGATTTTTGATTTTTTTAGTTAATAATATGCTCATTAAACTTTATATCTATTGATTTTCAGATTGTTTTCATGATTTTAAAAACAAAATCAAATGAATACTATGACCTTCTGATTATTTATTCTAAGCCATATGTCAACGAAATCTTAATTAACAGTCTTCAAAAACAAGTTACTTGCGTTTTCAAGTATCTGTATAGATCAAGCTGTAGATTAAATATTTATATAAATTTTAGGAATTCTTCCTTTTCCTTGTTTACTTTGAAATATGGGAATTATGCTTTAACTTTGATTTATTAGTTGTTGTGGGCATGGTAGCCACAAGGTCACTGAAATAAATGGTATAGACACTTATCTATATCCCGGTGGAACTCATTTCAGTCCCTAAAGATGTTGATAGCTTCTCTTCAGAGAAAAACTTTGTCTTTTTCAGAGGAGCATAAGATTTCACCCATTCTCTGATGATTTCTTTCACAGAGGTAAAGGTAAGTGAGCATTAAACCTACAACCCAACCTTACTGGACTCTCATAGTGACGAATTTCTAAATTTGTATCTTCCTTCATGGCCTTCTTGTAGGCCAAGGTCATTAGTTTTTAATGTGAAAGTAAGCTCTTAGTTTCTCTAAGTCTGCTTATCTTAGCGATTGAAAAACTTGGAACAGAACAAGCAAATGCCCACACATTTCTCAAGAAATAATACAACTAGGATAAGGTTGCGGTCTCAGGCGTAGGTCTGCCGTGAGGCCAGTGTGCTGGTACCTGGGTTCAAATCCCGGTCGAGAGCATGGATGTTTCAATTTCGTTTTCTGTGTTCTTAGCCTCTTCTTCACTTTCTCTTCGGTCTGACATCATTCCGTTATAGCGTCCTGGAGAAGGCAATGGGAAACCACTCCAGTGTCTGTTCCCTTGTAGAGCTACGGCTTCTCCTAGGGTTTGCCCTTCGGGGGTCACTAGGGTTCCGTAGACTTGAACCAATCTCTGGATTGACCTACCATGGTATGGTATGGTAGGATAAGGTTAAAATAAACTTTAATAATGTATTTAAAATCTTAAAATACACTGTTTATTTCTTTTTTTTTTAGGGAGGAGATGTTTTGGAACTTAGTCAAGTTAATGATATCAGAGCTGGAGGAACACCAAAGGTAATCCTCCTTAATTTAATTTTTGAATAATTATGTTTTTAAATGTTATGGAACTTAAATGTTTAAACCTACTTTTTCTGTTAATTCCAGGATACCAAGCTTCTTTTTGAATTACAAGCTAAATGGGGAGGGAACTTAGAGGAGAAATCTTTAACTATATGCAGTGGAACTGATATGGTGAACATTAATTATACTCATTTGGTTTGTCCAGATGCAGAAACAGCAAAGGTAAAATAAAATGAAATATCCTTTCAATTTCATTTAGTTGGTTAATAGTTGTTGTCAGCTTAATTGTTGTTAGTATCTATTACTTAGTAGTTAATGCTTTTTAATCTTTTAGGCTTGGCAGACAGGCTTAAGATCTATTACACATAACACCAAAGCCAACAATGTATGTCCAATGACTTGTCTCAGAAAACAGTAAGTTCTGTCACTTTCATTTTAAATTTCTTTGTTTCATTATTTAAATAAAATTATATTAAAATAAATGTCATTACAAAAAAAAAAAGAAAAAAAGTTGTACTTTTTAAACTTCATTGAACAGTGTTCTACATATGTTACTATGGGCTCATTCAGTGGTTTGATTTTCTATTAGACATCATTTAAAGTCCTTTGAATTAAAGTCATTCATTTTTTTTTTCCTTTTTCTTTTCAGTTGGATGAGGTTAGGATTTTGGTTGGATCCAAATGGAAAAATTCCTGTAAAAAGGTATTGAACATATATTGCTAATGAAGGTATTTTATATGAACAAAACCTTTAGGAAATTCACTTTTTTGTACAGATTACATGATTTCTAAATACATTGATTTCTCTCATCATTCATAAGCTGTGAAAACTACTCCCAATTCCCCAAAATTGCTTAATGCTTGATCAAAGTACACTTCAGCATTCAAGTAGTCAGTTTTCTGGACATAAATGGTTTCATAAACATTATCTGGCTACATGATTCTTGATTTTCATTCTTCTATTCAGGATGTTTTTGAATGATTTACTTTGCAGCATACTGTTTTTGCTTCTCTACTGATCACCTACTTTTTGATGCTGAACACAATGGTGAAGGTTTCATTCGAATACCTCTAACCATTTGGTTGCTACAGAGTGTGACATCCAGACAGGATAAAAGCAAGAGCGGTCCCCTAGCGGTTTTACAGGCAAGCTGTAACCTTTGAGCCACTGATGAAAAAAAAATTCCAATTTTTTTATTTAGAGTGCATATGGATTATATCCAAAAGGATAAATATATAATAACATTCATAGACTTTTTGGGCATGACTGCCTTGCTTATTCTGATATTTTTGATGCCCTATTTATCTCAGCTTTTCATACTTCAAGACAGTCCTCTTTATATTTCTTGTTACAATTTTGGAAATGGGCACAATCTTCTGATTTCACCATGCATCAGCTTTTATTACCAGAAGAGATAATGGAAGACTGCTTAACATTTCTCCTTTCATGCCTGTATGTTCAAGATTGCCGTCATTTTCCATTTAACATTGAAGACAAATTCTGCTCGATATTACCTGCTGCATATGGCAGTGTTAATTACTAATGTGACTCACATCTGAATATATCACTAAAGATGAAAATCATGAAACTATCTTTTGCCTTTTCTTAATAAAAAGGTAAGTACAGGCACATTATAGCCAGGCTTTCCTATCTCTAGAACTCTTTGTGTGTTACAAGGAAAGCAGTTCTTATAAACAAAAAAGTGTCTCCTAAATAAATAAATAAATAAATAAATAAAACACGAACCCTCAATCTTCCTTCCAGATGGCTAAGAGGAATTTGTTTCTTAAAAAGGAAAAAATAAGCAACAAAATCAAATTAAAATCAAATTATTATGTATTTTCTGAGGGAATTGTTATTTATGATGATGAGCATCATAAATTTCTCTTTTCTTTTTTAAATGAATGTCATTCAAACAGCTTAAAATCAGAGGCTGTTTAGTTTCACTTAAATATTATATATTAAATCCATCCAATATATTTGATCTTTATTCACTATGATTATTACTCCTTGCTACAATTATTCTGTACAACTTTTCTCTGTAGCTGTAATCCTCAACAATCATGAATCCTATCGAAAAGTTTTTTTTGCATCTGCGGTACCATTCGGATCGTCCTTTGTCATCAAAAGGGCAATAAAATATTGCCTTTGACTTCTTGGTATCCCTGAGGTAGTAGATCCATCTCTCGTCCAAAGTAGTGACATACTTCCATTTTTCTCCAGATAAGTGGTGCTTGTAAAGCTTTCAGCTGTTGGTCTTCCTTTCAGCAATGTGTCAAGGAAGTAGGCAATGAACGTGAGCTTTATGATGCTTTTCTAATTGCAGACCTTGCCTAATTATCAGTGCAAGCATTGGCTGAGAAACTCCTACAGCCTGGGCAAATGCCCTTTGGATGCTAGGGTTCTCGCCGACAATCGTAGCCTTCACTTTCTTAATAACGTTAGGAGTTGCTGCCGGTCAGGGTGTTGTTTTTGGACCTGTGGCTTACCCCACTCTTGGCTGATGGGCTTCATACGACTTTCTGCTATTTCCTGGTTGTTGGTGGACTTGCAAACATGAAAATTTCAGCATTTGCACATGTCCACAATTTTTGAAGCGACATATTTAGCATCGGAAAGGACAACTCTATACCCCTCCCACCAATTTGGGATTTTTTGGCAGCATACTTAGAATGCAACACAATTCCAGCTACCAGATAACCAACTACAAGCTTATGATCTCTGATTTGAAGGAAACAATGCTGCGTCACGTGCACATGCAAGATAGCCCTTGAAATCGAGCGAATAAATATGAATCAAACCTCCAAAGTATTTAATATCTTAATGGAGGATTATGTATCTAACACTCCTTTAATGAAGAAATGCATTCTCTTCCTATTAAAAATCCATGATTGGAAAATTGTGTTGCTACTAAAATATGCATTTTCTGTCTTCAGTATTAATCTTTAGTCCATGATTCACCTTTATGCTGCAGAAATATAGACTGTACTGTAGATCATTTTGATATAAATTTTGAATGTGATGCCTCCACTAAATTCTGCATATTTAAGCCATGACAAAATACTCAATGGAAGTACAAACAAGGGTAATAATCTGCTGAAGAAATTCAGAAGCATTCCCATGTGTGATGATTCAAGCCGATTTATTTTGTGATCCAGTCTGCTGGAAGTGAAAGGTTAGACGTGGGCCATTGACAGAAAGATTTTACGTTTTTTTTTTTCTTTTTTTTTTTTTTTTTTTGCTTGATTTAAGCTAAAGATAAAAGAAAGAAAAGAAAAAAAAAAAAAAAAAACAAACTTATCTGTTGCAAAGAAAAAACTTTTAACAACTCTTCTAATTACAAATTTCTTGTGCTGCAATCTAACTATATAAAAAGACAAGATCTGACTCACTCACTCAGTCTATCACTGATCAACGCCCAGCCATAACTGTTGGACCTAGAAAGCTGAAATTTTGCATAGAAGCTCCCTTTATGTTGTAGACAAGGAATAAGGCCGGATTTTGCGAAATTCCCATGGGTTCGCGAACAATGAGGGTTTATTGTCCCTTTAAAGTTTTCTTATTTCCATAATTAGTTCCGTAATTATAATTAGTAGAGAATTCAAATTTGGCATTTAGATATAGATTTAATGATTAGATGATTTTTTACGACCTAGGAAAGGTTTGAAGTGATGTTACAAAATTGGAATAACCTGGAACTAGGGGTGTACACTTGGAGGACAGTGAGTGGATGGGGAAACATGGTTCAAAGATACTTCTACGAGGTTTTCTGGATAAACATAGATTTGTAATGAGATCAGACCTTTTGAGTTGTTGTTGTTTTTTGTTGTTTTTGTACTAACTGGGAAAGTTCCAAGTGATCTCGCAATTGCAATTTCTTTATCATCCACATTAGGACATTTGTTTTTTGTAACCCGAGCGAAGACCGGATCGTTTTGCTAGTTAATAATAAAAAATGTTTTTAAGAAGAGTTCATTCCCATGTTCAAAATTTAGCATTTCATTTGACTTCCTAATTTTTAAAGATGGTATCTGATGATTTAAAGGTTGTCCTTCTGAAAACAGAGATAAGAAACTGGTATATTTATCAAAAACAAAACAAAAAAATATTCTAAGGGTTAGCAAGATATTATGGAGGACATAAGTAACTTTGTTAAGCAATTGTACAAGATTTTCCATTAGGAAAATGTTTATATTTATAAATTCATTTGTTAGCTTGTTTTGTTGTGAAATAAAGATTTTCTTTTTCATTTCATAGAATTGCAAACACTTTTGCTTCTGGGAAGCAGACCGAAAAACTAGTCTACCAAAGTTTAGAAGAAGTAAATCTACCAAGTGGCAAAGTAAGTATTAACCAGTGTTTTCTATTAGTGAGATGCTTTCTCAAATATAAATTCAACAGAACTTAAACTATAATTTTTATTACAGCTTAGTTATACATAGGAGTTTTTGGAAATGCTTAGATTTCTATTAATGGAAATGATGTGGGAAAAAAAAAAATCAGAATACAAATGAAACCCATAAAATAAAAGCTGCAACATAAAATAATTAGTTAATTACTGTATTGTTATATTAAGAGCTACATTTTAATGAAATTTAAATTATCAATGATCAACTGGGAATTAAAGAAAATGTTAAGTTCAATACCCTAAGCCTGTTGTTATTACTTCTGGAACAGTTATTTTGAGCAATCAAATTTTTTCTCAGTCAGAGAAACTCTTTGTTATTAAAATATGTCATTAAAATAAAAAAAAGAAACCCTTTAGTTGGAAATAAGGTTTAATAATTGTTGTTTAATGATATTGATAAAATCCGTCAGAAAAAAGAATTCAGACTTTGATTTCTTTTTAATATCACAATCATCTGCTTCAGTAACATACTTGTAATCAGCAGTAGGATATATCCACATTCTCTCTCTCTTTTCAAAATTGCATCTGATGATGAACATTTATCTGATCAGTTGATGTGGAAATTTATTCAATCTGGCTTTCAACTCCATTCATCCATAGGCTGATCAGATTCTTCCAACATTAATCCCGGACCAGACAACTTTGACAACTGAAAAAAAAAAAAAAAAAAAAAACACTATTTGAAGGCACCTGCACAAAAGAGAATACAAATAACGCCATCAGCTGGCATCTCCACAGTGAAAGAGTTACGGAAGTCCATTTTTACAAGAGTTGAACATTTACCCGATGATTGTAAAGGCAGGCCTTAATACGTAAACATATTAAGTAAAAATCGATTATTGAGTGTATTTCTATTCTGATCCTACAAAATCTGTATATGGATCGGCACTAGCAAAATTCACATCAACTATTTACAAAATGCTAGACTATTTACATAATTCGGGACTTTTCCGGGACATATACTGAAGCGGGACACTGCACTAAAATTCAGAACTGTCCCATGCAATCTGGGTCGTCTGTCCACCCTATTCATCCATAAATAAAATTAATTGATTTATTAAGCATAAATTATTTGTAAGTGTCGATGATAAGCATAGGACTTTATCTCTTACAAAGATGTAAGGTTTGTACCAAAAGTATGCAATATTGTTTCGGGATGGAATTTCCAAATAGTTCAGAAAGCTTGGATATTCATTATTTCTGGAAGGATTTTCATAGGACTAACCATGAAAAACTTTTCCCATAATCTACCTCTTCAAAACTTCATTGTTTGTTCACTTCACATTATAAGTTGTATTCCTGAAACTCATCCATATTATTAAAAAAAATAAAGGAACTAAAATTATAATTCCATAAAAACTATTTTGGACCAATAACAGTTATCCACTGAGAGCTCTTAGTGGAGTTTGATTTACACTGTTCTTTTCCCTTGAAAGCCAAGACTTTAGAACTAAATGCAAAAACTTTGTAGAAGCTTTTAACCTATTTAGTTCCTTGATGGTTGATGCTTTAGTGGTAATTTGTGAAGTATTTTCAAATATATACTGGTCTTGTAAGAAAGTTTCTGTAGATTTTTTTAATAGACTTCTGAATTTCGATTATAATATTCCATTTCAAGATCATCATCATTAGCTTAGTTGCAGACATTTCACATATTCTTGAATCAAAAATCAGCAATAAAATATCCTAATACTAAAAACTCATCTGCAAGTGCAAAGCAGGCAGTAAATGGTTGAGAACTGAAGTTCAAACATCCTACTTAATTAGATGAAGCCACATATTTCAATAAAATGATACATAGCCCATGAATTTATTTTTCCTGAGCAATCTACTAGTTTGGCTTAATGAGTATAGTTACCTTTTTATCAGATTTTTAAAATTAATAAATCTCAAAAATTTTCAGATTTTTTAGAAATTAAAAAAAAAAAATAGAATTTTCTACCTTAGAAATTTTTTCCAACTTATTAATAAGAAGTATTTTGTTTCAGAATGATGTCATAGAACCCAGTGAATTTACACTTGAAAAATTTTATAAAATTTATCATAAAATATGTCCACGAAATGATATTGAAGAGCTGTTCCAATCCATGTAAGTGTATTCAGTTCTTCATGTATTAATCATAGGTCAATTGAAAATTGACAGAGAATTAATTTTAAAAGATATTCCATAATTGAATATAAAATAAAAGTATAAAATAAGATAAATATAAAAGAAACAAAATCATTTATTTTCTAATTTTATAAAAAAAAAATCTTATCTTCCTCTAGAACTCAAGGCAAAGCTGACTGCATTAACATTCAGCAATTAATTAACTTTTTAAATGAAGTAAGTTATTATATTTTTAACATATTGAATAAAGTGTTTATGAAAGTTATGATTTCTACTTTGAAATTAATAAATTCTAAGTATATTAATCAATTTTATAATACATTTTTTAATTATTAACTAAAAATTCTAGAAAATTCAGAATGCCAAATGTTATTGTATTTCTATAGAAACAGAGAGATCCTCGCCTTAATGAAATTTTATATCCACTTTATGATGAAAAAAGGGCGAATCAGATTATTTCTACTTATGAATTAAATCCTGATTTCGTAAAAGAAAGTAAGTATTATTAATCATAATAATAATAAATGTGAATTTATGTAACATTTAAGCAATTAGCTGAAATTATCTATGAAATTTAAATAGTTTCTAATTTAATAGTTTAAATAGTTTCTAGACATTTAGCTTCAGTTTTTGTAGAGTATTGTATTTTCTAATGCTTTTCTTGAACTTCAAAATTGAAAGGTGTATATTCAGGTGATTGAGCATCATCTAGCACTATGTCATTTTTTCTAAACTATTGCTGAATAAAAGTTTGCTAAGATTTTTACTGAAGTCTTGGCTATATGAATTCATTTCTTGAAGAATTGTATAAGACAATGAAATGAATTCAAATGAGAAATGAATACTTATAAATGAGAGTCAATCCAAAAGTAAGTTCCACAGTTTTTTTTTGTTGTTGTTTTTTTTTTAAAAAAAAAGCAGTAGTTTTATAGCTTTTCTATTTCAGAAATCATAGATATCAATTTACAATTTTATTTGTATCTATTTTAATGATTTCTACTTAGTGATTAATTAGTAGCTTCCATTCAAAATGGGATCTATCATTTGCATCCATCATCAATAAGGTGTTGTCATTGAGTTTTTCATGTGAGCAAACAGACAATAAAAAATATCAATAAGCAATGGCAGAATATCTATGGATATGTCAATGTTATTTACAACAAATGAAATTGCACGACTAACAATTATTGGGGGAAATAGCTCATAGTAAACTGGCATTATTACAAATTCCAGTCAATTTTTGTCATTTCCACAGATTGTCTGCAAATTTTATGTCTCTAAGTCTGTTTATTGAGCACATGATAGTCATCGAACTACTTCAAGATTGGAGGATGGATAGGGAACAAAATTGCAGCAGATTTTGTTAATGGCTCCAAATAACTACATCCAATCACTTGTTGTTTTGAAGATTGCTGACACACTAAGTAATGAATTTCTGCTTGTCCATTTCAACCAATAATCACTCTGTCGAGATGCTAACTAAGTCTCCATATAGCTTCTGCTATTACCTGTGAACTTTTTTTCATTAATTTATTTTCACATATCCAAAACTCAATTATAATTCAGAGTGATTCTCATGTTTTGTGTAGTTATCAAATTGTCACATTTTAGAAGGGATTTTTTTTTTTTTTTTTTTAATTTTTACTTAAGTTTCTTTTTTTTAACATAATTGAATGATTATTGCAGACTTTTTGGTTTTATGTTATAAAATTTCTTTAACCAGAATTGTTTAGATTTATAAATATGGCAGCTCTTTGATACATTTTGCTTAGAATAATCTTATGCTTATTTTTTTTTTTAATTTAAGCTCCAAATATATCAGTACTGAAAGAAACTTGTTAGTGTCTGGATAAACAAATACTGGCCATAAATAAAATTTATCCCATTACTAAAACATTCTTTTAGGAACAGTACAATATAAAGAAATATAAATTAAAACAGAAATTATCATTTGGTCAGTAAGAGAAACATTTTGATTGTACAGTAAGTTAAATTTCATATTTTAAGATCAAAATTATTTGATATGTATATTACATTGATATTATTTGCATAGCAATAGACAGCAACATGAATATAATAATGGTTTTTCTCAAATTGAAAGATTTTTTATTATTTTAAGAGTAAACAAAAGCATAGAAACTGAAGAGATTATTCTGTCACAATGCAGCCAATAATCCTATTAGTGGTCAGAATGCTATTTTATCAAATCAAATACATCAATTTCAATGTTGTTTGTTTTGAAACTTGAACTAATGTTCCCAAACCTTATTCATGTCTGAAAACACCGTTTCAAAATTTGAGTCCTCAAAAAACAATCTTATTGTTGTATCAAGTCTATTGCACAAGTTTAGTATAGTTGCAATCTAACCTTGTTAACTGTTCTTTCAAAGCAATTTGAGACATCTCACTTCGGAATCCTATATCATATTTTTGGTTAAATAAATTAATTAATAATAGAAATATTGATATATTTTAAGGATTCATCCTTAAATCCTTAAACTGTGGCAATATTTTCTGTGATCCTTAAACTGTGTCAATATTTTCTAAGATTTATGCTCACTTTAATTCTGCTCTTATTTTTTGCAGGTAAATTGAGTAAGGATGGCTTGATTAGATATCTGATGTCAGATGAAAATGCTCCAGTATTCCTGGATAAGTTGGATATTTATCAAGATATGGATCAACCGTTATCACATTATTATATCAATTCTTCTCATAATACCTATTTGTCAGGCCGTCAGTTTGGAGGAAAATCATCCGTGGAGATGTATCGACAAGTTCTACTGGCTGGTTGCAGGTAGGATCTGATGGATATGTTTAGAAGTGGAATTTTTGGCCAATTCAGATTTAGATTGAAATTCCGATGCAGAATCTTAAGAATTGTTCATATAGTTTCTCAAATTTTCAATACTATATCGTATAGTACAGTGACTTGACCTAATAAATTTTGTAAATGATTAATACGTTGGCTTAGATTGCTTAATAGATTTGCTTAATAGCAAAGAAACAAACTCATCATAATAAAATCTGTGTATCGGCGATAAAAGGCACTATGTTCATTTTTTATGAAATTAAGGTTTTAACAGTGTCCTATGCAAAAGTTTGTGTTTTTCAGAGGTACAAAGCACAATGTCCTAAGTCTAAAAATAACAGATTTATCCAGTTGGAAACGGCATATGTACTAATATGCTTGCGAGGTAAAGAGCACTATTATTAAAGATTACCAAAATCTAAAATATGTATGTTAGATATGTGTAAACTGTATGTACTATGTCATAAAAAAAAAAGTTTACAAAGAGTGTCAATCAAAGTGCAAAATTTAAGAAAACATTTTGTAAAAGAATCATTCAACTGGTTCTCCTGAAAAATTTAACATTTGTGAAAGTGTCTTTTACCTCCAATATACAGAAATATTTTTGTAATCATTTTGAAATTGTTTCAAGAGCACCAAAATAACTATTAGCAGTGTACAATCGCAATCTTAGAAGCTATTAAAAAAGAAAACACCTATTATTCCTCACTAAAATAAAAATAAAAACACTTGAGACACATTATAAAATTGCAAATAAATTTGTTAAAATAAACAAGATTAAGCAATAGTAATATTAACAATAAATGGATAAAAATGAGATACCAGAATTACCAAATACATTTGATATAAAAATAGATCTGTTGAGATGTAGTTCTTAATAACTTGTAATGAAGACATTAAATTACTTAGGATGGATCTAATATCCATCATTTCATGGAATAAATTTAGTCTTTTAGTTATTTATAAAAGCATTATTTTAAAAGGAAATTAAGATTGTTTATTTTTATACTCTGTGTAGGTGTGTTGAATTAGATTGCTGGGATGGAAAGACTGAAGAGGAAGAGCCAATCATTACTCATGGCAAAGCAATGTGTACAGATATCTTATTCAAGGTACCCAAAACATTTATTTTAAAATTTAAAATAAAAATAGTTTTCCCTGAATAAATGTAATAATATTCACTGTTATCTTGTAACCTTTAAATCCAAAGCTCAATGCAGAACTTCTGCCAATAATTAGAATATCTCTATAATACTATATTCTAAATGTATAATATTTTTGCAATAAAAAACAAAATAAGTTTCTAGCTGTTAAACACAGAATCTTGAGAAATAAAAATCATAAGGATTGCTCAAATGAACTCTTTGGTTACTCCTGTAATGGTTTATTGGTTGGAATATGTGAACATATAGGAATTACTAGTGATACATGGATTACATATCCGTTACATAAAGTTGCCTTGCCTGTTCAAGCAATTGTCCAGCGCATCACTAGATTATGGTTACCTTGAGCAAAGAACGTCCACGACTGGCTGCAGAACCAATCTTCAAATGATGTCACAGACCTCAGCATCACTGGAGAACCAGCAGCCCTCAGAGGTTTTTTTCACCAGAGCAAACACAAAGCTCTGTGTAATGCAGCAATAACGCTCCTACAATAATATGGTTTCATTTGGGCAACCCTTATATATTAAAATATTAGGCACATGTCTTTTAGGTTTATTTTTTTTTTTTTTTGCAAGTTACTGCTTTTTTTTTTTTTTTCATAATATAAAAAATACAATTCAATCATCAAAATATTTGCCCTCACTTTCTATAAACTTCTGCCATCTCTTCGGTAAGTTTTGGATTCCTTTGTTAAAAAAAAAAAAAGACATCAGCTTGGAAGCAATGAAATTGCCAATCCATTTTCATATCTGAACCACATCTCAAAAGCATCATCTAGTAAAGAGTTCTGCATCAACAGGAATAAATGATAATCCAAAGGTGCCACACTAAAAGCATCAGGACAGTGGTGGAATAAAGGGAGGGGAGGGGCCAAGTGGGCTTCCCTAGTCAGATGAGAACTTTTCAATGAGAACTTTTTTTTTTTTTTTGTTTTCCAATTTTATAACACTTTGTATGGCGTATCAATTACATATATCTGATCAGAATATGATCCCTTTTTACTAGTAAATAGAAATCAGTTTTATGCAAGGGCACCGACAAAATTTTCAGCCAGGGGCCCCATGCAAGCTTGATCCGTCACTGCATCAGGCGCTGTATCACATATGGAAGAACTTCACAGCCTGAGTTAAAGATGGTTTACAGAGGAAAAGCAATGTGTGGCCTACCATTGTTGTGCAGCAAGAAGACCTTCCTGCTTCCCTTTCAGTAAATTGCCTTTTCTGTTCGATTTCACCAAATGATACAACTGATAAACATAGCACTTGGCAGTAACTATTTCATATGGTTAGAGGACTCGAAAACAGCATATCCTTCATGCCTCACCAGATGCACAAAAGGACATTTTTGGCATGAATGTACAGTCTCTGACATCAAAATTACCAGCTTTAAAACTTTGAAACCAATATTTATAAGAATTCTGAGACACAAGATCTTTACCAAGAACATAGCAAACTGATTCCCTTGCTTTAACAGTGTTTTTCCCTTTTGGAAGTCACTGAATGCGGTGTCAAATATTCAGTTTTTTAGCTCATAGTGTTCACTGCTGTTTTGAGACATTATGTTTATTATTAAATCATGACATATGACATTCAAAGACTTCGATGCCAACTTTTCAAAAATGCAAAAAAGATGGGGATTTATTTGAATTTCAGATTGTAACAGAGCTGTGAAAAAAAAAACCAAAACACTAAAACATTTGCACACAATTAATATATAAAATACATTTTTTTTTTTTTTTTTTTGCAATTGATAAAACATAATATTTTGTTTGCTATTTGGAAAAAATAATACACATGTTGAATTGAAAAAAAACTTACAAAACTTCAACATAAAAAAAAAATAATGAAATGCCTTAATGTAGGCAAATAGTACAATTCAGTTTTTTTAATAGATAATAATTTACAATGAAAAAGAGATTTAACATGCCTGAAAATTTAAAGAAATGGACAACAAACAAAGGCACAACACTAAGACCTGAGCTGTCACCGGGAAGAGACTGGGACGGACCGCTTCGTCCTTTTTACGACTCATCAGCCAGCCAAACTCCACCGATGACAGACTCAGAAGGTGCGAGAGGTTAAGATCCTGGGATATTTGCACAATCTTGAAGATAAATAGACAGTTCATAGACAACAGAACATTCAAATTTGAATAAGAAATGAAAATTGATCTGCTATCTTACATCTTGCAACATGCAGATTTCTGTTGTCTATAAAAACAGTTATCATCAGAGCATACAACATTCAATGTATTCAATAAAAATTGTTTGATTAACCAAAGAAATATTAATCTGACTGCACCTACTGAAAAGGCAGGATCAAACCAGTATTAACTGTTTTATTCCTTGTGATGAATGCTGTTGGAAGATTTCAAGAGTCACATCTAGAGGTGGCAGGATAATGTAGTTTAAAAACAGATGATATCACAAAAATAATTGAAACTGATTGGAACCTTCACCAGGAGAGGTATCGATCACTAAAAATATTGTAACAGTTTGTATGTAAATATTTTTAGAAATCATTTATTTGTGTTTTTGTAGAAATTATTTATCTGTATTTTATTCATTTTAATCATTAACCATTATTTATTTTAAAATATTCCTTTTCTATTTCCTAATTACTGATGTTCTGTTTATTTTTAAATTCTTTTCCTTTGCAACTATTGAATCAGTTAATTAATTTAAATCGTTATGTTTTATCCAATCATTCAGTATATTTTTAATTAATCTTCAGTTAAATTCTTCTGTGTAAAATCTATAAAAACCAATGTTTTTCATGCAATAAATTAATTCAGTTCAGTTCCAGAACTTGACTGGTTGTTTTTCTATCTCAACGACTCTCCCATAAACATCACTACAATATTGTTATCGAAGTATCACTAGGCTTCTATGACTTCATGGGAAAGAATGTCCAGCAAAATAGTTTTATGATTTAAGTCAAATGGTGGTATTGATCCACCTAACCCTATCTCTGATAAGTTCTTATAAACTGGTGTTCTTAATCAAGACTTGCAGTGTACTCTGAAACTTTCTGTTGAGCTTTTTTTATTTTTGACAATCTAGATATTGTTTTGAGTAATTACATCTTAATTTGAGATTAGATAAAAAATATTTTTCCTTAAGAATCCTTTATATTAATTTAATGTGTTATTTGATGTATTTTAAATTAAATACAGTAAACTTCTTTATTTTAAAAGCAAAAAAAAAGTTTCACTAAATGTTCATTTTCGTTTTGTTTTAGGATGTTATTTATGCCATTCGTGATTGTGCTTTTGTGACATCTGATTATCCTATAATTCTTTCATTTGAAAATCATTGTTGGTAAGCTATTTTTAAATTTTAGAAATCTTCATTATCTTAATATTATTTTATTATTTAATATAGATAACTTTTTTTAATCATAAAAAAATAGGCAAGCAATTTAGAGGCAAGAGTGGTACTAAACGATAAGAATAAGCAATTAAAGAATGACTCCAATTTCTCAGCATTCTTCAAGCGTCTTGTTTCAGTTGTTTAATACCTTTCTCTGTTTTTTTTTTTTTAGTAAAGTTCAGCAGCTCAAACTTGCCAAATACTGTGAGGACATATTTGGAGACCTTTTGCTCAAAGAACCACTTCCAGATTACCCAGTCAGTAATTTTGCTATTTGCTTTATATTATATATATATTAGAAACTTAAGTTTTAATCAATTATTTTTATAGAAATTTAAATGCTTGTTTATTCAATATGTACTCAGTAATAGTTTTAATTTTTGTAGCTTGATCCTGGAGTTCCATTACCTCCTCCAAATCAACTAAAACGAAAGATCCTAATAAAGAATAAGCGCTTAAAGCCAGAAGTAGAAAAACGTAATTATTATTTTATTTCTTATTCTTTCAAAACTTTTAATATTTTGAGGAAATTGTTTAAATAGACTAGTATATACTTTTCCCTGAATAGCCTTGTCTTTCAGCTAATAATATGAATTACATTTCCTTTTGCTTATGTAAATTAGTATTAGACTTACCTGTCTGTACTTTTATCATTTTTATTGTTAGAGCAGCTTTACAAAGCAACTAAATAATAAAAAATGCCTAAGTCATTACTAAGCATTTCATAATAGATTTCTATTACACCCCTATTTGTTAAGATACATCCAATGATCTAGTAGGAATAAATAAAAATCTACTTGGATAACTAAGTTTTCAGAAACTTTTTTTTCAATAATAACCCTTTCAAAATATATAATATTTTTTAAAACTTCATTTCTATTTTCAAAAAATTTGCAGAGGAATTGGAGTTGTTTCTCAAAGGAGAATCTCTGATTGAGGATGATGACGAAAAAGAGGATGCAACTGTTGACACCAACGTGGCACCAAAACCTGAAGAAGGTGGTGTGGTAGAGAAAAAAGTAAGAATGGGACAATTATATGAATTTATCGTTAAATTAAAAAAAAAAATCATTTAATAAAATATTCTTATGACATGTTATAAAATGAGATATGTTGTTAATCTATAATACATTTTTATAGTTTCTTTTTATCTTACACTATTTATTAATAATACACATCTTTTCAATAAATAAGAGTGTAATTTAACACTTCAGAATGTATGAACTAATCAGAATTGTGAAATCTGTGCTGGAATTCCACTGGAAATCCACTATTATAAATTTAATATTCTGAATAATTCAAATTTAAAACAATGTAAATTCAAATTCCAAATTTTATTATGTTGTGATTTTGCCGTTGTTACATTAAATAATTCATTTAAAATAATAATTTAATTAGGCATATTTAGTTTATTTTTATAACTTTAAATAGTTGCTTAATTAAATTATATTTAATTGTATGTAAATGTCTTTTCAGGATGAAACTGAAGTTGCTATGGCAAATTATCAGTACAAAGGTGCTACCACATCTGTTCATCCATTTTTATCAAATATGGTTAATTATGCCCAGCCAGTCAAATTCCAAGGATTTGATGAAGCTGACAGTAAGTATTCTTTTACTTTTTATTGACTTAATATTTTTCTTTTCTTTTTCATTTAGTCATATTACTTTGTTGTATTATATGAAACAAGTGTAATTTCACTGACTTAATTGAATGTTTGATGAGCTTCTAATATTACCAAGATTAAATAATACCTTATAACAAAACAAACATAGGTATGATATCATGTAATTTTTAAATAATTTATTGAAAATAAAGTAGTTCAGATGTAGTTGAAGTCCAGACATAGCTGTCCTGAGATAGTATTGATTAACAGAAACTATTAGCTGAGGATAATTTGGACAAAATCTTGGCAGTATTACAGAAAGAATAGAGTGTTGCAGAATTGCTTCTATTCCATACAATCTAGCTAGTCAAATTAAAATTTGAATAATGAATTTAATCTCAGATGCAGTAATCAGAAATATTAAACAGCAGTTCAACAAGAGAACTTGATTAATGATAGTGATAAAGAAATTTAAGACTTAACATTTACATTATGAGTTCACCAATAATGTAAATGTTAAATTTCAAATAGTAAATGTTTGGAACTGAAATCAACTCCTTACTATATATTAAATATATATTTTTCAAAAATATCTCTTATAGTAGAATGAATCTTAGTGCAAATGTAACCTTAAAAAATTGTTGGGTTTTTTTTGGTAATTATTTTTTTCTAAATTTATATATAATTATTTTTAATTAATACTTCCATTTTCTTTCTTTCTTTTCTTTTTAGGGAAGAACATCCACTTTAATATGTCTTCCTTCTCTGAAACCACTGGGTTAGGTTATTTGAAAACTCAAGCTATTGAATTGGTTAAATATCCTTTACTTATTATTATTAATAATATTATTGCTTTTGTTGACTTACTAACTATTATGTCCCTAAAAACCATGAGCAAATACCCTATTGTAAAAAAAAAAAAAAAAAAATGAAGAGTACGTTTTTAAGCATAAATAAAAAGAAGTCAATCAGAAGAATTTATTTTGACATGAAGAATCAAATGCTTAGTTTTAATCTAAAAGTTTTATATGTATAAAAATAAAAATATAAATTTCAAAGAAGGATTTATTGCAAAAAAGACATTTATAATCATCTTAATAAAAGTGCAAGCAATTAGTATTTTTTTATTACAAAAAGTGAATGTGAACAGAATAATGAAATATTTAGAGGAATACTTGAGGAATATCTTGTGTAATACTTGAGGAATTACATAGAATATAATGTATAATTCAAACATTAATCGTCAAGAAATTGTTATAAAACAAACATCCAAAAAAACTTGTTGAAGAGCAACACTATCTTATTTAACTGTCGCCATAGAAACCTCTGGAAAATTCAGTCTAATTAAAAAATTGGACTGTTAATCTGTAAGGCAGTAGTGCAATGCATAACCATTAATTTTTTTAATGAACAACTTTCTATTTTTATTTTATTCTTTCCTAAAGTCATATTTCATATTCTTATGAAAATGAAAGATATTTTATTTTATTTTTTTCTCTTAATTTTATGTTTGTAAAAAGGAAATTTCTACGATCTATTCTTTCTTAAGCTTTGATGAATTTAATTTTGGCCATATGAGAAGTTTCTTTTTGTGCTTTTCCTTAACTTTTTCACTTATAATAAAAGGCAGATGAGTCGTATTTATCCTAAGGGAACAAGAGCTGATTCCAGTAACTACATGCCCCAGGTAATTTTTAATGTTTTCTCTGATCATAATTAGTATTATGCTTCAATATTAAGTACTTTAACTTCGCTTCATTTGTGAAGAACAGTTCGGTTAACATCAATACACTTACATTCAGTAATAGGCTATATAGGTCAACGATTAAAAAAAAATATATACGGATATTTAAAAAATATATTTAAGTTACTGCAACAGTCCATTGTAATATCATTGTAATTTATATTTGTTATACCCAATCAGTAACTACATTTTCATTTTAAATTTATAGTAGAATTACATTAATTATTTTGTGAAATTAATAGCTTAAATATTTATTATTATTCATACATAAATAAATAACTTCATAAATATCCAAGTTTTTTTTTTAATTATATTAATAGTTTGTTAACTATGTTATTGTTTCAAAGAAAACACAAGTTCAATATAATTTCAAAAGCTGTGGATGTAAATTAGCATTTAAAATTAATATGATAATAAAAGTGAGTAAGGAATTTTCCTACTCCAGGTGATGTTGTTCAGTACTTATGCATGGTGTACGTATGTATATGAATTTGGGTGAATATACAGTATACATATAATATACATTGACTGCTCAATTGAAAGTGGACACTTGAGTGTGTCATCCCAACAGTGAAGTTTGTCGGTGGTGGTGTGATGGTGTGGTCGTGTTTCTCCTGGTTTGGAAGTGGTCCTTTAGTAGTGATCGAGGGGAATATGGCATCCACACAGTATCTGGACGTTCTAGACAATTCCATGCTTCCTACCTTGTGGTCGCAGTTCGGTGAAGGGCCATTTGTGCTCCAGTACGACAATGCACTGTGCCATAAGGCCCGTTTTGTCAGCACCTGGTTTCCGGAGAATGATGTTCAGGAACTTCAGTGGCCCGCCCAGAGTCCAGACCTCAACCCTACTGAATATATGTGGGATGAATTGGAGCACCAGATTCATGCACGTCCGATGTGACCGCAAACACGCATCCAACTTGTGCAGGCTTAGAAGGAGGAGTGGGCAAAAATACCGGTTGATTGCATCAGAAACTGGTGGAGAGCATGCCTCTGCGTGTGGCTGCTGTGCTTAGGGCAAAAGGCAACAGTATGCACTGTTAGACACGCTGTAAATAAAGCATCTGTTCCATAACACAGGTGTCCACTTTCAACTGAGCAGTCAGTGTATATATGGGTTGTAAACTTTCTATCACAGACATTCTAAAAGCAATGGTCTAAAGGGAGAGAGAAAATGACAGGGATCAATATAAACACCTTTTTTGGAGATATATTAATTAAATGAGCGATGGAACATCAGCTCATGAAGTTAAAAAGTGATAGGGAGAAATGAATGGTGTGTTTACTTAAGGTAAAAAGGAGAGAAATCAGGTTAAAATAATAATATTTTTTTTTTATTTTATTTTATTTTCTTTAAAAGGATAATACAGTACAGTCTCGTTAGGGACATAAAGAGTCCCTATCAACGAGTTCTGGCCATTAGATAAAAACAAATTATGTTTGATCTACAAAAAAACAATAGTATTAACAATTAATATATGATATCATTATCCAACTATAATTTTTACAACAGTTATGATATGATCACCAATAATATCCTTACAATCATTTATTATTTTAAAGTAGTTCATGATATTTGTATAAATAGATTTTACATCAGTGTATCAACATATGATTTATAGTAACAGTATACTTATAGATAAAGTATAAATTGAAAGGACTGAACAGATTTTGACAATAGTGATGAGATTAAGTATTTTCTATTATCCATTTTTTTAACTTTCGTTTTACAATTGAGATATTTTGATAATCATCAAATATATTTATATTCATGTTATTTAGAAACCTTTCTATATTGTAATTTATATTTCTTGAATCGTAATTATTGTTTATGTATGGATAGGTTAATTTAATGTTACTTTCTTTCCTTAAATTGTAGTTTTGTATGTTGTTGTTTTTTATCTTCCATACTTCATAGTAATTTTGAAGTATTATGTTATATAAAAACTTTTGTTTTGGATATAATATTCCGTACTTAGTTAGTAGATTATTTCTTTTTTGAGTATATTTCCAGATTTTCTTAGAAAAGATTAATTTTAATACTTTAGTTTGAAGGATTTTTAAACTTTCCAGATTAATTTCGTTTGTATTGGCCCATATGTTTACTCCATAATTTAAAAGCGAGTCGAATAAAGCATAATAGATCAGAATTTTAGTTTTTAGTGGTAGAATATTTTTTATGTAGTGAAAAATATAGATTGTTGAGTTTAGTTTTTTATGTATAATATTTATTTGGGTATTCCATGTAAATAAGTAAATAAGTATATGTAATAAGTTAAATAATAATAATAATAATAATTTAGGAGAATTCAGTGTGAAAAAAATCACGCTGAAAAAAAATCCACATCCAGGTCACAATCAAGCACCTTACCACTTCACTACTGGGCCCACCACAACACTGACACAGACATTTTAAAGCAGTTTTCAATTTCTGAAATACTGAACAACATCACCTGGAGTACAAAAATTCCTTACTTATCTTATATTAATTTTTTATATTAATTAACACTACCTATTCCTTTTACAATCTAAGATGAGTATGTATCATTGATTGTCTCTAAATTGTGTCGAAAGAAGTTAAAGAAAGTTGTTGAAAGCTAATTTTTGAAGAATATTTATTGGTTCTCACAATCACAATGGGAAAATAAAAAATAAATAAGAAGAAGAGCATAATCAAATATATTAACTTAATTAGCTGCTATTGGCAGCTATTTGTGTTCATCATTTTATCATTTTATGAAACTGTAAATTAATTAATGGATATTAATGTGAATTTTTGTTTATTTATTTATTTATTTATTTATTTATTTATTTATTTATTTATTT
>JAFIDM010012231.1:60821960-60849253 GCA_023159025.1 Thereuonema tuberculata | reverse complement strand
TTTATTTATTTATTTATTTATTTATTTATTTATTTATTTATTTATTTATTTATTTATTTATTTATTTATTTATTTATTTATTAATAGATCTTCTGGAATGCAGGTTGTCAAATGGTGTCATTAAACTTTCAAACTTCTGATCTTCCAATGCAGTTAAATCAGGGAAAATTTGAGTACAATGGTAACTGTGGGTAAGAGAATTTATCATTATTTTATTAATTAGAAATTAAATCATTCCTGTTTTCCTTAAGTTTCAATCAAAATTTTCAAAATAGATTAAATAGCTTCAAATTTACATATAATTATATACACTCATGTTTGTGGGAAATGCAATACCATGAAGGAAACCATCTTTCATGCAAATGAAGTGGAACTTACAGGAAATGTAAAGCAGGATGTGATATGCAAATGATTAAAAATTTGGAAATGATTGCACATGCTTAGACTCAGCAGTGCCCTCTGTCGTGTAAGAGCATATAAGTAGAGGACTGTTGTGGATCGAGACAAATAGTTTTTCATCGTCAGTGAGCTGTATACGTGCCTACTGAAGTCTGTATGCCTCGTCAATGTCAAAGGGCATCTTATAAGCAAGATACAAAGTTTGAATAGGGTCGAATGATCGACTTGCATAAAAGAGGATTTTCATTCCGCAAAATTGCTGCTCATAAGGGGCATAATGTCATGTCAGTGATGTGGAAGCAGTGGACTGACGAGAACAGGACGAGTCAAAAATCCGAAGTGGACCACAAAATGTGACGACACCATGGGATGATAGACAGCTCATCCACATGGCAGTGGCGGACCATTCAGCTTTTTCTCGAGTGTTAGTACAGTGTTGGAACACAGCAACAGGTCTTTCATTGTCTGGTTCCACGGCATCTGCCGCAGAGGACTGCATGCATGCATTCCTTTGCGAAGGATTCCCTTGAGCCTGAATCATCGATGCCTCAGACTATAATGGGCTCACGAGAAACACCCACTGGTGTGTAGATTGGCACCATGTCGTGTTTTCAGATGGGTGCTGCTTTAACTTGGATTACAATGATGGCCACCTACACATTAGACGATATCAAGATGAGTGCCATCTTCCAGACTGCATTGTCCACCTGTCATACAGCACGAACGATAGGCGTGATGGTTTGGGGAGCAATTCGATATCATAGGCGATCTCGGCTCCTACAAATTGTGGGCACTCTCAACAGCAACTGCTACATCAAGGAAGTTGTGGAGGCTGAAGTCGTACCCTTCTTTCAGCACATATTCCTGGAGCCATATTCCAACAAGACAACACCTGACCACATGTATTTAGAAATATCCAGGCCGTCTTCGAAGCAAGATAGATATTCCTTCTTCCCTGGTCTGCATTTTTCGCCTGTTATATTATTAGCTATTGAACAAGTCTTGGATATGGTCACTCGATAACTAGCCCGCAATTGTCATCCAGCAGCCAATACTGATGAACTGTGGACTTGAATAGAAGCAGCTTGGCAGGCAATACCCTTGGAACACATCCAATTTGATTCGTTGCCATGGCTTACAACAGCTCTTAATTGCAACTCATGGAGGCTTTACACTATATTGATTTTTTACAAGTACTGTTGTTGCATTGCTCTGAAACGTTAATCGTTTGTTTGTATCACTATTAGTAATGTGTGTAATAAATATCCTTCCATTCTGATGGCTCCTTCATGGTGTTGCAATTTTCACAAACATGAGTGTAGATTTGAAATGAATGCAGTTATTTTCTGTAAATTGAAAATGCTACACTCCAAAGCAGTGAAACAAAAGCCCTTACATTCCACTCTTCATTAAAAGCTAAAACTTTGAAGGCATCTCTCTTTCAAGAAACATTTTAATTTATATTATTTTGATTGGTGTTGGTCCAATTAGTTGTTGGCTTAAACAATAAAAAAAAAATTGATTCATGAAAATTGTAAATGTTAACTAGTTTTATTTGTACTTTAATATAATATAATAAATTTAATTCTTTTATTCTAGATATTTATTAAAACCTGATTTCATGAGGCGACCAGACAGAGTCTTCGATCCTTTTGCTGAATCTCCTGTAGATGGAGTTATTGCTGCACAATGTTCTGTTCAGGTAGGAAACTGTATTCGACAAGATCATTATTAACAACTATAAGTACATTGCAAAAAAAAAAAAAAAATCTTGGACAAGTTGGTGATTTTCTAGAAATGATATTTTTTAAAAACATTCAGGTCTTTTATATTTCATTTATAAGATAATCTTTGCTCTTTCATAAAAGATTTCATTCAATATTAATTTCTTACTTTTCTTTTTTTTTTACTTCTGCTTATAATATTCATCTAAGTATTTAAACTTTTTTCATTCAACATATAGGTGCTCATGATTATAATTATACAATTGCTCATTTCATAACTTAACATTCAGTAGCTTAAATTAAATCACTAACCAAGTTCTAGAAAGCAGTAACAATGCCTTAAAATTACGAAGAAAAGCAACTTGCTACTTAAAAGTAATTAGAATTTTCAGAAAAGTAATGAATGAGATGAAGTTTCAGTTCCTCACTCAAAAATTGAAATTAATTCAATTATTAGAAAAACAAGATATAGTTGCTGAGCCACCTTTAGAATATCCAGATGATAAGATCCAAACAAGGATAAGAAAAGTGACTAAAACTAACTTTCCTTCATAACTCAATACAACAATAATATTATATACAGTGTGAATCTAAAATAGGGGACACACTGCTGGGGCAGGTTCCCCATACCAAATGAAGTAAAAAAGCTCAGATAAACAAATGACTGGAAGTGCATGGTTGTTGAGTTATTCCAATCTGAAGAAACGAAGCCAGATTACAATGGAAACAATGGACATGAATGCCATCTTTATTGGTGGCATTACTGAATTACATTACATTTACTATGATGTGTGAAGTGACTACATTGTGGTATTGTACAAACTATATGCTACCAATAAAAATACTGTTCTTGTCCATTGTTTCCATTGTAGTCTGGCTTCGTTTCTTTGGACTGGAATAACTAAGCAACCATACACTTCCGGTCAAATTGCTGCCTGAAATTTTCGTCAAAGTTCACAGATAAAAAGTTCAGGATATAGGGGGTTCTTGCGGTCCGGTAAGGATGATTGCCTATGCACTGTGGAGGCCACTTTTCGGGACCGGGTCCACTTGTCGGATCTGGGTATGGGAAGTTCTCCAGCGAAGGCGGCTTGCCAAGGCCGGATATGATCACTCTCTCTCTCTCGGCGACGGGTGCAACTTGCGCGGCGTAGCCCTTATCTCTGGAGATTGAAGATGACAGCTTGTCGGCCCTCGGCTAAGGTCATCTTCACAGATGAGCTGCTGCTTTGGGCTCCTGTCCAGGAACGAACTCCCTAACCTGGCTCTGCTTTTCCTATTTTTATTGCTGTCTGATGCCTTCTTCTGGCTTCTGGATCTGTCAATTCTTCAATAGAGAGGAAGGGTCAGACCAGTCGACTCTCTAGGAGGGAAGTTGGTCTTTTTAACCAGTAACAATATGTTTATAATCTTTTTACTTCATTTGGTATGGGGAACCCGCCACGCAGTTTGTCCCCTTATTTTTGATTCACCATGAATATATAAAAAAATAATAATAAAAATTCATCTAAATCTTAGTAGAACTTGATATAATTTAGAATATAAGTCTAATCAAACCATTGCAAAAGATTATCAAGAAAGGAGCTGCAAAAAAACAACTAATTTAATTTAATTCCGAAATAATGTCTATATGAAAATATAAATTCATTCTTATAAAAGCTCTCAAAGACTGACTTCATATGAACTATTTCTTCCTAGCACTAAAATTAATTAAACAAATGAAAAGACTGTAATAAATAGAAAAATAAAACTGAAATACACAATGTGGAATTAGAAGAGAGTTAATCAAATCAGGAAAGAGAATGATGATTGGTGTTTCTGAAAATGTGATATGCTACCTTCTCTACATGGAGGACAGTTTGTTCTGAATGATAATTCTCAAAAGCTAACTAATATTTTGGCAGCTTAAATTTTTACAATTTTTATTTTAGAAAAAAATGATTTCAGTTGTTCATTTAAATTTACTTACTAAATGATTATATACCAAAGTAAAGGATTACAGTGGATTATCTTTTTATAATCCTGCAGTTTTGAATAAAACACAGAAATACACAATTTAGTGATATGTATTTCATTTACGTTTATATATAATTCTTAATTAATTTTACTTTTTTAGGTAATATCTGGACAGTTTTTGTCAGATAAAAAAGTTAGTACTTATGTGGAAGTGGATATGTATGGTCTCCCAACAGATACAATTAGGAGAGAATTTCGCACTAGAATGGTGCCAAACAATGGTCTAAATCCAGTCTATAATGAAGAGCCCTTCGTTTTTAGAAAGGTGAACTAATTACTATAATTTGAAATTTTGCAGAAAGTACTTATATTATAAATTTAATACTCTTAAATTATATATTTGAATTTGTTAATTACTAATTATAATTAATAAAAATAGCATCTAAATTTACAGTATTTCTATAATAACTTATTCATTTTATTTTATTCTGTTGTGAAACATTTACTTTCTATCTGTTTCTATAGGTAGTGCTTCCCGATCTAGCTGTTATTCGAATAGGTGTATATGATGAAAATAGCAAACTTCTTGGCCAACGAATCCTTCCTTTGGATGGACTTCAGGCTGGTTATCGACATATATCCCTCCGAACAGAAGGAAACTTTCCCATGTCTTTACCAATGCTGTTCATTAATATTGAACTTAAAATTTATGTTCCTGATGGATTAGGAGGTTAGTCTGCTTCCATAATAATATAAACTCTAATATTCATATAAGAATTTAAAGCTATTTAAATTTAAAAGTAATTACAAACAAAAATATAATAAAGAGATTGCTCATAATTAATAAAGTCATGAATGCAAATCTGTAGACTGTTTTAAAGTTTTGCAGACCATTGTTACGTACTTACTAACTTCCTTCTGTTAGGTCTTGCAAGAATACAAATACTAATTAAAATTGACTGTTACAGTGATCTAATAGAAGTAAAGCTTGTATCAGTGTCACTGTTAACGAATAGTCTAAAGAAATCTGCATCAGACTTTAAACTTAATTCCCAATTGTCCTTTCCTTCAATTAATCAACATTATCACATCAAGATGAATATTATAATAAGTATATCAATTGGTTAAAATATTTTTCTTTTGAAGAAGCTTTTATTCCAGAGAATTCTATTATCAACTAAATACTTATTTAGTATCTAAGCTATTTGAATCTCATCAGTCTCTACTAATGGGTGTATACGTCATTCTTCCCATTTTCAATTGAATCTTGTTTCCTCTCCAATCACAGTATATTTTTTTGTTTTTTGTGATTTAACCATAGATACATTTTTCAGATTTTCAACTGGGCAATTAATGCTGCTGCCACATTTTGGATAATTATCCAGGACGCACCTGTAAGATAACAATCATACTTTGCCTCCTGTAAAGAGAAACAAACACAGAAGAAGAAAGAAACATCCAAGTCCCACACTGGGATTTGAACCCAGGATAAGATATATCAGTCACGTGGTGGGCCGTTGCCTTGACTACAAAGCTATACTTGAAAAGCAATATCTTTTTAAGCATGGTATTAACTTTACAGCCAAAGCCATTTAAATACAAATAAGCATATCCAAATAAGAAAAGAAAATGATTAAATCCTGTATTTAACTCCAAATCATGGATATGTAGCAGTGAATGGCCAAGAGGCCCCCCTCCCCAAATCTTAAAATGTATATATACATATAGATTGGTCATATTTTCTTTCTTTATGTTTCAATAGCAAGTTGAATGGATCTTAGCCTTTGTTTCCCCCCACCCCTCAAAAGTTTGAAAATGATGAGTTTTGGTTGTTGCTGATCAGTTTCCTAACTTGATCCCCTCCTCCCCAGAAATAAAATACTGCCACTGCCCAGAATATATTGATCACAGTGACTGACAATATGAAATTGCTGTACAGATCTTAAAAGAAAAAGTAGTACAAACTTTTCATAATACAAAATTTATTTATTTCTTAATTGTCACACTTGAGCAACTGATTAAAGCTATTTCAGGATCTCTGATTTCAGTGTAATTCCAACATCAATAGCATATTCAAATATTAGCAAAGAGCTACTATTTAATCTGAATTAATGCTTGTAATTAATCTTTGGCAGGCAAAAGTTCTTGCATTTTCAAAAAAAAAAAAAAAAATAGCATCCGTTCCCTATTTTCTCTTTCCTGAAGATTGTAAGTCCATAAAAAGTTGAAGCTTATTCATAAATAATGTTTTATATATTTATCCGTTATGTACATTTTATCCACTTCATTTACTGCCAATCAACATTCAGCCTTTTGTAATTGTGAATTTCTTTGTCCTACTTCTGTCTGTCCAACTTGTATTTACTTGCATTTTCACTTGAATATTGTGTTCAGCTGTAATTTAGGTCTTTTGCTCTATTTCGTCACTATATTGGATAGTGGCCATAGATTCTCGATTCATTTTCATGGGTTTTTTTTCTTTGCTATGACTAATCTTTAAGCCAATTTTTTCTGACAGCATTCTTATAGCTTGCTATATATGAAAGATTTAATTTTCATCGTTATTGAGTAGGATTAAGTGATATAATGAAACCAGTTTAACTTCATTCATGGGCAGTTAATTGGGCTTATAAAAAAAGATGAAGCTTAATGATAAAATTAAGAATAATTACAAAAAAAGAATAAAATAGAAAGAATAATAGTCTTTTTGAAGAATGGAAATTGAAACTTTAGAAAGAACAAGTTTTTCTATTAAATGACTACTGCAAGTGGGAAAACATAAAACAGATCTGCATTAAACTTTCAAGATTAATTGATGTGATCTTTTTCCTTTAACAGATTTAATGGATGCACTCTCAGATCCTCGAGCATTCCTTTCTGCCCAAGAGAAGCGAGCTGCTCAGATGAAAGCCATGGGCATTGATGAATCTGATATCAATACAAAAGATGTACTACTGAGTGGTAACAAACCAGCTGCCAAGAAGGAGGAAGAGAAAAGGGGTAAGATTATTCCTAGAAAACATCTCAGTATTGTCTTCCTGTAACTTCATAGAGTATATTGTAATAACAACCTAGTAAATTTGATATTTTTTAAACTCGTATTATGTTAAATAAGATCTAAATATATAGTAAAAATATACAATTTACTATATATTATATTAAATATGAATTAAAATTTCCATTTACATCATATTATGCCTCACTATCATGATAATTTGGCATTTAGTAAATTTATTCTTTGTACTGTTATCTATACAGATATTGCAAAGAATAAGATATCCCGAAACTAAACTGTTTTAATTAAAATATGTATTTGCTCATATATATTTTATCATTGAAGAAGGACCTATGTTCACAAAGGTTTATTCAGGTGGATTTTCTGGAATCTTTTTTAACTGTTGAAGGATTGATTTACATTAAATCTTTACTTCATGTATACTAATAGACTTTCATTTATTAAAATAGACCTGTCTTTAATTTTTTTTCTTTGTTTTTACTGTGATTTTTTATTTATCAAATAGACGAATACAAATTTGACCCCATAACAGCAGAAAGTCTTAAGAATGAGAAGGGCTTTGCAAAGCTGATCAAGAAGCAACAGAAGGAATTAGAATCCATGAAAAAAAGGCATCATAAAGAACGATCAGGAGTTCAAAAAACCCAGTGCAATGTTATTGATAAACTTGTGAAAAATTACAAAAAGTAAGTATAATGTAATTAGAAATTTGTGTTTTTTTTTTGTTAGTTTTTTTTTTAAAATATATAGTTTTGTGTTTCCTTTAAAAAGAAAAAAAAAAAAAAAAAAACTGAAGCAAGGATTCCAATGAATCTGAGGTTCTAAATGAGCAATATTTCAAAGTGTGTAAAGGAACTGAATAATACAAAACAAAACAGGATGATTATAGAACACATTATTACACAAGATTACTGTAAACAGCTACAGGATATAGCTTTGCAATTGGATTTTAAGAATATTTAAGTCTAGCCTGAAAGGACGATGGCTACATAATATTCCGTAACTAGGAAGAAATCATTCATAACATCTCGTACATGTATTGTAGGTAATTAACATGAATATCCATCTACAGACACTTTCAAAAATTGTGGCAGCAGTTTTAGGAGGCTGTTGATATCAAGAAAGTGGTTTCAGACTAACCAAAGAGTATCACAATATAGTATTTGACCCTATTAATGTAGCTCAACGATGAGCTCATTTGAACTAGTACACTGAACTCTTTTATTTTCAGAAGTGCTAGAACCAAATGAACCAGCTGTCTGTTTTACAGAAATATCAAGATTTAATTTACATGCTTTGTCTTGAACTAATTTCATTTAAAGGGAACAGGAAACATTCCTTAAACATTGGGAAAAGTTTCGTTTTATGGTGTTGTTGGTTTTGCTGACTTGGATGACCTGATTGGTTAAGTGGGGTCTAGTGCTTGACTGTACATTTATTTAAAAGGGAGGATGCAGCTTCTTGCTTGCCTAAGGTCTTAACTTCAAACTGACTCTGGCTTCATGTATTAAGAATGGATTTGCCATTGTTACAAATGGTATCCATCCTGCCACTCAAGAACACTAGCGATAGCAGATGTTGAGCTTGTGCAACAACAATTTCCATTTACATATTTGGCAAATGGTAGATAAGTTGATAAAACATTATCCTTTCCTTAATACATCATAGAAAAAAGTAGTCCAATGCATATTACACCAAAAGGCCTACCATTTTCAAGAGAGTCGTTAATTATGACTGCAATACTTCATCCTCCATTTAGTAATTTATTTCATAATTCTCTTTGAACATATCCTTCAAAGTGAATTTTACATCATTATACAATCCATTACATTATATCAATGACAGTAAACACTAAAAACTCAGATAATAAATTACAATGTTTCACTTTATTCATTCACTGATCTGAAATTGCCATTTCAAATCACTTATGCATGTAAACCAGTGGCATGCGGTGACAACTGTCAGAGGGGACCAGCTGTAAGGGGACTATTATGGCACTATTTAACAAATCTACACAGAAAACATTATAAAAATGTTAAAGACTAAGGTATTCTTTCTAACAAGAATGGAGATATGGAAGGTTTTTGTTACCACAGAAAGCAGGAGCATGTGAAAATGTTAGTGGCGAGAGGAACAGGAATCTCCAAACTAATCCTGTTGGGAAGTCGATTGCTTGCAGCTGAGGGGAGAAAGGGATAGAATGCCTGTTGCGCGAGTCCAACTCTACAGACACTAAGATCACTTAGGGAACTAGCCAAGTTCTAATAATCAATTGACTGCACGCCACTGATGTAAACCGCTTTTCAAAGTTAATATATTCAATCTACTTTGGAGCAGTTTTCTCTAAGTATTGACTAGAATACAGACTGGTGTAACATGAAATGGTCTAAATGTACTAGTTAAAGTGGCAGGTTGATATAATTTGCATTGTAGGAAATTGATAATATCGTATAGGAAAAATTTATGTGTAACAATTTTTTTATTTTTACTGTATCTATAATTTGGCTTTTGTATATCATTCTGTTTGCTTGTTTATTAACATTTCAATAGGATACGAAATTTTAGAGCCAAAAAGCTTCAAGTGAAAACAATTTGTTGGAGATTACTTCCATCCATTGTTTATTAATTATTTGTATATTTTGGAAATGACTGCAATTTTAATGGTTGTTCAACTTTAAAGTTATCTATTTATACTTATATAAAGATTCAATGAATGTTATTTTAAATAATTACTCACAAAATTCATTAATTTTATGAGTTTAATTTCAGAGAACTGAAAAATCAGTTGGATTTCTTTTAACTTATCTCATCTGCCAAACTTTTTTGTTTTTACTTGGAAAGGAAGAATGTCAAACTGCAACAGTGTACAAATCAATCTTTCCTATTTTTGCCTAAATGACCATGTTATTTCAGTTAACATCTTTGCGAAAAAGTTACTTCAAATGAATATGAAAGACTGATTGTCTTATTCTAAGGAAGATGTATTCAAAGTTATTTAAGCTACGTAAATTGAAGGATAATTATGACTTGAGTATTGTGATTTCAAAACTATTGTTCTACATTAATACTAAATTTCCAAAATTTTAAGGAGATTAATATTGCAGGTTTGTTTTACTTAAATTTTTTTAAGGATATAAGGAGAATTGAATTGATCTCAATTACTGATCGTATGTACAGATAATATAACTTTTCAAATTAGAAAACAATCATAAAAAATATATAGGATTAAATTCTCTGCATCTCAAACCAAAACTCATTAAAAAGCCTTAATGTGCTTGATAAGAATTGAATACAAAAATAAACATATCTGAGCCATTGCTTAGATGTGTTAAATGTATTTTTATTTGCTTTCTCTTACCGAGTATACCTATAGTAAAATTATTACTCCATTTAAAAGCTTACAAAGATGGGTTTCAGTTATTCATAATTTTTTAGTTTATTTCTTTAATCAAAACTTTACTGTAATTGTAAATAACCTTTGAAATCTGAATGTTAATTTTTTTTTGCTTCAATTTTTTGCAATGTAGCAAAGATGATTTGGTAAACGATCCAACAGTGAAAAAATTAGTAGAGGAACAAACATACCAGTGGTCAGAAATGTTGGAGAAGCATCGAAAAGAAGAGTGGGAACTGATGAAGGATCACTTGCAGCAGCAGTGTGATATTCTCAAGCAACTGATGGAGACAGCACAAAAAGGCCAACTTAAACAACTGGATCTCAAGCATGACAGGTAATAGATTCTCAGTCAAAGCACAAAAGAAAAAAAAAATCCAGTTTTGTTTAAAATGTGTTCATATCGGGATATTTTTTTATTTATTTTAATATATGTTAGTTACATGTCAGTTCCATTCTTCTTCTTCTTTACGTGCCATCTCCATCCAGGAGGTCGGCGACCATGGTTCTAAAAATGTTTCTATCTCTTGCTATTCTGGAGCATTCCTGATAATTCTTGCCGGTCCAGTCTCTAATGTTGTCAAACCAATTCTTCCTTGGTCTTCCTCTGGGTCTCCTCCCATCCAACCTTCCCTCAAGCGTCAGCCTCTGCAGATAGTCTTGTCTTGTCAGGTGACCGAAGTACTTCATCTTTCTCTCCCTTACGGTCTTAATGAAGGATCTCTCGTATTCAGCCAATCTCAATACCTCCTCATTCCTCATTCGTCTTGTCCAAGGAATTTTGAACATTCTTCTCAAAATCCACATCTCGAAACTCTCCAATTTCCTCTCTGTCAGTTCCATTAGGACCTCATTACTTCTGTCAGTAAGTGCTACAGATATGTATATTGCCAATACATGAATGAGTCTAATAGTGTATAAAAAGTTAAATGCATTTAGATGTCACATTATATAATATCATACATATGTTTTGCAAAATGTTAATTAAGAAGTAAGTAAATCACAGATATAATTTAAATATTTCTTTTTTAGTCTGTGATGCCGCTTGCAGCCATTCACAGCAACACTATCTCATGAACTTCAAGTACTTTTCTTTTCCTTTTGCCTAGTTCTTATCAAACCTTCATAAAATTATTTGAAACTACAGTAGAGCCCCGATTATCTGCGGGATTGGGTGGCAAGGGCTTCGCGGATAATGAAAATCAAAGACTAAAAAAGAGGTGTAAACACGAAAAAAAATATTTCAGCATAAAACTACGTTTTATTATACAAAAAACATAATATGCAAAACTTTTAAAATACGTACAGTACAGCAGAAACCTTTCTGCAGAGCAAGAACCTGCCACTTTTCCAAAAATTCCGAGAAGGCCTATAGGATTACGATGCACAATAAACCCATCAGTAATTTTCGACCTTCGCACTGTAGGACCTATTGTACTTTCCCTGTTGTTGGCTTGGATTAAAATGGGTTTTTTTGAAGTTCGTAATTAAAAAAGTTTTTCGCGGCACTCGTGGATAATCCACACCGCAGATAATCGGGGCTCTACTGTATTGTACTTTTAAGATTTGAAACTTTCCTGGGTCGACAAATGAAAACTCTACTCGGGAAATCAACCAGGTGAGGGTGGTGTAGTAATCCAAGCTTTCATATGTGGACTGCACTTACATCTTCAGGGAAAAGAATGGAGAAGTCGAGGCCAGAACCTCTTTTTTATTGTACTTTTACTTAAAAATAGAAGAAAAGAACTGATAAGAACCAAAATGTTAGTAATCTTTAGCAGATTAAAAAAAAAAAATATGCAATCAAAATATAAGTATTAAATAAATTAGAAAAAAATATATTAAATATTAGCCATATCAAAGATTTGAAGAAATGACAAACTGGTCAATTGGTTACATATTTGCTAACACAAAATGTAAAATGATTTGTCAAGATACGCCTGAAGTGAACAAGATATGTGATCTCATATTTTAAGTTTATAAATAGTTTATCCACTATTTTTGTGAAGATCAGTGCTTGAAGAATTTAATACTTATTTAGAATATTTAAAACATGTAGTAGGTGCATATAAATCTGTATGCAAATTTATTGAGAATACAAAATTTTGAGCTACACACTCAAGCAATTTGTTTTTAAGTTTATGTATTGAAAAACATAAAAACTTAAAGATCAGAATACTTTCAAGTGACAAAATATTTTTTTATTGTAGGAATAAAACTTAAAAACTAAAAATACTGTATTTTATTTATTTATTTTATTTATAAATCCTAATGTTTTTTTTTTTTAATTCGAGTTTCATTATTATTTTTAAATGTTGTTTAGGGAAAACAAAGATATTAAAGCAAAACAAGCAAAAGCATCTGTTGAAACAGCTAAAGAAGTATCGAGTGACAAAACTTTGAGGAATAAAGCTGAAAAAGAAAGGCAGGTTTAAAAAAAAAAAATCTTTGTTATTAATCATTTCAAGATGAGATAACTTGCTTTTGTTAATTTGACGAGATTTTATTTTTAGTAGTATTTCTTTTTACTAATTGTCTTTGCCAATTTTTAATAGACGTTTACGAGAAAAAAACAGTAACAACACCAAGAAGTTCATTGAAGAAAGGAAAATAGCAGCAATGAAGCAGAATAAAGAAAAAGAAAAGTTGAAAGTTCTTCATGAAAAACAAATGCAGGATTTGATTAAAGATGTTGAGAATGTAAGTAACAAATTAAATATATACTTTCTGGAAACAATGGAAACAGACATAATTAAAGTGTTCATTATTTAGTTTTGCTTGATTCGTTAGGACATCAATTGCCGCTTCAAATGCCAATTAAAACATTTTGCATTGAGTTCTTGCTATTTGTTATTGGGGGTCTTTGTTGTTCATTTATTTAATGTTTTAGTAAGCAGTGAATGTTCTGGATGAAGATCTAAAGAAGGCAGTGGTGAAAAAGATCATTGTAAATTGGATTATAAATGGCCTAAGATGTAAAAGGGAGCTGACATTTTAATGAAATAATAATCATGAAAATACATTTGTCTTTTGAGGCTAAGGGGAAAAGGCTATCGTAGTAAGGATCAGTTTACTGTTGTTCCTTTTGAAGCATCTTCCCTTTGTAAGCATTAGAAGAAACTTTAGAAGATTTTAATTTTTGAAACTGTCTGATGTCTAGTAATCTAGCATTGAAAGGAACAGTTTTTAAACTGATTGAAGTTACTGAGAATTATTTTTTTTACTAATCCCTTCTCATTTATCTTGCACATTATTTTGAATTTTCATCTATACATAATTTCATCAAAATCTTCTTCAATTTAGTAGCATGCAAAATCGTATTTCCAAAATTTTGCGAGGATATTTGAATAGATACATTACAGTAGATAACTTTACAAAGAAAATTTAGCATAGAACTGAATAGTTCATGAGATACAAAGTTTGTTGAATCTGATGCTACATTCTTAAAGTGAAACTAGATACCTCTTGTATAAATTGCTTATGTTCAAAAACATTGCCTTGCTGTCCAATAAAGCACGATTAACAAACAAGCAATCTTGTTATGATTAATGATATTGAATTAGTGTTTGTTCTTTAAATGTTATGTTTAAAGAACGATATTATTGTTGCTTTCTATTTGGAATGTTCATAATGTACGAAACGAGCAGAAACCCTTACTCTGCCTTCATCCCATTATTTGATAAAATTAGTAATGAAGATAAAATTGGTAATGTTAAGATTGCTAAATACAAATATTATAAATTCTTATTTCTTGTTGCATTGATATTACATAAATAATGTCAAAATGATTAAAGTTCAAAGCAGAATAAAGCAAAAAAAAAAAAAGGGAAAAATTGAAATATGTAAATTGGAAACATTGGCAGTGAAATAAAAATTTTAGTACAGTAGTAAAAAAAACAATCCTTATATCCACATTACCATCTGTAAAATCAGATTAAAAGTCAATTTTCAAGGGAGCCTTCTATAATGCCAACAAAATGACAATTGTCAAAAGCTTTTCATCTAATTATTTCATTTAAGTTTAGTGAGAATAATCCAATGATTCTATCAATAACATTTAATTTCTGAAATAGATTATTAAAATTTAATTTCTCTTATTTTTTTAGGCAATTGAAATCTACAATAATGCAGAAATTGAATACAAGCTAGCATCAAAGCTGGAATTTTTTGTCTAGCCTGAGAATCCATGAAGTACTGATCATCTCCCAGCTGTCTTGTTCCAAGAACTACTGCAGCTTCAGGAATCCATTCCACTCCCCCGTTTCACATCAATTCCTTCACTTCTTCGTTAAAAAGACTCCTCGAAGTCAGTGTTTCCCCATGGCTTCTCCTCTACTAAAAACCTACTCAGTGTTCATTAGAAATCACCGAATACCTGCCCTTATATGGGATGGTTGTTGAACCGATTTCGATAAGTATTCTGTAATATAGATGTACAGCTAATACCGAAATAACATTATTTGTGGGGGAAACAAATAAAACAACTTTTTTTAGCCTATATTTTGTGTTAAAAAGACAATAATAGTTCTAGTCATGGTTATTAATAAAGTTTTTCAGACTAAATATTTTATTTATTAAGTATATTTATTGTATTAATTTATTTACAATAATGCGTTTGTAAAAAATAAACACAGATGAGAAAAAAAAATATTTTTATGAAGTTTGTTTAATGTTCATTAATTTAGTTTGTGACTTACACTGGCAAAAGCAAAAGAATCATCTTTATATTAAAATGTGACATAAATTAAAATTATATTCTTAATTTTTTTTTTAAAACACTATAGAAATAATGTTACATTATAGAAATATTTCTGTACTTATATTGTAGTTTTAAGCAAAAAAATCTCAATGAATAAAATTCAACTTAAATTGTTAAGTTTACTTGCCGAATGCTAAGATAGAACCTGTAAAACTTCATTCTGACATTTAGTATTAATAAATTGAATGTTTTCAGTCATTTACCACTTTTCTTGAAAACATCAGGTTTAATTTGGTCAAATTAAACTGTAGAAAATACTTATTCTTTCAATTAATATTAAGATGTTTGGAATTCAATCGATATTACCTATTGGATGAATTATTCCAGGTTCTACATATTGTCCCATCCTGTGTTTTAATAGGAATCGTTAATTGTTACATTTTCTTACCAATCTAAGGCTATAATTGTAAATAGTTGTTGTCGTCACTGTGTAAAGCCTGTGGAAATGTGATGTTTCAGTTTGTCATTTTATCTTTATTTCTGTTAAAAATTATTAGGGAAAGACATTAAACATTTATTTCCTGTTTTTGTTAATAATCAAAAGTATGACAAGATTTTATTGAAGCAATCTATAAATATATATTTATGTATATAATGGAAAAATAAAAAGAATTGCTGAAATTCTGTTATGAATAGCCTAACTAGGATTAAATCATTCACTATCTCAGATAATCAATATTGAGGAAGAAGGAAACAGCAAAAGTGCCAAACATGTCTTGAAAACATATTTTTAGAAACCCTTAATTATTGCTAGTCTTTTAAACATTGATTAAAGGAAACAAAACAAATTATTGTTACTTCAAGAAATCATTTATCATTTGCCCATATTTTTTTTTTAATGATGCCACTTAAATGGACAAAAAACAAAACAAAAAAACACACCTAGTGAATATTAACTACATTGGTTGATATTTGATTTAGAAAGATAGTGTAAGGATGCCAAGTAAATTCAACATTTTTTCGCCTTCTGTTACAATAAACAATTAAGTAAATCCAATTTGAGAAACAAATATGTACTTATATATCTGAGTTATCATAAAAATTTAATAAAATTATAAGAATTTAACTGTGATCAAAAAAACAAACAAATCATTCTCATAAAGTAGCTCATAAAAAACAACTCCTTGGCAGTGTTTAAAAATATATTGATGATGGTTTCTACATATCAAATCTGTAAACTTAGAAACTTAACAAATTGGATGTTGAATAAATCAGCGTAAATTTACCTTAAAGAAATTAAATTATTTGAAGATTCATATTAAAAAACAAACAACATAAAGTTATGATGAAAATTTGCAGATTCCAAATGTCAACTATAATTAAATATTAAATTTCATCATTATATTTTTTCAAATGTAACCTACTGGCAAAGTAATATGGCGTGAAAATATGGTGATTTTAGTGTATTACAGCTATCAATTTCGTTTTCTTATTTTTGTGTTTCTTGTAAAAGAAAACTTCTCATATTTAAACTGAAAAGCTGTATTTTATCAGTTTCAATTTACAATTGTCTTTTTAATTATAATTTGAAAAAGAAAAACACTTGGTACTTTTCCTGTGAATTTACTTTATATAACATAGTTCCATTGTATTTTTAAATATTTGTGATAAATAACTGAGTGTGTGTAATTTGTGAGAGTAAATATACTCCTTTTTTTTATTTGAAGAACCATAAACTGTATAATTGGACTTTTATAAACAGAAATTCAAAAAGTTATCAAAGATATCTGTAGGCTATTCATAGATATTCCTATAATTAAATCATTCCATGATGTTATTTGTAGAAATACATTTTAAGTAAAATATTAAAAAAATGATTACTGTAAATGCGTTTTTTATTTTGCTACATTTCATGATATTAAAGCCATCAATTTAATTTATAATCGCTATATTTTAGTTTTGGGGTCGTTCAAGTACAGTCGGACCTCTATTTTGCAAACTTTCCTTTGGAACCAAGAACATTTTGCTAATTTCTTCGTAAATTAACCTCCAAATAGCGAAGTGCATTTTCTATTTAACGAACTTTTTCGTGGTATCAATTTTTTTTTTTCTCCTTGAAATGTTTTTATTATCAATATTCCATTAGAGGAAATGAAAGAAATGTGGATACAGCTGAGGGAAAAAGAAGAAATTGTTGATGATGTGCTGATTGATGATTATCTTTCACTTGATTTTGAAGTTGAGACCTCGGAAACACTAACTGAATCGGATATTTTGGACAGTGTGAAAAATAAAAACAATACAACTAAGAATTGCGATGAAGATGAAGATGATGAAAATGGAAATGATTATAATGCAGAAATTAAAAACCTTCGTATGATGAAATGCTAAAATCATTTAAAACAATCCGACGCGGATTACAATTTGAAGAAAATACACCTGAAGGGGTTTTTGGTGCATTGCAAAGATGCGAGACATACTATGAGCGAAAACACTTTTTCAAAAAAACCCCCAAAATTAACAGACTTTATTTGTAAAATTTAAGTACGCATTTGGTAAGCTTTGCTTATTTTTGCTGACAAGAGGAAGGGGGGATCAGAGCAATGCTTATGTAAGACAGACAAATATGCAAGTGAGAGAGTGTGTTGCTCAAATTAAGACTTTTTCCTCAGTATTTCATGTGTACTTTTAAGACTTTTCCTCAGTATTTCATGTGTACTTTTATATTTAATTTGTACATTTTAATTCAGGAATGAAAAACGGAAAAAATATAGAAATGCACAAATTGGTTTGCTTTCACGCCTTTGAGCCATCATCGACGGCAATCAGGACAGCTGTTTTGTCCTTATTAGGACTCATCAGGCAGATTAAGCCTCAATGATCAAGCTCAGAATGTGAAAGCCTAAGGATCCTTCTCCCGCTTTCGGAATTGGGATCCCCACAAAAGCAAACGACCATAGAAAAATCACTGTAACTAGTACGGCATAATTACCTTAGCCTGCTAAGCGCTGGGCACAAAAGGCATTTAATAAAAGGATAAGCCAAAAGCATCAGATTATCCTTTTGACTGTTTCAATTTATTGTTCAGTGGTATTTATTGTTAAATGATTTGGCAAATCTTACCTAAGCATAAGGAGGGGGTCTAAAATGACTAAAAATATGCCTACATAATACTTTGAACAGCCCCTTTAATATATAAACCCCAGTTTCAAAGTAAATCAAGGCTGAGTAGTACAATCTTTATCTATCAATTGTCTTCAACAAGGACCTCACATAAATTTACATTTTCCAAATAACTATTTTTTGTCAGAAATAAAGACTCAAAAAATACAGATATAAGTGAGAGAAATGAATTTCTCAGAAGTAAGGAAAGCTGTCAAGATCAAAATGGGATCATATCATGGGTATATATAGGGAATAGCTAAGGGGCCCTTGCTTGAAATTGTATAGAACAGATCCTATTTTCTTTCATTGTTTTTGGCTGACATTGATTGTACTATGCCTCCTGAAATTTTTAAAACTTTTTTTTTGGTTGGTAGATATCAGCTCCTAAAAACTAGTCCTTCTGAAATAAACTCCACAATATTCATAGATTGCATTATTCTAGACAGGATGATAAAACTTTAAAGAATATATTTAAGTATTTGATACATTGTATTTATAATATACATGCATCAAATTCTCAATCAAAAATAAAAAGGTGAATCACCATAAATTAAAAGAACTTTAGTTCAAAAATAGAGAGAAGCTGTGGAAAACCCAAGGGAGAAAATGATACAACAATTGGATAATAGAATGGAGGGGAATAGTATGTTATGAATTGAACATTACGATGGTGTATTATCACCAAGTTCATCACTTGGTCTTGAGAGAATTCTTAGTCTTGAAAGGAACAGAAACAGTACAACTATGGTTGATCACATAAGTAGTTGTAATGGAGTGGCAACAAGATGTCACAACAACAGAGGAAAGGAAAGGTCAAGATTCAATGCAAGGTAATTAAGATTACGCAACTCTTGAATATAGCACAAATGATAAAGAGGAGTGAATGTCAATCAATCTAATCATTTAATTGGAAAATATATTAGTTTCATAAGAATAACTGTACAAAGTGAGAATTAACATTCGATACAGGAAGCAAAACGACTGATGATTGCCTCCTGAAAAGCCAAAGATGAAAGGAATTGTGCAGTTGCAATTCAATGATAATAATGTGATTAGGTTGACATAGTGATAATCTCAAAATCAATTGGTCTAAGTTTTATAACCATGTAATAAAATGAAATTAAACAAAAAATTTCAGATGGAGACTTAGAAAACAATCCATTTTTCCTTGCTGACTGATGTAAGAAAAGCAAATTGTTTGAACTCAATTCATACAGTGTTGATCTATTAGTGTTAGAGGAGTTCCAGGGTGGTCAAGAGCTCTAAATAATTGATAGGAAGTTTAGTGAAAGCTCCAAATCTCAGCAAAACTGTCAACAGTGTGAACATCATAACTATCTTCTTAGACGTCAACATATTAACAGTCTAAGAATTAATGAGATAAATGGTGAAAGCTGATTGTCAATTAGCAGTGCTTAGCTGCTGTTAAGTAGCAACAATGTATGAAAGTGAAATGAAAAAAAAAATCACCAAATTAATGAATACAGAGAAATCTAAATGGCACCAACAATGGTCTTCAATTAAATCATTTGGCCAATAAACAAGAAAAGACCATGTACAGGGCACGGATGCCAGAAGATTGTTTTTGCTGCATGAAAATTCTAGGCCACATATTGTTCTCAATATTCTGCAAACCATTTTTAAATTGGCATATTCACCCAACTTGGCATCTTTGAATTGTCATTTATTCTGATAGAGAACTCTCGGCTGGACAGTGCTTTTCAGATGTGGCTGAGAAATATAAATGGATCAACAACTTCATTGCCTCCAAACAAATGTCTTTTTTTTCTGGGAAGCAATCCAAAATTGCCTGGGAAATGGCAGGAGGTCCTAGAAAGCAAGAGCAAGTATTTTGATGATTGAATTGCATTTTGTATATTGTGAAAAACAAAGTGACAACTTGCAAATAAAAAAAAGACTGAAACGTTTGCATACAACTGATAACTGATCAAGTGAAAAAGATCATTATGATATTCCAAAGATTCAAGAGGTGCTTTCCCATACAGCCATTGATGCTCAACAGCAACTGAAAATAATCATTGGACAAAATGGAGTAGAAGCTGCATGAAATTTAAAGACACATTCGTAACATGTTAAAAAAAAGGTGGCCACTTAAGTCACTGGATGATCAAGTGAATAAAAAGTCAAATTCCTTCAAAAATGATAAAATGGAGTGAATTTGTGGAGAAGAGATAAATCCAGGAATAAAAAGGAAGCCTGGAGTTTTTTTTCTTTTTTTTAATTTTTGGAATGAAAAAGAATTGGTAAAAAAACCCACTATAATCAGTAAGCTGGAAAGTTTATTTCTTAAGCAGTTCCTGAAATATTTTTGGAATTTTCAAGTTACAACAAAATGAAAGTGAACAAGAAAAGACCATATACTTGACACGGGTGGTCACTTAAGTATTGGAAAGGCAAAAAAGAAGTACCAACTTCCATGCAATCTAGGAATGGTCAATAATGGTGAACAGCTACTACTATCTAAAAGTTATACACACATAGTAGCAATGTTTCAAAGCAATTTGCAGCTTTGGGATATGGGTCATCATAAGCATAGCAGGAATATGGCAAGATAAGAATGGTTCTCAGCTTGGGGAGATGCATGCATTGAGTGATAAATATCTGAATCTGTGGTATCTGTTTGTCAGAAAGTTGGACATTCCAGGTGTGTTGACAAGAAATGTGCCCCTGGATTTCTCAGAAGGAGCAGGTGCTTTTTGAATTTGATGATGGAAAAATTACCAATTTATTGCTGGAGAGTACCACAGTAATCCCCACAGGTAATGTTTCAAAAACACAGTCAAAGAAAGCGAAGTTTGCAAAGGCTGATGAAATTTTCTGAGAAGCCTCACAATACTGCCTTTACACAAGCATCTTTATCAAAATTAAATGGAGGATAGACAGACATGTAAAGTCATTGACAAGTTTAAGAACACTGTTGAGTGTTATAACAAATAAAGACAACAAGTAACAAGTCAAAACAATGAATTAAAAACTGGATTCCAGAGATTATTAATACAGTAATACCTTGAGATATGAGCATAATCCGTTCCAGGACTGAGCTCGTAACTCGAGGTGCTCGTATCTCAAATCATTTTTTCCCATAAGAAATAACAGAAAAAAAATTAATCCGTTCCGGCCCTCTAAAAAACTCCCTTAATATTGCTAATAATGATGGAAAAAACATGTTTTTAATTGCTTTAGAGACATACACACACAAAAAGAATTATAGTATATAAAGATTCCTCTGATATAAAATAAAATGTGGTTTTAATTATGAGTTCTTACTGACAGACGATACAGTAGCGGTTAATGGCGGCATGTGGGGAGGAGGAGGAAGGGAGGGAAGAGAGTTGGCCCATATGTAGACACTTGATTCCGTACGTATCTTACATGTACACTATGTAACTAACATAAACTTTCAATTAACTCAGAATTACCACTCACTTTCTTAGGACTCATAATAATGCACAAAATAGAGAGAAAATCACTTAGATAACTCAAACACAATACGGAAGACTCGCCGGAAATGCGTACGGAAGTCGACAAACATGTGAAGTGAAAGAGTGAGGTGGCATAGGCTGCTCCGAGTGCTTGGCCATCTAGCGTCGGTGTCTGTAAGCATGCCCGTATCTCAAAGCAAAAATTTGCTCGAAGGCTTGCTCGTATCTCGGAATACTCGTATGCCGGGACGCTCATATCTCAAGGTATTAATGTACTATCTAATTTGATAACACTGAACATTCCTTTATAAAAAGAGTAACAGCAAATTTGATCATTATCTTTATTTCCATTATCAATAAGAGAATAGAAGAAAGAATTAACTCAGAATTTTTGAGAAAAATTTATATCTGACATAAAAATCAAAATACAAGTGAAGAACTGAAAAAAGAAATTATAAAAATCAAAATACAAGTGAAGAACCGAAAAGAGAAATTATAAGGCAGTTTGGTTTGGGTTAGATCAAGATCAGCAATCCATGGCTCCTGTACTTGGACAATGACAATCTTTTTTCCATTAATTTATTTTATTTTAGACTGGTGTACAATTGTACAGTGTGGCCAGAAAGTTCCCATACCCCTTAATTGGTAGTCATATTTTAAGAAAATATTTACAATTAAGTGTCTGTGTGTTTTCCATCATGTTGTACATACAAGTTCATACGCCGCCATGTTCTACTTGACAGTTTTTTTAGCATGTCTGGTGTGATAGTTCAAAATGCGTGCAGTTCTTCATTTGTAACATAATGACATTCAGACTCGTAGGCCTTGATGATTCCCCACAATGAGTTGTCAGGCATCATAAGGTCAGCACTTCGTGATGGCTATTTCCATGGAGCTAGCTGGTGATGCTGGATGTTCATGAAGAAACCCGTGCACAGTAAGAACGAAGTGAGCAGGTGCCCAGTGCTGCTGTAGCCATACATGTTCCGTCTTCAAGCTGTGAGATTGTTAACCATGTTTGTAACATGTGCAAATAAGTTTTGCCGTTAACATGACCATCAAAAAAAATATGGTCCAAACAAATGACATGATATCATCGCAACCTATATCATTACTGATATAGGTGGATTCCTCTCCAACTCCAGTGTATAATGAGATTCTCTTTTGCCCAAAAGACAACATTCTAGTGCCACCTGCATTCTAGTGTCAACAATTGAAATAACATTCAATATTAAGTATTTCATTTATTACTACATAATAAGGGGTAAGGGAACTTCCCAGACACACTGTATATACAAGGTGATCATAATTTAAAATTTGTCTATTCAGAGCACTCTGTAACTGTAACCAATAAGCAGATTGCCACCTAAGTTTGTATACAGACATTCAAACAATGTGGAAAAGGATTATGCAAAAAAAAAAAATAGTTCATGAAATAGTTCTAGGGGGCATTTTATAGCAAAATACATCAAAAAACAACAGTTAACAAAATAAACAATAACACTGAAAAACAAATTTTAAAAAGTGGCGCGTATCTTGGTATCCAACACTTGTTCTAAGACAAGTGAAACGTGCTGATTCAAAATATGCAAACCATTTGTCTCTATCACCCACCGTTTTTTAGATATACTCCTTCAACCATTTATATTTCACTAGAACAATTATTGTTACATGGCGTGCTAATGAACATGACATTAGCTAAGAAAATAGTGAGATTGAGTCACATGATACATATACAACAAAGTAACATCTAGTTCAAGATATAATTGACACATAAAATCCATACACACTGAAAATCCTTCCTTAATCTAAGGTGTGTTTGGTTTGAATTTCTTGGCTGTAAACTTGCTTTTGTGCTGAGCATTTGGGATGTCACGCTGAAGTGTCCAGCAGTAGTCCGCCAACACTGCTGCACTCCATCGACCCTGATACCATGTCTCCATCACGCGGAGATGTCCTGGTGAAAACGTTCACCATGTTCGTCACTGACTGAACCTAGGTTTTCAGGGAAGAGGTCAAGATGTGAGTCGAGGAGATGAATTTTGAGGGACATGTTGGCACCCAGCTGTCTGAATGCACTGATTCACTTCTTCACAACATTTATATAGATTTATAATTTCCAAGGAAATTGGTTACAACTGATTTGAATGCCTCCCATGCATTTTTTTCAGTATCATTCAGTAAGTCTTGGAAATGGGTGTCAGCAATTACCTTCCTTACTTGTGGACCTATGAACACACCTTCTTTCACTTTCGCATAACTCAACTCTGGAAACTTATTGCACAGGTACTGAAAAGTACCTGAGTAATCTGAACAGTTGTCTAGTGCCTTCAATAAATTCTTCATGAGCCCCAGCTTGATGTGAAATGGTGGCATGATAACTTTGTCACGGTCAATCAACGGCACACGAAGAACATCTTTATTTCCTGGCTGCATTGTGGTTCAGATTGGCCAATTTTTCTTTATGTAATGGTGCATTCTATCTCTACTGTCCCACTCGCAGATAAAACAGCAGTACTTGGAGTACCCTGTCTGCATTCCCATGAGAATTGTTATAATTTTTATATCACCACAGATACACCATTTATACTCGTGATAGCGTATTTTTTCAAGAAGTAGTGACATAGTTTCATATGTCTATTTCAGGTAGGTAGAATATCCAGCCGGTACTGATGCATATTGGTTTCCATTGTGTAATAATACTGCTTTCAAACTTGTTTTCGATGAGTCGATGAACAATCGCCATACTTTATGTTGTGTTCCACCCCGAGGCTTGACATGAGACCTTGAACATCCGTACAGTAGCAAATAGTGTCACTCATTGCAAAGAATTTCACAAGTTCTTTGTGTCTGTGGCAAAAATGTGAAGTTGTTGTACCCGGTGCAAGCAAATTAAATTCTTTAAGGTGTGAACCGAGCAGTTCAGCTTGATCTTTTGTTAGTGCTAGGTCCCGTACGAGGTCACAGAGATCAGCATTGTCAATTAAATGAATATCTTCTCCAGATTGGTAGTCAGGGTCTGATACGTTGCTGGAAGAGGAAAGAGACTTTCTTGAGTTTCTTCATCAACTGTATATTCTGTAGGTGCTATTGGTATTGGACAAGCACCTACAGAACGGGCAAGCACCTACAGAACGGGCAAGCACCTACAGAACGGGATCATATGGAATTGGTTTAGAAACTGAAGGAACGTCTGGATACTTTATAGATACACGAGTTTTGTAGGAAATTTCGATGACATATGACAAACAGAAATAACAGTCTGTGCTGTGGTTGCTTGACTGACGCCATATCATAGGAACTCCCAATGACAGATAGTTGTTCTTCTTCGCCTTCCTTATCCAACCGCTCAAGTTGCATGCATAAATCAAACAGATGAACTGTGGTGCCCGTGATTTACCAGTATCCACCTTTGAATCAAAGTGTAGTTCATATGCTTTCTTCAGAAACGATGGAATTTGTCTATTAGATAGCCGCACACATAGCAAAACAGATCTGGTGAATTTATGCAACCTGGACGCCATAATATCGCCTTAAACTGACAATAAAAAAGAAACAAATAAACGATTAGTAATGCGATATCGAAAATGTTTTAAAGTATTACCTTAAATATAACTATTTTCACAGACGACAAAAATATTGAGTGGTATTGCTTGAAAAATTTCATTAAACGTGGAGGTAAAAAAAATTGATTAACGGTGTTCCATGAAAATTAATTTTTGTCGATATCTTCAAAACCTGACGTGATAGAGCAAAACGGTTTTCAGATTTGAAATCAGCATAAAAAACTACATTAGAAAAAGTAAACAACATGCCAGATATTTATAGCTTGTTTATCAGTGTAATCAACAAAACACAATCAAAAAGCATTTATTCATTCCATATGAAACACGTCTGCTGCACAGAATATTTAGCGATGTAAGGAATAGTGCTCGATGTGTTCTCCATCGTGAAGTTGTAAATTTTGCAAGCGATGAACAGTGTGTTCAATGGCTAACTGCAACTGATCGCCCATGATGCTTAACACATCTAGCATAATACGGTCCTTTAAGTCTGGCAAATTTGCAACATTTCATATTCTGACTATAAATCATATTGTGGCCCCACAACAAGGATTCAAATCCGAAGAATGTGAAGGCCAAGGCAATTGGAAATGATTGACTAATCATTGGGAAATCAGTGAAATGTTGGTGCAAACAATGCTGTATGGCGAGTCCAATGTCTAGGGGTGCACCGTATTGCAAAAAAGTTGTCTTGTAGATGCAAGACATTGTTGCTGTTGATGTTCGATTATGACAAAATTTTGCAGCATGTCATGATATCTGAATACCGTCACGGAACATATCATAGGACCATTAAGAGCAACTTCTTCAAAGAATGGTCCAATGATAAATGTGGAAGTGAATCCTCACCAGATGGTCTGTTTAGGAGAGTGCAGGGGAAGTTCATGGAAAACACGTGGGTTTTCCATGACCCAAATGTGACAATTCTGAGTGTTGACTGTTCCATTAACATAAAAATATGCCTCGTAACTCCACAGGATTTTCCACAGAATGACACATCAACTTCCATTCTGATAAGAGCAATCAATGCAAAGGTGAGTCAATGGTCCTTGTCAGCAGCAAGTTGGTGGTTGTGGCTGATCTTGTATGGAAAAAAATGCACTAACAAGGAGAGGACAAAGGTTGTATATCAGGGATTTTAAGGTCCTTTTGTGACATAAAAGTACTCATGAAACACTTCAAAAATATACCAGGGTTTGGATACAACAACCTACCATTTTCGAGATATTTAGTATTTTTTGGAGTGTTTTTTCCATGTTAGCTAAATAGCTTCCTGTGTTGACTAAAAGTAGTAGTTCAGTGCATAGGCTACTCTGTTGTGGAGCACATGATCACCAGATCAAGTCTGCTGGCCGACGACTTTCTTTTTCTAACTATTTTCTTTTATGTTAATGCAGTTTCTTTTACTTTTTGTTTTTTATTTCATTTCTTTTTTTTTTTTTTGCCCTACTTTATGCTTGTGCTTCTTTATTTCTATTTTGTTTTGTCTTTTTCCTAGGTAGAAATAAAAATACAATTAAAAATATATAAATCTCTTAATTTTTTTAAATTAAAATTGCTTTTAATGTAGAAAAATAAAACCTACGTATCAATACATTTTTTTTTTCTTGTTTTCTCCTTTTCCAGTAACAATAGAGCTGTCCTTTTTTTTTTTTCCTTTTTTATTATTATTAATATTGGAAGTAATTGAAGAAAAAAGATAAAAATTCTAAGCTTATTATTTGAAATTTACAATTAATACAAATAATTTTTAAGTAAGAATAATAATTTTTATATAAATGATTCTTTTCATTATCAGTAGATCTGATGCACTCTGCACTGATTTTAATCAAACAAAATACTTTGTCCTAAAATTAAATTTTAGACACCTGTTAAGCTTGATTTAAATCTCTTCAAAGCTTGCTTTGAGGCATACAGGCTTTCTCCCCTGTCTG
>JAFIDM010012231.1:60786754-60821560 GCA_023159025.1 Thereuonema tuberculata | reverse complement strand
TGAGACATCGATGTGAGGTCTGTATTCAAGCAGGAGGTGGTCATTTTGAACATCTTCTGTAATGGCAACGACCGGCGGAACGAAAAACGTTCCGGTGATTTTCAATGTTGTGAAGGCCATAACTCGGAAATGAAGCATTTCCGGACATATGTTGTAATGAACTATTTTGATTGTCTACATGTGGGAAATACATACCTGAAATTATGCCGTGTATTTTTGAAACACCCTGTATATATTGGTTGGCTGCGAGGTCTTGCCACTCTTCATAGTTAAATTTCCGTTCAAATTTCCAAAAATGGCTTTTTCTACCTAACAAGGGAGATAACGGAGAATGGGGATATAAAAAGATACATTTATGTACATCATTCTATGACTCCTCTCTAGCTTTATCCAAAAACACCGAGACATTTACCTATTTTGATCAACTTTATGAGGTATAATGAAAAAACTGAATTGTCTATTTTCCATTAATATTGGCTGAAAACAGCTAGGAACATCAAATCCTAATGTAGAATACGATAGTTCAAAATGATCTAGAGTTATTAAAGAAAAATGGCTCGAATTGCGTGATCCTAAATGATATCGAAGTTGAAAAATTGAAATATTTGACATCAATTTCTATGTGAGAGAGACAATGTGATGATACTAACTACTTGGTATCATCAGTACAGTATATAAATGCTTTTGAGACTTTCTTTGAAAATGATGTGCAATTACTTTTGCCTGCATTGTGACAGATGGTTCAAACAGTAGTGGCTGGAATGTGCTAGTATCCTAATGACAAATTTTTAGTAAATTTAGCTGTTTTCAGCCAATATTAATAGAAAATTGACAGTTCAGTTTTTTCATTACACTTTGTGAAGTCGATCAAAATAGGTAAATGTCTCGGCATTTATGGATAGAGCTAGAAAGGAGCCATCAAACGATGCACATAAAATGTCCCTTTTTATGCTCCCTTCTCTATTACCTCCCTTGTAAGAGGCTTCTGACCTTGCAGTAGGATACAGCAGAAGGAACTACAGTGGAGCACCGTTTATGCGTTTCTCGTTTATACGTTTTTATCATTTATACGTTTTTTTGAATGGTCCCGGCAAAATCCAATGCATATTAACGTTAAATAATTTCATTTATACGTTTTTTTCAATAACTCAAGAAGAGAGAAAATGCGCATTTCAACCTCAGATTCCCCATCTGCCGATTGTCCAGTCTTAGAAAAGGCACGCAGACTTAGGAAAATGCACTGAAAAACCTCTGCCAAGTTTTCAATAAGCTTTGGCGGGTTTTAACACCATGCAAGAATACCTCATTTGCAGTGATTTAAATGATAAAGTTAAGATGGCACTTTTATCCGTGCACAATGAGCTATTTTCTGTGCATTGCAAAAAATGCCCTACAATCTAAAATAACAAAATATTTTTGGAAATGCTGAATGAATTTGAATAGTAGCATTAAATCCGGAATAAAAAGTTTTGTATTATGTACCTCTTTGTTTTTCATTTTCATGTAATATTTTAATTTACCTCGTAACTTTTGTGAATTTCGTTTATACGTTTTTTCATTTATACGTTTTTTTTTCTCAGTCCCTTGAAAAACGTGTAAACGGTGCTCCACTGTATTATGGAAACATAACAGAAATGAGATTGCAATCGATTGGAGCCCATAAAAGTGAATGAAATGTTCATTTACAAACCCGAGAATATCCAGGAAAAAAACAAACAAAAACAAGCTCAAAAGTTAGAAGTAGGTGTGAATATGGGTACCTGCAGAAATTTCTTTATCAGGAGACGATATTTTGGCAATGTGTTTTACACTGTAAAATTCTATAAATTAACTAAGGTAATAATAATAATAATAATAATAACCTATTCTTCTACTAAAAAGTAATAATAACTTTTTTTTTTTTTTTCACTTGGCAATATGTGCTTTGATTCTTGACCCGCCATATTGTCTTAGCTGGGGAAACCCATGGTTTGAATCTTTTTCGATATAATAATAATAATAATAATAACTTGAAATTTACCATTTTGTAAAAATCTGTTACTTCTCTTACAAGAAAGAAATTACATGAATTACATTGATTTTATTCCTGAGGAGGGAAGGCCTCTTCTCTTGCCTGCATGTGTGTGGGCATCCATAGATGTGATTAACTTTTAAAATCCAAACAAATTAGGATATAAGGAAAATTCATAATGATCAGGTATTACACTCCATAACATTGTATTTAAGTTTAAATAACAATACAAATAAAATCTCTTGCATCATTTCTTTTTATTCCAAATATATTTATCAATTTGCAACATAAAAATTAAGACTAACTGCATTAAAACATATACCACATTTTCAAATAAAAAAAAATATATAATTTTAAATAAGAAAGTTCAGTAAAATAATAGATAATAAAACTTTAATTATAGTTGATTCTTAATTATTTGAGATGAATTTTTCAAACAACAATTAGCTTGATTTATAAATGTAAAGCAGTTCTTTCAGATAGATCCTGCTGTTTGTTCTACTGGAATTCTAAATTTTGTTTTAATGCCAATAGGTTAATTTTTTAAAGCCACTTTAAAGAGGGGAAAAAAAAAAATTAGAAATCCTGTGTATTAAAAAAAAATAAAAATAAAAATAAATAAAATTCTACAATATATTATCCCAATATCATTGAACAGACAAAAAGTATACAAAAGAATATAAAACGGCAGCAATAAATACCACAAATATTTCCATTTTTTTTTATTTACTAAACAATAAATTTAATGAAAATTTATTTATAACTATAGTGTCCATAAGTCAAGGAGCATCTATACTTTGTATACATTTAAAATAGTTTCCTTTCTCAATATTTAAATTAGTTTTTAACTTGTATTCGTTCTAATAATTTCCCAAATAGTTAAGTCAACTATAATTTCTTGTGAGAACTTCTTACATTAATTGTTTTTAAAAATTTACAATACAGAAATGATAAAAAAAAAAATTAGCCAATAATATAATAATAAAGCTTTAAGTAGCAATTTATTTAAATTGAGAAAATATTTTTTTTTTTATGCAACAGGCAGATTAAAACTTAATAGAAACATTTGTGATAATTTCTATGCATGAAAAAAATATTCTATACAAAACTTCTTTTTTTTATAATCAAATTGAGAATAGTCAGGAAATGAAATGATGAACAAGAAATTCAACATAATTTTATTCATTTCCCCTTTAGAAGGCCTTACTTTCTTGCTCACTTAAATAAATTACTTTTCATATTAGCAGTACTGTACATGAACATAACAAAATCAATGCAAATAAAAGGATATACATAAATTATTTTAATCTTATGCAAAAACTTAGACATCTTTATGTTCAAATGTGATGTTATTCAATAAAAATTACGAGTTACAATTTTTTCCATTTACTCTGAATCAACAACAATTACTGGCAGAGGTAAAATATTTTGTGCATAGTTGTTCCATCAAAGGGAATTGCTTGTATAACCACAAGAAGTACATTGTCGACTTTACAAAATAAAAACATTTTCATTCGTATTACTGTTGTTACAGATGTAAACTTAATAATATTCGTTCTCTGTTCTTGCTGAACACTGGAGAAACATTACAAAGGCATTTCCAAAAATTTTGGTTAACAAAAATATTTTTGAAAAAAAGATTTAATTTTGTAACTTTTAAAAGTAACATCAGATTTTTTTTTCTTTTTTTTTTTTACTTAAAGGACTAATTTAAAACAGAAAACAACAAAAAACAAAACAAAAACAATATTTTTAAACTCAATAATTAAATGGGTGTTTGAATTAAGCAAATAAATAAAACAAAAAGTGTGTATTTTTAAACTTTCATTGGCAATTTCTGGTAATTTTGCAAGATTTAGGATAAAAGAGTAAAGGATAATGAGGATAGCAAGAAATGATACAGTACAACTACGAAATGAGGAAATTCATCTAGATATTCAGTTAGTCTACTTATTTGTAGAATTTTCAAATGATCAAAAACATACATCTTACAGAAAGTTTTGGATGTTTCAAGAAAACTTAAAATCAAGTCCAGTCAAACCGACATCATTGAAATTCAAGGCACATTTAGATAGATAAGAAAATAACTGCAAAGAAAGAGTTTACAAAAGTAACAGTTCACTGTTATTCTTGCAAGACACTACTTGGAAGTAAGACTTGCAGCAAAATAAAAATCAATGCCAAAACTGTCTATATAAGAAAATAAGTATTTAATTGGATTCAACAACATCTGCATTTCAAAAAGGAATGAAAAAAAAAAAAATAGAATTGTGGTCCTAATAACAGTGTTAACGACTCCTACAATAATAACACTACTAATTGAAATCAGCTGGCTTTTTAATATATCTATAAAATAATAACTTCATTATTTAAATTATACACCTTTTCATTATTAGAAAAAGAAATTTGATGTTGAGAAACTTTTCTTGTATTTAACTAGCAGGCTTTTTAATTAACAGCTAGTTAAATGCTATAGTTACTTTCTTACTTTTGAAAGTTTTGTGTGTCTAACAAGACAAAGGTTAAAATATAAAAATAGTGCCAGTAGTGAATTCTGAATCTAGCATTTTTATTTACTAAAAGATTTTCCAAAGAAGAGCTGTTCTGTGACCATAATGTCATATCAAAATAAAATAAAATAAAAAGTAACAAGGAAATGAAATACATCATCATAACGTACAAATTTAATTGACAGACTGCCAACTTACAGAATTAGTTTAAACGCTTTATTTGCACAACAAAATAAAAGAGTTGGAGTCAAGATTTGAGAAGTTCCTACACTCAACGGAACAGAAGAGAGAGAGAGAGAGAGAGAGAAACAGACACACACACTCACATATATATATATATATATATACAATAGACATTGCTTATTGTGATCCCTTTGGGACAGTCGCTTTTCGATAACAATAACTGGCTGATAACATTAAAAAAAGGATAAAAAAAATCGCATCATTTATTTCAATTTATTGTTAAGAACATTATATAATTTAATTTATTGTTAAAAACAACTTTTTAATAAGAAACAACATGAAATTTGTTTTAAATACTTCTCTAGTATTGTCTGTATGTTTTCAAATAGAAGTTCATGAATAAATTGTTCAAACTCATAATGCCTTTCGAGGTATCCTTAGCGCTTCTTGCATCTCAGCATTGGTTGGAACAGCTTCTAAAATTATTTGCATTAGGTTTGTTTTCTTAGTCTAGTTTAAAGTTCTCATCAGAAGCAGCTTGACATATTTCGGACAATGTCAGTGTAACCACCACTTCCACACTGTTATTAATATTCAATCAATAATTCTGACACAAATTTTCCTTGACAATAAGCTTTAATAGCTCGTACGATGCTTTAGTCATATGGCCGAATTAACAGGTGTAGTGGTCAAAGGCCAGAAGATTACTTTGATGTTCTTTAATAATAAATTGTTTGTGTAAGCCGTGCAGTTGTCTACTAGCAAGACAATTTTTCGCTCTAAGTTAAGATTCCACTTAAATAACCACTTGTTGAAAATGGCATTAGTCATCTAAGCATTTGCACTAAAATGGTAGTCAACCGACAAATCTTGATTCTTAATCTTGAAATGCAAAGGATTTACAGAATAATAATATTAAAAGATGATCAACACAAACGTCAGATTTCTAGAAGTTTTATAATGACTAACTCTTAAAGTTCTTAATCTTGAAATGCAACATTCGAGGATTTTGATAACGATAACCAGAACTTTGATTACAATACACAGATTATTTTTAATACACTTTAATAGTGTGTTTTGGGACCCAGTGATTTTGATAACATTAGTCGATTGATAACATTATCTATGATCACACTAAGCAGATTCTACAGTAATAGGATTAATAGAACAGCTATTATAGAGCAATCATAAAATCAAGGACAGTGTGTATTTAAATTCTAAATATAGTAATCATTTTAAAAAGATTACTAGGAATGCAACTAGAAGGAAATCTAAAATCTACCTCATCTTTAAAAAAAAACCTATTTAAAAGTTATTAACGTGTGAGGTAATAATTATCACAATAAAGTCCTTTCCAAAACACACATGAAAATGAATAAAAATTAAAAGGTAACTTTTTTCAATTGCTGCAATAGGCAATTGAAACTGGTTACCTTTTAATTTTCATTTGTTTTTATGTATTTTGACAAAGAACTTTTATTGTGATAAAAAGAAACCTAGCTGAAATAGTTCAGATGCTGAAATAAGAATGTTATCATTGAGTAATTTCAGATTAGTAAAATGGTGATGTGATAAGAACGATGCTTAAACACTAAAAACAGCCCTTTCGATCTATTAAATTAAGGGACAAAATAACCCTATGGCATCATGGAAGAAAATCGGCTCAGAAAAATTCCTTATCATATAACTGCTTAAGATCTTAAAATCTAAAAAAGTGAGCCCTAACTTAAATAAGAACTTCGGCTGTAATACTGTAAAAGCACTTATTTTCGCGAGCCATAATTTTCGCGAAAATGAAGATATCGGTGATTTTGCGAGCTGAAAATTTCGCGAATTTTATATGAACAGAACCGAATTCAACCGAAAAAAAATAATTCGCGAGGCTTAAATTTTCGCGATTACGACGGGCTCGCGAAATTCGCGAAAATTAAAGCCTCGCGAAAATAAGTGCTTTTACAGTATTTCAATCTATATGAAGACGAGCGAGATGAGGAAGAAAATTTATTTCATTGTGGGTCCATATATTCCTTAACTTAAACATGTGCATGGGAGGTTTCTCTTTAAATTGAAAATATTAGAAAGATCTGAAGAGATAAAGATGGAAAGTGAACGTGAAACAATGGGATGATGAATGAGGAAAGGAAATAAAAGATGGATAAATAAAAAGAATTAACAATAGTGTGCAGTTATCTGACACTAAATAAAATACTTTAATATAAATATAATATTTTTGGAAATGCCTTAATAAAATTTTATTATTAAAAAGTATAGGAAAAGTAATATAAAATAACTTAGCATTGGTCCTTACATATTATAATCAAACTTCAAATGGTACTTTCTTTTCAATTACTCTGCCTAAGAAAATAACAAAACAAAAACACAAACAAAAACAGCATTTGCCAAAATCGTTAGTCAAAATGGATAATATTGCACAGCACAAAGAAAAATTGTTCTACAATAATAAATGCCCATTAAAAACATCTGACGGAATAAATGCTACAATCATCAACAACTTTGATTCTAAATATCTCAAAGCATTCCCACTGGAAGTATGGCAAAAAGTTTTCAATAGATTTCTATTAACTTTGATATAATTTCTTTTATGGGAAAATAATTAATAAACTGAGGTGAGGCAGTTCTATACATTCAAGAGATAACATGGTGGATACAGTAAAACCTGTTTAGATATCCCTGCTTAGTATGCTTCCTATAGGAATACTCCGTTTGACGATACTAATATTTAGTAAGTGAAGGTTTTATAAGGAAAAAAACAAATTTACCTGAATTATTATCAAAACTGCATAGATCTTAATTATATCTCTGCTTAATTATATCTCTGCATAGACTTTAAACTATAGATATTATTGGGAAGAAAAAATAGAAAAAAACAACTTCGTCAATCACATACAATAACTTTTAATCTATGCATTGGCTTTAATGCATAAATTAAAAATTAATTCGTGCATTACACAATGTAAAATTTGCAAAACACAAAAACACCAAACATTAATCTTGAAGAATCTAAAATTTTTCAAAGCTAAAACTTTGCTTCTTCTTGACTTAAATATGTTTAAAGAAGCTACATTTTTTTGCTATATAAGAAAAAAGAAAAAGGATTTAAGCTCAATTGTTCTCTGTGTACATGTTTTGACAAATGTCAAAATAGTTTGATACTTTTATTTTATTATTATTTATATATTTTTATGAATATCAAGAATGCCACTCTGAAACCAGTAATATAAATCATTTATTTACACGTACAAAGCTGATATTTCATTATCAATAAACCTGCAATAAACCTTTACCAAATTTTTCATCATGGTTTTAACTGAGCTTCATAAGGTATATTCAAAATGCCTATTGAAAGGCAATTACATTTAGATATATGGAATCAATGGAATAGAAAACTGAATATTACATTGTTCTATTACAGAACCAAATAACGTGCCACAGGTTAAAAAAAACCAGAACAAAAACAAAGCAAAAGAAAATCATTTGAAACCTTGACGGATGTTGATCATCAACTAAGATGAACTAGACTGTTCTAATTACTCTGAAGGAAGAAAAACAAGATGTTGATAGAGATTTAATGAATTTATTTGGTAAAGAGTGCACACAGAATAAGACAAGCATTTTGAAACAGCACAAACTTATAGGACAATATAACAAATATGAAGATACATGAAGAGAAAATTAACAATTATGAAATCTCTTTTTGTATCAAGCGTTTTTATATTGTGCTCTCCTACATGTTAGTGTCATTAGGATGAAATGTGCATAGCATCCTGAAACTGTCAAATAATTATTCTAATTGCACCTTTTACCAAGTAAGAACATTATATCTCTTTTTCCTTCTTTGTTTAATCAATGCAAATTAATAATTTATCTGACAACAGCTATTGATAATTTATTCATTAATAAATTCATTCATCTGGGAATTTTACAAAATCTGACAATTTCCAATATTAATGTTTGTTCATTCAAGGGCTTGGCTAATAATTCTTGAAAATTTTTTATTTCTATTCTAACCAAATTTCGACTGCTAGTTATCAAAAAGGAACAAAAATTCAAGATTGACCTCAGTTGGAAAATGTGTAAACAGCTGAGTTGAAATTTTGATTTTTGATTTTTAATCAAGAGATGCATGTTCAAAATTTGAACTCAGTTTTTTTTTTTTTTTCCATTATAACTGATAGTTGTTTTAAACTATCAATTAAAAACATTAAAAAAAAAAAAAAAGAAGAAGATAAGAAAATAAAAGACAAATCACCAATGAACTGATAAAATTATTTAATGTAAAACAAAAAAAAATAAATTAAAAAAAAATAAATAAAAACAAATTTCAGGTTAACATGCTTTCAATAAAAATGTATATTATTAACACAGTAAAAATGCATAATGTTTTTGGGAGTAGTTATCGATTCCTTTTGCCAAATGCCATTAAACAAAAAGAAACAATAACTTTTCCTAAAACATTCTCCTTTCTTTTTTTTTTATTGTTTTAATTATTATATATTTTCATAAAAGGTTTATATTTCTGAATTTCATTTATAACTTCACCAAAAAAATTGAATCTTTCCTTTAATTTCCTCAGTAAACCCACCTGGGTTAAAAAGTTTTGTCACCTGGTCCCCTGAAAATTATCTTGAACAGGTTTTACTGTAATATTTCATAATGATCTGAAATTAAAGAAAACTTCCAAAACAAAATGTAGAACTTGTTAGTAGTAGACATTATATATAAGAATCTATAGGACTGAAATGAAACTGAATCGATAGTAGAAATGGAATCCCATTTCTCTACCTAAAAGAACAACTCCATGTTGATTAATGCTTACAATTATTAGCACTTTCTCATCTAGTTTTATCTGAAAATACATGCGGATCATTTTGTTTAAAATTTGACCAAAGAGCTTACATTATATAGAGGTGCCTTAAGCAACAACTGAGGCATAAAAATAGTAGAGCAATATGAAATGGAACAGACTACAGATGTTGCTGGTTTATCAAGAAATTAACTACTACATTACAGCGTCTGTCTGACCCACATGAATAACATCAACTACTGTTACTATGCACAACCTTTTTTTTTTTATTTTATTTTCAGCAATAAATACTTCTGATCAAACGTTTATGTTAAAATATTTACAGTCATGAAGAAGCAAACGGGCAGTCTTACTGCCTGCCTAAAAAAAACAACTGTTGAGGTAAAAACTAAGTTCCAAGAAAAACAAATCAAGATAGTGCTTTCAAACTCTGTGCAATTAGAAAATTAATAAGTGTAAATGATACTTAACAACAATAAAAAAATGGCCTAATCCGTAGAGAAAATCTCTATGTTAAAGGGAAGATGTGCCCAAGACCTACCACTCTAATTAGTTTTAATGACAAATTGACACAAGCTTACGAACATGTAAAAAAAAAATAAAGTTAGAGAATAAGATGTCTAAGAAGAAAACAAAAACAAACATTCATGAGTTATCTAAAACTATATTAAAAACTAGTGTATACATTAAAACTGTAAGAAAAATTTGTTAGAAATAATTAAAAGCTGTAGACTTTGTAGAATCTTATAACAAAAAAAAACAAAAAAAAAAACAGAAATGGTAAAAATATCAATATATTAGATTTTTATAATGTCCAAAAAAATCTTAAAAATCATTAATATACGAGTTAAGAAACTATTAAAAGTTAAATTACTTTTAATATTTATCAAAGTTAAGGATATTACAATAATATTAGTGGCAAATTACTTAATAATAAACTGGGATAAAACATATTTTAACTGATAGCGATTATAAATATATATATATATAGCTAAGCCGGACAGCTTTCTGAAACATAAAATCCCAATAATTTCAAAAAAATGTTTCTGTGAATTTTTAAGGAAGTTTTGCGTTTGACTTGATAACTGTCATCTATTTAATTTTTAATTTTAATTTTATTTTATTTTTTATTTTTATTTTAAATATATATATATAAAAATATAAAAAACATTAAAAAAAGTAAAAAATATTATACAAAAGAAATTAAAAAAGAATTAAAAAAGAAAATTTAAAAAAGAATATTTACAATAAGAAAGAGCAAATTTCTCTAAATAATGCGCTTTTGTGACTTCCAAATTTTATTTTAGTTTCAAAATTTAACACCAAATGCCGCTGACGAAGTGAATGTAATTCGAAGCCGATACATTCACAGAAACAGTTTTTTGAAATTATTGGGATTTTATGTTTCAGAAAGCTGTCCGGCTTAGCTATATGTTTAGTAATATAAGTTAATTTTATTCTTATATTCTTTACGCTCTACATTTCTAAATTGCAAATGATTAATTGAAATCTTTGCATCGCTAAACTCGAAATTACGCATCATTCGAGTTTGGCCATTCGATATATATATATATATAATCTTAGGCTCTGCATTTATGATTTAAAAGAAAGAATAAGCTAAAAAAATTCTTCCCCTACCCCTAATTTCATAATAATGTATCAAAAGACAACATGGGTATTGGATAATTTGAAATAATTGATTACTATAACTGGTTTTATTCAAAGAGTGTCTTGTCTGAAAGATTCAAAAACTTCAAAGAAAACAGGATATCTTTGCAGGTTTATTTATTGTTATTCTTCTTTCTAATTATAAATATGCTTTTCTGAGAAACTGTTAGGCAGTGTTCTAAGAGAAAGAATTCAACTGAGTCTTATTGACTCCTCTTTCAACAGCCGATGTCAATCATCTTTCAAGGATGCCAAAATATCTGTTTAATAAAGTTGCAGTTAGAAGATCAGTGTAACGCACAACTTCATAACTCAGTTAAATACTTGGTCATCACATTTTAAAGCAAAGTTTGCAAGAGTTTGTTATATTCAGTTGTTTTTAAAATATTAAAATCCTTGAAGAAAGGTTTATAAAGAATGATTCAGAGCCAGACTGCCAAACAACAAAATTAAAATATAAACACATGATGCTAATAGTTGCTAAAAGCATTTAATTATTCCATGAAAAAGCAATGATATAAATTCAACTATGTTTATTAACAATGCACTATGTACAGAAACATATCTCCAGTACTAGGGAAACAAAAAGAAAAGCTTGCTCAGCAGGTACTGAATTAAAAATATGTGCAGAAAGCAAAAAATTCAGGTGCTGATACTATAAGAACAGTTCTACATAGACTTAAAATAACATTATTTCATTTCATAAATTATCATTTAATTAGAAATGTAAAACAAACCTATAGGGAATCATTTAATATCTATTATAGTATCAATAATAATTTAATAAATCTATTTAAAATGTACTAACTAACTCTTTGATATTTTTCTAAGAATAATAATTTCAATACAGCCCGAAAATATAATAAACAATTATTATGATGGCCATATATTTAAATGAACAGGAACTCATAAAAATAAAATTACGAAAGTAGATATAAAATTACGAAAGTACAAGTAGATATTTAATTACATGATCATTTTAGCATTCAAAATGGGGAAAAAAAGGTTCTATTTACATCCTACGGTAAACACAAGTAAACTCGAACTGGAGGACCCAATGAATAGGTAGAAATATTTATTTCTGTTCTTACAGTAACTTATTTTTCTTTTCTTTTAAAAATTATTATAATTAAAATTCCGTCTCTTATTCACAAGGTCCTTTAATATATGTGTGTATATATATATGAGCTGTACCCAGCAGTGTCACCCGTGTTAAATTCAGCTCTTCTCGGTAATGTTCGGTTCTCGTCGTGCGGCCAAGTCGCCCAGTAGCCACTGTCGCACCCATTGGTTGACATTTATGTTTACTGCACCGCTCCTATTGGTCTTAGCGTGATGTTATGTAGTCTATAACCTTCCTCAATACATGGGCTATCTAACGCAAAAAGAATTTTTCAAATCGGACTGGTAGTTCCTGAGATTAGTGCGTTCAAACATACAAACTCTTCAGCTTTATATATTAGTATATAAGATTTAGTTCTTCTCATCAAGAACCAAACACACAGCTCTGGATAATTTCTGGATACTCAATATAACAGTAGTATTTATAATTTAATCTGAAGCATTAGCAATATATAAACCTATATTCACCTACAACTTTACAGTTATATGTGTTCAAAACAATTGTTTTTTCTTGAAACGAATATGAAGTTGATGAGATGTTTCTGGCTCTTAAGCCAATAAACTTTTTTTTTTTCAAGAGTTTGAAAAGGCAGAATGACACTATCAAATAGTGGTGAACGACCCAAAATGTCAAGCAAGATGAAACATGGACTGTTAGCAAACAACTATTTCACACCGTGAGAAAAAGAAAATGAAATGCTTTGCATGAAAATGAGAAGTTTGAGTTTCTTTGAATTTTGTGGACAATGAACCAGGAATAACTAATATGGAAAAGCTGTTTAGATAAATCTGAGAATGCTATCTTTAAACTGAAATTTCACAAGTGAATGAGTGTTTTTGGAAGAAAATGAAAGACATTCAGCCCGTGAAAAGTCACATTGAATGACGAATCTAAGAAGTACTTAGAAAGTGTAAGAACTATCTCAATTGCACTATTTTACATATCCTATAAGTATATTCTGTTAGGCCTATAAACAACTTGTACAGATTTCAAAATTAGATTTATTAATTGTGTTTCATAATGACTGCAGAAGCGGGTCAATTTTGAGAAAGAAATTATCAATTTATTACTATTTATTAGGAAGACTGAAATATTATGACTCAAGACAACAACCATACTGTTATTATAACAATTTTATTGCCATTGTCTTTCAGTATTAACTGAAACTGACAAACCTATGATTTTGATTTATGTCTTAAATTTCTTTCTTTTCTACAACTGGATTTCATGACTTTCTTGAAAAGTACACCTAGACAGACACTGCATATGTATATAATTCAAGGTAACTCATTCTTTTGTTTCAAATAAATCTTAGTGCTCTACTATTTGAGTGACAAAATATATTACACATATATAATATTAAATTAATGCTATTTTGGTGCTATTTTTAAATTAACAATCTTTTGTTAATATTATTTGGAGGTTAATGATAACTATCTGAATGTGACTCATACAGTGCATCTATACAATGTAAGCTCTGTAACGTTAATTCCTTTTTTTTTTTGAATCACTCAATTTGCATAATAATAAATTAAGACTGTGGATTTTTATACAAGCATTTTAACAACATTAAAAAAAAAAAATAATATATATATAAAAAAATTCTTGAACAAAATGTCCGAATGTGATAGATAAATATAATTTAATAGATATATAAATATATACATTCATACTGCATGTACTTTTTGAATTCAATAATTTAAGAATGCAAAGTAGTAAATTGGTTACAGAGTAGAAATACTTCTATTAAAAGAAATATAATTAAATTTGACTTATCATAAATAGAGGCAATAAATATCAAAACTTTATTTAATAAATAAAATTCTAAGGTTCATTATTAGTATTTCGTGGATGGGGTAGTAGATATTTTAAAAGGGTCTGGGGTGTATTTTTCTTTTCCCTTTCAAAATAAAATTTCTCTATAATTAATCCAGGTACCTTTCACACTATGTTTTATATATTATATATCTTATACTAACATATGGTAACATTTAAATATAGATTTTTCTTTCCAGTTATTTTAAAAAAATACATAAAAGTACATCAAATATCTCATTTTAAAAATACATTACTTTACTAAGAGGAATCAATAAGAATGAAAAGTATTCATTATTTTAAATGCCATTAGTAAAACAAAAGTACAAATTAAAATATTGCCTTCACTGAAAAAAAAATAAAAAAGCACTATAAATTATAACTATAATAGATATTTCTTGTAGCTATTATTTTACTTATGAAAGAAATATTAAGCCATTACCCAAAGTTAATTAACAGTATTGGTATATAAATCTGACTTACTAAAAGTGAATGATAGCAGACATTATTTATCACAGAATATTTGAATTTTTGATATGCATATTCATAATAAGAATATTAAGCATTGCTTTTATTTCTATTTTCGGCTCACCTCTAGTAGAAAGCATGAGGACATTGGAATTCTTTAACAAAATGTTTTCACTGGGTAAAATGGACGGGTGAACTCATTTTGACTCAAAAGAGGTAATATCACTGTAATTAGCCTGTATATTAACTTTGGGATAATGAACTGAAAGTCGTATTTATTCAAAGAAAAAAACAATGAAGGGAAATGTTAACACTGTCTATGCTAGATTCTTTTTAGAGAAGCATGGATTTCTATAGTTTTACACTAAGCACAACAGCTAATTTCATATCAGCTTCTAGTTCGGTTGAGAAATCCCTTCTTCCCTGATACATTTTGCTATCAGTGAAAGACAATCTTTTAGTACATACTAAATAAATGTATAGACACAACATGATTTTGTTTCTTAGTGTTTTACTGACCAACTCTAATATTCAGCTCTTGATATTGGATGACTAGCTTCTGTTACTGTTGGTCAGAGATTCATTCACACCATGTGACTCTTATTCACAGTATTCTCTATTTATTTTTAAAAATCCTTTTCCTCAAGGAATTCATCTGTAATCTTGGTCCATTGACATTTTTAACGCTACTTCCAGCATTGCTTCTTCAGACATTTCTAGAAATGGAAAGATAATTTGAAAAATAAAGAACAAAATTACCACAGACAAAAATGGATTTCACTTTCTTTTTTTTAGTTCTTTGAATTGATTTTAAAAAATAGGCTGCACTACAAAGCAATCTAAATATATTATTTTAAATAAAAATGGCACATATATAAGATTAAAAACTTCTAAAATAAAATTAAATGAGCTGTAAAACACACAAAAAAGAACAATACTTTTTAGTGAGTGGCCTCGTATACCAACTGCAATGAGACAGTGGAATAGTTGGTGAAGTCACTTCAAATAACTTAAGATTTTTTTAACAGGAAAGGTTCACATTTACTGAAGAGTGGGTAGCAATAACAACAATTCTATGATTAATAATGATGCTAATATTCCAGATTCAAGAGGAAGAGGATTGATCTGAAGGCTAGACAACCATCACATCAAAAGTTACATTCTAAATGAAGCTGTTTTTAGGTCAATAAAATAAAATGTGCATTATAAATGAACTGAAACTGCCGATTTTTATAATTACTTTTTAATGTTAATTTTTATATGGAGTTTTATTTCTAAGGAGTGCAACCTCTTGCTGTTTCAGTATGTGTACTCTCATTTTGTGTGGGCCCGGTAGCCGAGTGGGTAAGGGCACTTGGCTGCAGGTTGGACGTGGCAGGTTCGATCCCCGGCCTCGGCGGAGGGCGGGGATTTTCCCCTGCTCCATTCTCCTCCAACTGGGTCCTAGGGTCTACCCAGCCCTCTGTTGAATGAGTACCGAGTTTCTTTCCCTAGAGTTAAAGGCGGGAGGGCGTCTGGCTGACCTCCCGACCTCAACATAGACCCGTTGGTCATGAAACGTCGGGAGCCTTACCTCCTGTGCCCCAAGGCCTAGGCCTGTCATGGGTCACTTTAACTCTCATTTTGCACATTCAACTTGTCATCAGGGTTTGTGCCGTTTTAAATACATTATTCTCAAAATGTTCAAAAACTTTTAAGCACTATATATTATGAAGTTCAAGGACTTGTTGTATTAAGTTTGTACTCAATCACAGGAAACTGAACTTATGTTTGTAAAGATAATACATTCAATTTTTGAGCATTAAGCATGCATCGTACTACCTAACAAAGGTCTGATTATTTCCACTCTTTTTATTTTTAAGGATTTTCATCAAATAAATTTCATCAAAAGTTGAAGCATTTTGAAAGTCTTGAATTAAAAAAAAAAAAGGAATGTTAAGTAATTTCAAGGTTAATTAGAACTAAAATGAAATAATATTTATAATTGGATATACTCTTGTTTGAGGTTTTTTACACTCCGGGTGAGGTTAACTCAATATTTTGACCTGGTATCTCAAGTCTTCTTCAGGGGATGTTGGTTCATTACATTAAATTTGGCGCATTTCCATTGTCAGTGTTTCGGATAAGTTGTTTGTTGCCTGCCTCTCCGAGATATGGCGAGTACTGATATAACGGGAGGGGACAGTGAAGATTTAGGCAGGAGAGGTCTAAAAAACCTTTATACAAGAGTGTATCCAATTATCATGACCCACTCCTCCTTCAGAACCAAACTATCCTAACCCTATTTATATTTTATGATACAGATAAAATATCAAAAGTCTGTCCTCTAGTAAGGCAGCTGCAGTATTAGGCTTACAAACAGACTTAAGATAGTACAGCACAGAATGAGAATAGTTCATTTAATGAAAATACTTAGTATGTATTGGATAAAATAAGGGAATTAAGTATACACATCATTACTTTATTCCCTTGTAACAACCTTTAAATAAAGTGACTAAATAAACAAAATAAAATAAGATGAAAGGGGCAGAAATGATGCTAAACAAATATAATATACAACAAAGATTTCTTAATTTCTCTTCCAAAGAAATTTCTGCAACCTTCCTTATATGCAAAAGTTGCAAAAACATCATCTTTAAAATGCATCTTAATAATGAAAAAAAATAAAAAATAAAATAATAATAATAATAACAACAACTATAGAAAACATATGTAATTGAAACATCTAGCTCTAAATAATGAAACTAAATAATAGGTTTAAGTTTCAAGCTACCTGAAACATCCTTTGGTTGATCTTCTTTAAGATCTACTGCCGATGTTGATTCTGCAGAATCCGAATTTTCTGTCATTTTTCCATCACTTCCGTTTATTTTAAGAGAACTGTTTTCTGTATTTTCCAAACCAGAAACACATTTAGGTTGAGCGTCGTGTGGACTAAGGTTTGATTCTGTGCTATCCGGATTGGAAACGCTACCTTCTGAATGAAACTCTGCTTTAAAAGAGAACAGTAAATAATATTTCATTATCATGCTAGTAAAAAACTAAAAAAAAAAAAAAAGTAAACAAATAAAAAAACAAATAAATCTATTTTTAAATATTGTTTTCTTTCTCATAGATGACTGAATATAAACAATATGAAGTGATGACATTTCAATCTGCAAATAGCATGATGTTAACCTTTTCATTTGTATGCTACAATAGCTCACGACATTAATATCTCTTATTTTTTTTTTTTTTTTTTTTAAATTTAGACAATCGTCTGCAATCCACATGCCATCAAGCAAGTTTATGAAGTGAGACACAGTATAAAATGAAAAAAATAAATAAATAAATAAATAAATAAATAAATGTAGGAAATGATACATTTCTGCAATCCACATGCTATCAAGCAAGGTTATGAAGTGAGACACAGTGTAAAATGAAATAAATAAATAAATAAATAAATAAATAAATAAATAAATAAAAAATCAGGTAAAAATTATATTGGTTTCACTGAATGCCTAAGCATTCTTTTTAATCCAGATGTAGGGCAATTTGTAGAAACAGATCATGGACTTTAGATTTAAAGCCCCTACACGTGAAAAAAGGTAGGACTAAATAAATTAGGTTAAACTTGCAACCAAGTGATTGCTGCCTTTGCAAATATATCTTCATATCTTTTCCATCAAAAATGAGTTTGGGGCTATTTTTTTGATGTTTTGGTAACCACATCATTCTGTAGGCACTTTTTTAGGTTTCTTGCTGCTTAAAGCTATTGCATTGATCTAGCAGCATGAACATTTTACAAAAATCAAATTGTAGTGAAAGTAGAAATCTTGCAAGCCACTGTTAACAATTACAATTTTCAAAATGGTAAGACAGAAACAGACTTTATTAACCACAACTAACATTTTTCTGTGCTCTCTTTGTAACTATGACTGGAACTATATTCAATCAAAGAAGACCTTTAGTGGGCGATGGATTACTACCTTCAGGATTTCTCAGTGGCATCTATTGCAAAGCATTTTAACTATTTTCTGGATTCTGCAAGTAGAAAATAACAAAATATTCAATTGGTTTTTTCCTATTCTTTGCATCTTAAACCTACCTCTATGTACTATAATTATTATTTTTATGTTACCGACATTGAGATCACAATGGCATGGCATTAATCATAATACTGTGTGCCTGTGAGCTGAAGCTAAGGCGTCAATTACATACTGCTTTTTACCTACTTTATGATGCTTCACGGTATCATAGAGCTCTGCTTTCAATACATTTGCATGATGTGGGATTCCTTGATGGGTTAACTATCCAGTCAAGTTGACTTTCAATTTCAACAGAATGATACGATGCATTATCCAGTCCATTAATGCCACCATTTTACTCTGTGCTGCAATGAGTTCCAGGATCAAGTAAGTGATCAGGATTTTCCCATATATGGCAGGTGAATTCTCCTTGTGCCAACCATAATTGTAAGTCGACGTTCCAAACAAATTGGAAAAAAGAAATATCGGATTATCAATAGAATTTTCAAGCCTAAATATAATCCAGAACATTTGAAAGAGAAATTTGTAATTAAGCTACTAACAGTAAAACATACTGTTTATCCAGTTTTAAACAACAAAAAAATGAAAGAAAAGTGAGAGACCATAAATATGGTCTTTTTTTTGTTGTTGTTGTTTTGTTTTTCTTTTTTCTAGAACAGAACGAATAATAGTTATGCAAGTTCAACTCAATGTAACTAAAGAAACATCAAAGTTTAAAAAAAAAAAATCTATTGAAGGAATAACCTTCAAACTTACGAACTACAGGAAGCTGAGGATAAGTGAAATGAAATGGCTTCACAGATTTGTGAACTTGTGAATTATGAAATGAATTTAGCATAAGAGGAAAATCTCTCATATATAGAACAATGTTTGGTGTGATTCTACTGAAGAAATGGAGAAAAGCAAGGATTCAAATGATGAAAGATATTTTTCCAGTTTCTGATACAGATTGGGATTGCTCTATGCACAGAATAATAATATTATGGTGATACTAAGAAAAGTTAATAGTATGATATAATATAGTATTTTTTTTTTAATGGATATTAGTGGTGAGAAGTGAGTGAGTGTTAAATTGTGATGAGTATGCAGTTCAGATGACTGGATACAGGCTTTGGGGATCTTAATAAATACTAAAGAGAGATCCCAAGGCCCTTTGCATTTATAAATGCTAAAGATGTAAAAGGGCAGATATGTCTTTTGGTGCAGGAGCAGCTAAATTCAACTGCATAAGAGTTAAAAGATAGATTCAAAAATTTAAAATGATTAATGTAATGGGACTAAGAAGTTAAAGACATTACTGGAAATTAAAAAAAACAAACAACATTTATAGGTAATCTAGTTATGAATATCATTAATCAATACGGTAAAGATAAGGGGCAGATGCTCATATGACAGAACTGCAAAGTCACTGCAGCAACTTGTTTATGATACAAAATATAAGAGGGTCAATAGGTAGTGTTTAAAGTATACAGAACCAGTTATTCGTGCCACCAGATGCTCAGTAACTTATAAAGTGTTTACTAGATCGGGTAGATGTAGCAAATATCATTTGTGAAATCAACAGACTTTAAGCGTGATCTTTTAGTGGTTCTTTATAAAGCAGGATTGATGTTCCAATAAACTGAGGAATAAATTGAGCAAAAGGTTCACAGTGCATATGCATGCATAAAGTGATGCCCTGAAGTTACTGATTAGAGGGATAATGACATTTTTTCTAATGTTTCCGATTAGAGGAATAATGTACTCTTCAGCAGTAAAAAATTCTTTGTGGTAATAAATAATGGCTATACAAGTTCATGAAGGAGCACTTATTTCAATCCTGTACAAGCCAGTGATATACAGGACTCTCAAAGGCATAATGGTAAAAGGTGATATTGGTTTAAAGTATTTTTTATTTCTGGTATTTATGAAGGGTTTGTTAATATCTTTGTCCAGGATATTAATCCAGTTGGCCCTGCTCCTATTCTTACGTGAAAATGAATATTTGTTTTCTCAATCATGACAAGACCTGTTCATAGATCATATATGCAATTTAATATGATATATGTGTATATCATATATGAAATTTAATGTGCCTAGGAGTCTGTTTAACAACTCCCTTTGTCAGTATGTTCCCCAAGTCCAGTCTTTGGCAATGAACCTCAACCGTCTAGTCTGCAAGTCACAAGGGCATGGGATGACAATCATTATCTACATGATCATATACATGTCAGAGTACTGCAGTAAGAGATATTACTATGAATATACTGTGAATAATCAACAGCATGATGACTGCAAGTATTCTTAACACAATCATGTGATTCTCCTTACAGATCCTTACCTTCATGAAGTTCTTCTTTTTTTTTTTTTTTCTTTTCGTTTTCTGCTAGTGCACAAGGTGGTAGCAACAATGGTAGTAAAAACTTGGCACGATGTATAGATGTCTAAGTATGTGTTGCGCAAAATTCTCTGTAAACATATCTAAAGGAGGAGGTTCCATTATAAGCAGGTACTACAAGGAAAATGCTATTTATGAATTTGATATGGAACAGGCAAAAATCTGAAATTAATACACAAAATAAAATGAAAGCGTAGATAATAAATCAAATAAAATAATACAGTAGTTCCTCCATATCTATGGTCATTAGCAAAGCTTTCACATGGATGCTTGAAACAGTGGAAAATACCGAACCCTATGTATATGCTTTTAACATAAGTACCTATGATGCAATTGAATTTAATAATTATATATAGAAAGACATCAACAAAAATAGTTTTATTTAATAATTCGCAGCAGCAATACCATGAGCATAAAATAATGCTTTCATGGTGATAGCACCACACTGGCTGACTGAATAAGTGAGACGTGGAAACGAATGATCGAGAGATGATTCACGATGCCGCTCATACAAGCAGTCGCCTGAAAATTAATTCAAATTTTATGATTTCTAATTTTTTGATTTTTTTATTTAATATTTTTTTTTTCAAATCACTAGTTACTGAAATCGCAGATGGTGATCCAATGGATGAGGAGGGACTACTGTAATACTTTACAGTAAACACTAGAAGGTATAATTAGCAAAAATGCTCAGAGCACATAAAACACATCTGATGAGAATTCAATATTACTTGGCATGCACAATGAAAGTCCAGAAATATAACATGAACACTATTTACAGTAACGACCATTGTTCAACAATTGAGCAAGATTATTTTTTCCTTCTTTTTCCTTGTTTAAATTGAAAATATTGATTAAAAACGAAGTTAGTAAAAATATAAAAAAGATATTATAAGATATGAACCTTGTAAACTAAGTTTCAAGGCTTGCTGAAGTTGTGACTCTTCATCTTCAGAGGCGGCTCTATCTTCTGCAGTAGTCTGCGAAGAAGTTTGTTGAGTATTTTCAGCTGCAAGCTGATTTGCCACTTCTGATAAAAGGCGTGGCTTTTCAAGTTGGACGGCTGGAGCCAATCTAAGAACTTCATCTGCCTCACAATCAGGAAGGTTACCCTGAACAATGAATATTGAATAACCTAAAAATAAAGAACAATTTTTCATTATTATTGCGTTAACATGATTCATAATTTTTAGCATAATAGTCTAGTCAAAATATTATGACCAACTAAATTTCTAATAGTTTGTAAAAATTCTTCTTGCTCCCAGAACTGCCAACTACAAGATGAAGCATGAATCTATATATGTAGAATCTTTTAAAATTGTAGAAGGTATGCTGTGTCTTGTCATCAAGATTGCTTGTCAAAGATCTCAAAATTCCTGGGATAGATTATTCAAAACCAGGATCTCTTACCAGATATGTCCTATAGAGGGTTGATTATGCTACAAGTAAACAATTTCAATATATTGGCAGAAATTATGCATTAAATTTAGGATTTAAAGATGTTCAATACAGTTCAAGGTGGCAGAGGATGCGATGCAAAATCTCAGGTTATGTGAGGAGCAAGCCCATGATTCGTCCAAGGGTTATAAAGGCAGCATAGTAGCTAACATTCCATTAATTGGTAATAGTACAACAGTTACAATGCCACCTAAAATACTGCCCTTTCCGACAACAAAATTTTATATTCTGCAATTATAATCATGTGCAAAACCAGGGGATTGCACTTTTTGAAAGATGGGCTGAGCAACATATTAAATAAAGAACGGAAAAGTCAAACACTGTCAACGTTGGACAAACCAGAACCCTCGAGGCAGAAACCCGCACCTCATCAAACTTCGGAGGTGGTAGCTAAAGTGAATAGCTTCGCTATGGGAGACAATCCGAAAACTCGAAGGTTTGTTGCAAAACAAGCAAGGGTCTGTCAGTCAATGGTACAAAACATGATTCGCCAGAAACTGCAACTGGGTAAACATCACAAATCCCATCTACATATGCTGCTGCTGAGGCCTGTTGCAGGGTGACGTCTCTGAGAAAGTGTCTTTTGGAATGGAAACTGCAATGCAGGGCAATAGTTTGAAATGAGGGCTATTAAACAGAACATGATCGAACGTGGCGTCGAGGATTTTCTTAATGTTGTGAGAGTTAGAAATCATTCACTTGTAATGTAATCAACCCTGTATAGCATTCAAATCAATGAATTCAGCAACCCTGAATATGACAATCATTTTCACTTTTGACAATCAACTCTCAAGCAATTTTCTCACAACAAAATGGAATGCTTAGTATCATGCATTATCTGAGAAAATAATCATCATAAAAAGATTGATCTGATCACCCAAAGTTAGATATTTTAAGCTTTCAGAGTACTGTCCATGGATATGAGTGCTGCAAGATTTTTCCAAAAAAACATCATCCTTGCTTCTTGTCTGTTTATACACGACCATGAAAATGGGTTGATTCCCCTCTCCAGATTTTTCTTAACCCTCATTAAGTAAATATAGGAAATGAGATTCATCTGAAATGTTTACAATGATTGAATGACATCTCTCAAATGGCAAATTGCAGATGTAATTGAAGGATGAGCATTCACCGTTGGCCCAGCAAATATTATTCTGTGTATTCATTTCTGGAACACCTTAAGTACAGCATTCTGTAAATAATATACAACATTGATAGGTTCCAGGACACATACAGCCTTCAACTGGCAATTTTACAATTATGTCATTCCAAAGTTTGTAAGATAATGTCCGTATCAATCAAACAACTTCAAATGGACACCATGTCACACACTTTCAAAGTTAGACGAGGGTCACTCCAAAAGTAATGCGCAATATTTTTTTGTAATTTAATTTTTTATTTACAGATTTGCTATTTTCATAGTACACAAAAGCATCCTTCCTGCCTTTCTTATTCAAATGTAATGCAACCCGTTCCCATTGGTGGTGTGGTTGTAGCAAATCCTGAAAGATGGCTGCTGCTCTTGATGTCCATCAGAAGCAACATGCTGTTATTGAATTCCTAGTTTGTGAGAATAAGACAGTTGGAAACATCTACAAAAGATTAAATTAAAAAAAAATGTTGTGCATTAGTTTTGGAGTGATCTTAGTATATTTTAGCTTTTAGTTGATACAAGGACCACCTGGCAGGTGAAATGGCAAGTTCCCAGTATTATAATAGGTCATTATAGTTTGATAGAATTGTCAATGTTTTTGTGTTTATTTGAAACAACTGATGTATCAGATATCTTTGATAAGCAAATAAATTAAATATATTTGACATTTATGAACACAGTAAAACAATTATTTTTTTTTTAATTTGGACACATGATTGATATTTATATACAAATATCATATATCTTCTATTCTTAAATTAGTACAATATTACATTTTTACTTGATTACTGATTTGTTTTCTATATGGAACCGAATTTATATTAGGAATACTACCTCTTCAAATTATTAGTAAAAGAAAAAAATCCCAATAATGATGGAAAATCTATGCTGCATATGAGACCCTTACATCAAAAACCATAGGCTTGAAAATATATAGGGATTAATGAAGTGTTAAAAGAAAAAATAATAATCATATTCAAACAATAGAGTGGCATAATTGATTGCTGACCATCAGCAGGTGATGATTAATGTTTGGTGCTTAGTATAGATTGTCACATCACACTAAGTGAAATAAAGGACATTTTTAACACCATCTATAAAATACAGGACTGATTTTTTAGCATTTTTAGCATTCTCACCTGTTCTAACAATCTGTAAAGGAAACCCATGCAACAGACTGTCTTAAGCAATGTTCTTTAAAATTTTCAGTAATTAGATTTACATTGCAATAGAATTTATTGTTTTTATTTTTTTAATTTAATCATAATGTGAGCTGGAAAATGAACTAATTTATTTTGTTACGAGGGCGATTCAAATGAAAACAATTAATATCTTATTACAGCTTGTTCATTAGAGGTACCAAAATGAACACTGCACTACTTCTCAACTTGTTCGCCATTCATCTCAATGCAGTTGGCCCACCTTTTTGGCAATCTTGTATCCCCACCAAAAAAAAAAATCTTTTAAGTGCGTGCACAGTTAGTCATGCACCGTCTCTTTGACTTCCTTGTCACATGCAAATTTGCGTCCACCAAGTTCCTCCTTCATAGCTCCAAAAATATGGTAATCAGAGGGTGCCAAGTCAGGGGAATAAAGGGGATGGGAAAGACACTCTATGCGGAGGAATTTGATGGGCCTTGTGTGGCCTGATGTTTCCTGCTGAAGGAGAATACCTGTTGAAAGGGTTCCATGGCGTTTCATGCGGATCGCAAGTTTCAGCAAATCAGTCAGAAGTGCCCTATACATATTCCAGGTCATGGTCGTCTCTTTATCGATGTAATGTTTCACAATTGGTCCACGATGGTCCCAGAAAAGGGTAAGCAGAACCTTACCCGCAGACGGCTGTGAGAGGAATTTCTCCTGCTTGGGAGAAGATGAGTAGTGCCATTCCATGCTTGCACTCTTTGTCTCCGATTGGTGATGGTGTACCCAAGACTTGTCGCCGGTGACTATTCGCTTTAAAAATTCTTCACCCTCAGCCTCATACTGCCACATCAACTCAATACAGGCATCCACTCCTCGCACTTTAATATCTGTTGTGAGTTGGTGAGGGACCCATCTCACAGCCACTTTCCTGTAGTGAAGTTTGTCGTGTACAATGTGATGGGCAGATCCAATGCTCAACAGAAGTGAGGATGCAATATCTTTAATGGTGACGAACCAGTCCTCTTAAATCCTCGCATCTATGGTGGCAATCGATCCAACGGTGACGACTATGTCCTGGTCCTGGTATCATCCAGATCTGAATGGCCTGTCTCGAACCTCCTGCACCATTCAAACACACACGCCTGTGACATACAGGCAGCACTGTACTTTGCTGATATCCATCAATAAATTTTGATGGTTTTGGTACCCTCTTATACCAAAAATCGTAACACAGCATGCTATTCCTGTTTGGTGCATTGCTCTAAGGGGGCCGCCATTTTCAAAGTGCTACTAACACCATCCAGCAGCAGTTTGCAGCGTCCAAACCAACCTCCACGACGGCAGAGGTATAGACTGTATGCATGTGGTGTCGCATCACTCTGCATGCTTTCCCCGATTTTTAATGACACTTTTATTGTTTTCATTTGAATCGCCCTCAAAGATTTTAAGTTATTAAATAAAGATTTTGGAGGGGGTCTTACAGGTACCATGAAAAAAAATCCTGGGACTCTTAAGGACACACTAAACCAAGGAAATTTGGGAAACTATAATACAACTTTAATATCTCAATATTTTGTTTTTGTGTAGTATGTATTGACATATTATGTATTCAACTAAGTCTTCATTTATACATATTATTGTGAAATTCATATCCTAATTTACTGTGTGAAACTTTTGTATTAAATAGAAAAGGAATTTGAAAAATATAGCATACTTAAAATTAAAGATGACAATCCTTGATATTATTGTACCAAAGCCAATTAAATAAATTAATAGATTAATCCTAGAACAAATAGACTGGATCTCTCAGACCCAGGTGCTTTTAGTTTTCCTATTTTCCATTAGAATTCACCACCTATTGGACTGGTAGCTTTTAGTAATCACCTGTAGAAGTCCATTGCTACATCATCACACCATTTTGAGGCATCAGTTGGCAATGAGACATGTTCAAACTTGTTCATGGGTCTGTGAGACGCAGCCCGTCCACTTTTGTTCTGTTTTGTAACGTGTAATGTGAATTGTACGCTACATTACTGGCATTCAACATAATACCTCATCCACTTAAGTACTGAAGAAATCAAAAAACTGTTATTAGGAAGTGATTTTGATTTTTTATTTAATATAATTTTTGAACTTTTCTTGTAAACGTCAATTAAATTTCATTTTTCAGAAAGTCGACAAAATATCATTTGTAATAAATATCTGAAGGCTTATGTTACCATTTTGATATTGGACGAGAAAGATACATACTGTGTCATTTTTACTATTAATAATTTCATAAGATGTACTTTTTAGTTCGTTTAAATGATATAAAACTCATCAGGTCTGAGAGAACCAACCCATTCGTTTATGTTATTTTTTCTTGCCCATCTGTTCTAGGGTTAATCGAATGGAAACTGAATTTTCATTATTAATATAACATGGAAAGATAAATAATTTTCAACACTTCCGTTTTTAACACTGTAAATGATTACCTTCTTGTTGTAACTGAGCCAAAAACATGGCTAAGTAAGTATTTGATATTAATTCAGGCCCAGTTAATAAAGAATTCAAATTGAACCACTGATTGCCTATTTTACGGATTGTAAACCAATGGTCCCGGTAATTACAAATGAATGCACTTTGGCTCCTGTAAAATGAAAATAACTTAATATTAGTTCCACATAAATCTAAAAATGATTAATAACAATAATAATAATCATAATAATAATAATACAATCTACACTTAATAAAAAACCTTTTTTTGAATCAGAATACATTCTTGACTTTCAACACAATGCAACATTATTAAACAAAAATTAATACAACTAAATAAATCTATTAATAAATTTTGAACCCCTTAATCTTGGCTAAACTTGCTACACAGCTTGATATTTGTTTCGAAATGACTTCACCGGCTTCCTATTAGAAGCCGGTGCAGAAGCAAAATACTATCATGGGTTCGGATACTGAGTACTTGAAGTCAGATAAGGCTCAATGGACAAAGAATTTTTTTCCCAATATCCCTCATGGACTTCAAAATAAACATTTCAACTCTAATTTTAAAGTAACTCAGTTTTTGAGTGGGCATGGCAATTTTAATAGTTATTTATTGTTTTGGACTTGCAACTAGTGGGTTCTGTCCTTGTGGTAATCAAGAGCATTTGCTTCTGCATTGTCCTGGTTTCTCCCAGCAGAGAATGGTGTTAGGAAAAAAGGCTAAGATCTCATTTGATAAATTGGCCTCCTATCCTATCAAAACTTGTCAAATGTAAAGAAGTTTTTATTGATCTTAAGAATTTTATTTCAGAATGTGTGGTTTAATTGGTCATGCATTTGTTTGTTTTTTAACTATCTGTATTGTACTTTGTCTTGTATTTGTTAATTTAACTATAGTGAAACCTCGGGTTACGAACAACAACTTCGAAAATTTTTTGTCTCAGATAACGAACAGTGCCTCGGGTTATGAACGAAGGTGAGCAAGGTTTAACAGTGGAGACAAACGATCGTGGATTAAAAAAATTTGCAGCAAGTGGGCAGGCGTCGAAGACTTCATTGTGAACCATCATCCAAACAAACTTGTTGCTAACAGGGCAGTAAACCTGATGAATGATAACGCGATGGCCACTTCAGAAAGATTCACAGCAAAGGAAGCAACAAATTTCCCTTGATAGTTTCTTGGTGCAGAAAGATTCCCAGTTGGCTGCCAAGAAACAGCGACAAGAAACTCCTGAAACTAATGATTCAGAATAGCAAAGAAAATGTCAAATTTCCCATGATCGTTTTCTTGGTAAAAACTAATAAACTAAATCTTTTTTTATTTTACATTTAATTTATCTGGTTGTTTTCTTTCTCTTTATTTAATACTTGAAGTACACATATTCTTTGCGTTTTGTCAGGTAAACGACTGGATATTAATAGAAAGGAACGATTCTTTCATCTTGAAACGGACCGTCTCTATTTCATTGATTTCAATGTTTCGGGTTACGAACGTTTCAGGTTAAGAGCCGAGTTCTGGAATGAATTAAGTTCGTAACCCGAGGTACAACTGTACTTATATTGTACCTTGCCTTATATTTATTATTGTAATTTATAGACTTAACCTTGAATTTGTTTTTAGTTTTTTATATTGTAGTGGCTCCCTATTAATTTAGTGTTGTTTAAGCTAATATTTTAACTTACTTCTGTGAGCCTTGTGGTATACTTGTGGAACACAAGGTATGTTTTTGTATTTAAATTAAAAATATATATATATATTTTTGATGTAAGAAAAATCAAATAATGCAGAGTGTATATGTGCCTATGTGTATGTTCACTCTACCTCCTTCTTTCCTTTTATAATGATAATGTACTTTCCTTTTTTTTTTTTATCCGAACACGGGTTCAGTAAAGTTTATTTTTTAGCAAATCATATATGGTTTTCTATTTTCCTCTCCCATTTAAAAGTAATTTAAAATTGTTTGAAGTCAGTTAAAGAACAATTGTAAACTGGAAGCATAGAGTAGCTTTTTTTTTTTTTTACTACTGTAGTTGAAGCAAAAGATGTACCTTAATAAAGTTTTGTACTAAAGTATATTTTAAAATATTTTGCTGCTAAGATTTTCAAATCGAAATATTAGGCTTACTTTTCTGGCATCTATATAGTTCTTTTTTAGCATACTTCCTTAGGAAAGTGACATTCTTCCATCCAATAACTTTTGAACACTGGATGGATTTTCTCGAAACTTAGTATTTAAAGATAATCTAACTTTATATTTTAAATATTTTTAAGTGGTCCCTTGTTGAGAAATTAGCATAAAAAGGCAACAAAAGCTCATATAGAAAATTTATTTAATAATGAGTTTGTCATAATCCCGGCAGTTGCTGAAATATATGATAGAGGGCTTACTGCTCAGTGCGTGTCATTGGCAGTACGCACTATCATATTATTTCAAAATGGCAATTTGCTTGGATAACTGGGCTCCTATTGAAACCTTAAAGAAATTGGGTAATATCAAGAAGAAAAGTCCCGTTTTTCAAAATGATGGTGCGATCTTCCTTCATGACAATGCCTGACCATACGTTGCAAGGAACCACAGAACTTGCTGCATGATTTCCACTGGGACATCCACCATACAGTCCAGATTTGGCTCCCAGTGATTTCCATCTTTTCCCTGTCTTAAAAGAGCACATGTCAACACTTCACATGCAGTGAAGAAGTCCAATGTGATACAAAAAAGTGGCTACAACAGAAGGGCCCTGACTTTCATGCAGCTGGGATGGACAAACTGATCAAACATTGTGAAAAATGCCTCAACTATCAAGATGACTGTGTAAAAATGGTGTGTATACGCCACTTTAAGGGCACCATCTCATTTTCTTTCAATAAAGGTTTGCTTTTCATACATAAGCTTTGTAAACTTTCTACACTTTCGTAAACTAAAAAAAAAAAAACTTAAATGGTTGATAAATTTCAATTTTATTGGTACACAAATTGATAATGAAATTTATGAAAAATACTAGTAAATTAAAAAGAATACTTTAATGGTTCATTTAAGAACCAATTCCTAGAATAATAACTGATAAAAGGCTTCTTTCCAATCATTTAGATACATATGCTATTGCACAAATTTATTAAATTATAGTTATACTTAAGTTCTATAAGGAAAAGCTTAAAAGTAACTAATAAAATCAGACTAATCGCATAAAAATGCTTATCAGATGAGAGAAGATGGCCAGAATTCATTTAAATTAAAAATTAAATTGTTTAATTTCTCATTACTCCAACCCCTAAAACAAGGTCAATCATATGGATTTCACTACTAATTTAGGCACCACTAATTTAAGCATTAATGTTCTATATGAAAGTTTTGTAATATCTATATATTTAGAGAAATCTAATAAAAGAAAAGGTGAGAATTCCAATAATAAAACTTTGTTTTTTTTTAAATAACCCTGTTTACATTGAAAATAAAAATCTAGTATAAAATTTTGCAATTGTAGAATCAGCCTTTTTGTCTTTAAAGTAAATTACTTTTAGAACAACAAGTTAAATAGTGCCAGAAACCCAAAGTCCCTTTAAGTTATGATAACATGGAAAAGAGTTCAAAAAGAATATGAATGTTTTCTTATACATTCTACTGGTGATTTTTTTCATAAGAAAAAAAATCCGTATGTGATTGGTTAAAGCTTGGAATTTGTGAGCCTGTAATCTGCAAAACAAAGTTTGAATTTTATTGATTAATGGGGCCTTTACAAACTACAATTTACATTTAAAAATTTAAGGAATTTTATCAAATTACCAACTTATGGGTAGACTATTTTTTGGGGAGAAATTCTTATCTGCAGAGGAATTGATAATCATAGAAATTTTAAAAATCGGTAAAAGAGAGAGAGAGAGATTATTTATAAAGAAACTTTTAGTGGTTTTCTGAGTTGTACTTCAAAAACCTTATTAATAATATGCCTCTGTAACGAGATTATCTTTGATTTCCAGTCTTTTATAGTAATAGGTGAAAGGAAGAATTTTATGTTTTTTACAAGTAAATTTATAATAAAATTATTGTTAAAATTATTGCTGTTGACACTGACATCAATCCTTGTGAATAATCATCTAAAAATTGGGATGATTATTTATCTATTTTACTTTATTCATTTCTTATTTACTAATTTTTTGATTTATTTTTTTACTTACACAGGATTCCCTTTCGCTAGTTTAGCAACAACATGTTGGCTGTTGTATGGAATTAATTCTAAATTCCAAACACCAAGGGCACTTGCAATGACCTGAATTGAAAAATAACCACTGTCATCCATGTTCGTTGAAGGTTGCTAAAGAAATATGAAGAAAACAAATATATTTACATTTGATACTCTTCAAGTGTGGCTTTTAAAAAATAATTCTGAAAAAACAATTATTATAAAAGCAGATTAGCATATTCAATGATACAGGCCACAATTCTGAATATTAGCAGCAAATAAAATAAACTGAGCAGCTACTGAATTGCTATTTTATACTACTACAACTAATCATTTGCAGAAAATAGATAAAAAAGGAGAAAAAAATACACTTACAGGGGGGTGGACACAATAATATGAACAACCAGATGAAAATGGACAATACTTCATCTGAGTAGCAGAGCCATGCCATCTAGAATAGACGTCAGCCACCTAGTGGCCATGAAGATGGAGATGTCAGTCGATCAGCAGCAGTTGTATGGGTTACATGTGAAACTTGTGCTAGCAGTGAAATGTCTTTATGTCCGACCTCTCAGACTTTAAAAGAGACATGATCATTGGAGCATGCCTTGCTGGAGCTTGTGACAAAAACAGGCCAACCTTGTGGGTGTTGCACGAAGCACTGTGTCAACTGTTATGACAGTCTACACAAGACATGGTAAGACATGATCTTGTGATAAACAGAAAAGTAGACGAAAGTCAAAGGTCACTGACAGGGATAGACAGCTGTTGAAGCAGATAGTGATCCGACAGCACAAGTGTCCCAGATAACCTCAGAAATGAACAATCATCTCCAGGACCCTGTATCATCAAAACTATCCATCGGGAACTGCACGCTGCGAACATTTTTGGCGGAGTGGCTATTCCAAAACCATTGGTGACACCATATGTGTTGAAGCGACAGCAATGGTGCACAACCACAGACACTGGACATAACAGAAATGGGGACATGTCATTTGGTCTGATGAATCTTCGTTTACATTATTTCAGACCACTGAAAGTGTTTGTATGTGGAGAACAACCTTTCATGTTGACGGCATCATACCTACTGTTAAGCATGGAGGGGGTGCTGTGATAGTGTGGGGTGCGATATCTTGGAGTCATCTGGGACCAGTTGTGTTCCTGCATGGGAAGGTCACAGCACAGCACTATCTTAGCATTCTGGGTGATCCTTTGCTGAGACTGTGTTCCCTGACAAACGACCTCTGTTCCAAGAAGACAATGCTCCCATTCATACTGCTTGGTTTGTCCAAGCATGGTTTAATGAGCATGAATATGAAGTGGAACATCTCACCTGGTCTCCTCAGTCTCCTAATCTTAACATAATCGAACCTTTGTATGGTATTTTGGAGGCCAAACTGTGTGCTAGGTTTAACCTCCCTCCACACTTTCTGAACTACAGACCACTCTGCACGAAGAATGACAGCATATTCCCTTGAAATTGTGCATGAACTGTATTTGTTAATCCGCTATCGGGTAGAAGCTGTAATTCAGGCAAAGGTTCGGCCAACACCCTACTAATAAAGATTGTGTGTCGTTTCACAGGTGTTCATATTATTTTGTTCAACCCCTGTACTTACAATAAAGATGAGATGATACTCCTGAATGCTGTGCATGCTGCATCTATTTTCCTAGTCTGTAGAAGAATCATCTTATTTTTACTGTAAGCAAGCATTCTGTTTTGCTTTCACATATCTATTCCCTACTTTGACAATCCACTTTTAAGTGTAATTAATCATTTGCAATTCATATTGTTATTAATTTTAAAGTTCCATTGATTACTAAATTAAGATTACTAAATTTTAATTAAGACTCAACTCTTACATAATCATAATAATCTAGTTGCATGCATCTGAAATATCTTATGTTAACAGATAAGGAAACAGAAAAAGAGCATCTCTTGAGATAATTAAAACAAAGAATATTCCATGATTATCTTAAAATGGGACCACATGAATATTCTGTATCTTAACAGTCTCGTATCCAATTTGATAAACTGAGAGATCACTAGCCAGAATCGACTGCAAATTTATTAGTTGGTATTGGAGCTTATTCAGAAAAAAAAATTTACAGTAATGCATTGAAGACCTACATGAGTAAGTCTTGATGGTAAAACTTGGGGAGGTCTTACAGAAGATAATAAACTATTGCACATAAAAGCTCATTTGATGCAACAATGGCATAACTCAAAAAACATCATTTTCCAGAAAAATGAGTTGGAAAGTTCTGAAAGTGGATGAAATGTGATGATGCAATATTCATAAAGCTGCTCTCTTGTGGTGAGTTTTAAAAGCTCAGTAATGTCATTCTACCATTAGAAAGAACTCCAAAGACCCATTCTTTTTTTTGCAAACAACCCAAAAATGATCATTTTTGAGTTATGTCGTTGTCACAGCAAATAAGCAATATATCTGCAAGCCCTTTTCCTACAAAATTGGCATCATGCTTTAGTAAGATGTCAAATGCCGAACATATTCTCAAGTTACAGCCTGATCAACAAAACAGCAAGTATTTTTTTAAAATAGTTCTACATCGGAAAGTTAAGAATATTCACCTTTACATAAACCCTGAAGCAAAAATAACTTAACTGAATAATAAACAGATGTACTTAATTACAGGAAAGTAACTGAACCAGAAAAATGCCTACAAAAAGAAACTTGACTTTATTCAAAGTAAAGTTCCCATATTTTTTTAGTAGATCTCTTCTCCTAATTCTTCTACTATTAAATATTTCTAACATCACACCAAATTTAAATGTAAAGACTACATTTAATATGAAAAAGCAAATTTTCGAAAAGATTACACGTCTTTTCTTTTTCAAGCCTTAAATAACAATAAGTTGAAGAACAATACTCCAAATTACATTAAACTCCTCGAGAAAATATTAACAATATTTGAAACCAATACCATTTACTTACAATCTTTGTTTTCTTTAACATAATATATGATACGGCTTAACAATTTAGTAATTTGATTGTAACCTTGTTATTACATTTTGTGCACATTTTTTCTACAAAACTTTTAGCTAATCTTGTGAAATATTTCTCTATTTCAAAACCATCATTCCTAATATTTTTTCTTTTTGTGTTCTGGATACACATACTTTCTATTATCTTTCTTATCTTGGTGTCTCTTTCAATATATAAAATTTTTATCTCGTTGTTAATACAATGATTTCTGTTCACACAGTGTTCTGCCACACCTGATTTTTCAATGTACTTGTTCCTAATGCTGCAACCATGTTCCATCATTCGCTCCTTCACTGTCCTTTTACTCGCCCAAGTAGAATAAATCGCAATTCTTGCATTCTATTTTGTAAATTATTCCCATTTCATGTTTTTTAAC
>JAFIDM010012231.1:60735092-60786354 GCA_023159025.1 Thereuonema tuberculata | reverse complement strand
CGTTCATGTAGGTTTGTGTGGCATAAGAGATTCCAAGATTGGAGTGGCACAAGACAATCCGTGACCAGGACAGGTCCATCGCGTCTTGAAGTTATTGAGCAGACAGATGGTCTTATTAGTGAAAACCAACAGATCACAGAGGAAGAAATTCATGTTTTGTTGGAGATAAGCCATGGCTCTATACGCGGCATTATCAAAGATCACATTTGTGGATATCGATTTGAAACGGACAAGGACGTGTGAGACTGGGTAAGCAGCCTCAAACGTTCTACAAGAATGGAATTGACCGTCTTGTCTCCCAGTGGGATAAATGTAGTAGCAGTTTTGGAGATTACTTTTGAGGCAATAAATTTTTAAGGATACTTTTTTGTGTCTGACCCATTTTCATTTGACTGCCCCTAATAATAATAAGATTTAATTTTTAGAGATCGTGTTAAGGTCTGAAATCCTAATTTTAAGTTGAAGAAAATAACTTTTGAAATGGCAAATAGTCATTTTTTTTTTTAATCTTTGCAACAAGACCTAAAGAAAAGAAAAAATATAAATAAAAGATTTATAATCTAAAATGTTCAATTATCTTGACTGTAGCAAACACGAATCTTTTGCTATTTAAATATAGGTTTGTTTTAAGACTAGAAATTTACAATCAAGTAACCAAAATCATGGTTTTAAACATCAAACAATTGTAGAATCCTTCTTCCTCTTTCAAAAAAGTTTGGATGTAAAAACTGATACATTTTGAAGAAAAACTTGAATCACTGCAATGATAAAATGGGCTTATTACTATTATATCAATATAATTTGCATTAAATAGTAAAAGGTAATACTATACCTCTAAAAATTTCATGTATTCTTCACTATTTACACCACCCTCAGCCATATGCTGTCTTTCTACTTCATCCATCTGATGTGCTAGGGTCGCAAGGTCAACAGCAGTGAAATATTCCCCTTGAAGAAGAGCATTCAAGCAATGTTGAGCACATAAAGACCCATCTTGCTAAAAAAATTACAAAAAGAAAAAAGAAAAACTGATAAAGCTATTAATTCTATGCTAATAATATCAAAGAAAAGTTGCAAGTAATGAATTCTCACAAATCACACATTTTTAATTGTAAATAGGAAAAAAAAAAAAAATCCCTACATTTTTAATTTGAAACAAAGGACAGGATATTTATGAGTATAATGATGATAAAAGCCACAAATTTCTTTGATCTTTTTGTTAATTTTCTTAATTAAATATTAGCAAATTTTAGATTAACCAAAAGTATTTAAGTAATGTTTCATGAATAGTCAGAAAAGAAGAATAAAATGTATAAAATGATGGTTGAAGGGGAAAAAAAATATTACTTCCTATAATCTATAGAAAGATACATAATGTGAGATGCAGCACCAACTGATAACTTTATTGATGTTTATCAGTTTATGAATATTTTTTTGAAACTTAAAGAGATGTAAAATGAGAGGGAAGAGTATGATTAAAATAAGAAGCAACTCATTAAGAATTGACAGATAGTACTTTTTTCATAAGCTTACTAAGTTTCTTAAAAAATATCAGGAAAATGCCAATCTAAGTTTTGTGCTGAAAAAGGAGTGGAAATCCCATTCTTCATCAAACTACAGATGCATTATATTCACTAATATCAAATCTCCAATTTTTCCTTAAAGAGTGAAGATAAATCAATCAAGAAGAAATTGAAGAATATGGTTGATGATAATTAACATGTGCGTATTTGATGGTAATCAGCAAACCCAAACTCAACTATTTACAAAATAAAAAAAAAAGAAACACATGAGAATCTGACTCGGAATAAACCTCAGCATTTGTAGATAGGCAGCTAATATAAACACGGTAGGGATAGCGATTAGTATACCAATCACAATGTTTTGCAATGGCTTCTGATACTCATTTCTGTTACATTATTCCTTTAATTTCCTTATTATTATAAATGTGATTGCTGGAATGCCAAAGGCTCATTTGTTGCGATTATGGTGATTGTTGCTGAGCTGTATTATAGATGTGATTGTTGCGAATGCAAAAGGCGCAATTGTTGCTATTGTGGTGCTTAATGATAATTTAATGATACTTGTCCACAGACAGATGGACAAACCAGGATTAGTAGGCTTCCTATCAGAAGCCTAAAACTGAAAAGAAAATTTTTTCTACAGCTTCTGTTCCATTCTGAAGTAACGTTTATGATAACTGATCTAATCTAATAAATAATTCTGCACAACTGGAAAAATGGCACTGATACAATGAGTTTTTATTGCCATCTGACTGATGAAGATGTTTCACAAGGTTATCTTGTTTGGGGGAAAAAAAAAGGTTCCTCTCCAACTCAACCAATAAAAATTTGAAAAACACAAATCACTATATTACTCATTATTCTGTGACGATTCACATAGTTCTTCGTTTTACAAAGATGGCAGAATACCTATCTAGTTATGATTATTTTCCTTTAATTAATTTTCTAATGCTCAACTTAATAATCAAGGCATTTAAAGCTATATAAACTGTAATAATAAGATTGGGAAAACATTAATGTGCTGTAATTAAAGTTTAAAGCTCGTTTTTGAGTTGCCATGGAAATTAAGCCTTAACAATCAATAGCACTGCCGCTACTCATACTAGGCATAGATTTTTCTGTGGAAAATAAACCAAGCGTTGAGAGGGAAGGAAAAGTGTGATTGAAATATTAATTTTACAGTTTGGCAATTAATCTACAGTACTGAAAATGCAGGCCAAGTTGTATGTATTTATGTGAATGCCCGCACCTGCCATCTTGCAGGTGCTAATGTACATTCTATCCATATGCGCTGTGTAGCTATAAACTGTTGTCTGAGGAAAAGGACTTTTTAGTGGAGCATTATTTATGCTCATGAAGAAGAGGAAGGCAAAATGGTCCAAGTTTAAGGTTGTAACACTTTCCGTGGCTCTTTAGTGCACATGTAAGGGAAGGGTTAAAGGAAAGTTTGCGCAGTGGATCTTTAATTAATTAATTGAGGTGCTGGGCCCGATTTACCTCATTAAGGACTTAGAAATAAGGAAAGGATTAGGGAAGAAGAGACGGTGCTTGACTGTGAAGCCAGTCGGATTATGGACTGTTTTGTAAACAGAGCCCTAGCGGCTTGCGTTGGCGCTACACAGTCTCGACAGATAGCAGAGACTGGCCCAGGGCATCCACCACTTGACGCAGAGCTCTCCCTCAATGTTAACTATTGCAAGGGGTCAATAAACAATTTTACCGATTTGAAAGGGATTATAGCAAGTAAGTAATATAGATAACTAGCTTAGAAAACAAAAGAAGATTTAATAAGGAATGATGATATATATATTTACATAAATTATTATTATTATTATATTATTATTTATATAAATATTTATATTTTCATGAAGGTGAATATAATGAGGATTGATAATAAATGAAGATACATATGTATATACGTTACTTCGGGGTTTTCAGACGAAGGAAGTAATATAAAATGTAAAAGAACACACATAAATATCCAACACTGGTGGTAGTCAAAATAGTGGCATTCCTACACGCCCATATTGTTTTAAGTTCACCTGAAATCACACTTCGTCTGTGGCAGTTCTTTGGAGTAGGAAAATGGTCTAATTTTCTGTTTATACTCTTGATTTAACCGAAGAGCAATTCTGCTGGCTGCGGGTAGCATAGGTGGGAACGATGTTACTTTCGGCATCGCACTTTGCTATGCAGGCCTAAAGACACACAGAACGCTCTATAGACACAATGATAATCTTCAGGGCTGCAAAACTATAGCTGAGTCCTGCCTTTCCAGCGGGCCTCAGTCTGTTCCTTTTAGAGATAGGCTAAGCGACTTTTGCTTGGCAAAGGGTCTACCTTCCTTTGGTAGAAATGGGCATCCAGAAGGCAGCATAATATTGGCCGTCTGTCTTCTCGAACGCTTCATGCACACTGTATTATATCACCATTATTCCAAAGTACTGCCCTCCTGGAGTGACTTCATCTAATGCTGAAGATGCCACCCATCTACCAAAACATCTGTTGGCAGGCCAAAAGATGGAGTGAACAAGAGTAAGGTAATAAAGCTGAATAGAAGGGGAGTTGAAGGTAATAAAATAGATCTAAGAAGAGAAAAGGGATGTATAAGATGGGAGCCAGATGAGGAGACATTTGGAAGATATCTGTTTCAAGGAGACAAAGCGTTTAGGTGAAATTCTGGGAACAAAGAAATAAAATATTTCTAAGGATTCTTCATATATAAAATGATGAAAATAAGGGATAGGAAACAGAGAAATTATGTAGCAACCTTCGGGTCGTTACAAGGTTTGTATATGAGCAGTTTACAGAATGCTTCAGTAGCCCAGCACCCAGTAAATCTGTTATACTGAACATTGTAACCAAGTTCCAAAGCACTGGAAGTGGGTTGCACCAAAGGAAGGGTCGTGTTAGATATCTGAAAATGGTGGACACCAATGACAAATCTTGAATGTATTTCACTCACATTGTGCATTCATGATGGCAAAGCCAACAGCGAACTGCCTTAAAACTGGATATGAATCAACAGTCACTTAAAAAATAATAAAACACTGAATTCCTATTCATACATGATTCAGGTTGCCCAAAAATTGTGAATCAGTGATTACGCTACGAGGCATTAGTATTGTGCCACAGTCCTTTATTGATAACATCTGATTCTTAGATGAAGTCACTTTCATCTGTCAGGTAATGTAAACAGGTGTTGCAACAGGTTCCTAGGCTTTCAGTGACTGGAGGATATGCAGGAAATACTGTTACAACAGTAAAAAAGTGATAGTGTGGTGCGTTGTACCAGGACACGGGGTTATTGGACCTTACTTCATTGAGGAGAATGGATATCCAATTACAGTTAACCAAGAATGTTACACTAACCAGATTCTGATATCCTTCACTGTCAATCTTAGAAGGTTTTGCATGGTAAGGAACCTTCTTTATGACCAGTTCTGTCAACAGGATAGGGATATATATCACATGCTTTGAGAGCATTTCTATGGGAAATGTTTGGAAGTAATGTGATTTTCCGTATCCTTCCTACTCTCCTGATCCACTGTCACAGGATGCATATTGGTGTGCATGCTAAAGGAATGGGAAACCTTCCATCCAAGGTGCAGCAGCTAAAGAGATATCATTCAGAAAATACAGAACATGCAGCAGCCATTATTTCATAATATGGCTAGAAACATGGAGGAAAGTCATGAAATGCAATACAGCACATTTGGAACATGTTTTTTATAGACAGCATGCACACTAATTTGTTTTTCTTTGTTTATTTCTATTGCCGATTTGAAAATGTAATCATCATAGTTGTCAAATGGGCATATCAAAGGTTGAATACTTAAATTAATAGCCATTTTGCACTAATTAAATTTAGCCTCATTATGTTAATATTTGGTCACAAAGATAGCAGACTGGAGGTGGAAATACGTTCAGAAAATAAGAATTAGTTCATTAAAAGAAGAACTAGTTTGAAGAGGGCAAGGAAGAGTTAATATGCTTTGGGAGGGTGACAAATGATACCATGTCATAGATTCAAAGAATAACAGATCAAGCAAGGTAAAATCTATTCTGAAACACCGAAAAGGAAGTTGACCAAGAAAGATAGGAACATGACCCCTAAAACAATTTAAAAGATCCATCAAACTGAATATCATAATGAAGATGCAGCTCATGATATAAAACCAGAGAGCATAACAATGGATAGACTGAGGCAAACTGAGGTGAAAATGGACGCCATGGAGATATATATTAAGCCTAAGAGAGTAGACAGACTGAAAACCTAACTTTGTGGAGAAGATGGGAAATCATAAGTTGAATAGTCTACCAAACTACTAGGGAAGAAAGTATATAAAAAAAAAAAGCCTTCAAAGTCCTGAAATGGGGGGGGGGGCAACGGTCATAAATAAGCTAGATATCGTAGAAAACGCTTGATTTCTGAGATATCTTACCCAATCGTAGTTAAGAAAAATGATCGGTGTTTCCTGTAAAAGAGATAGTGATGAGAAAAGAAGGAATGCAGGATAAAAGGAAAGCAGCAATGCAATTTTATAATTCAACTAACATCCATATTGAGACCTAGCTGTTTACTTGTGATTACTCCCAGCTGATGACTGCCAATAAAGCATGAAACGGCTGTTCTGAAATATCACCTAGTACCACCTTGGTCTCAGATATCACCTCCTGAGATATCATCTTGGTCTCAACCATTGTTGTTTATACAATTTTAGACATATTGTATTTTTGTTTTTATGCTTAAGGAAATTCATTTGATGCTGGTGGAAGACAGCGCATGAATTTTTCTCTTTTATTTTTAATTGTGTATTTATTGTTTTATTTTTGATTTTTAGAGGTGTCACATTCTTCTTCACCATTGACGTGTTGTGTGATTGCTTTGTTTCAACATACAGTAAGAACCCATGCTCGCTATTGTACAAGCTTATTGTGAATGTCCTTGAAATGTGGTTATTAAAAATCTCCAAAGAAACAAAACTGCTTTTTTTTTGTATTTACGTATGGTTATGGTTAATGCTAGTAATATGAGTTTTTTTTTTTTAATTTTCTGAAATAGAAATTTAATGTATGGACATGAAGCACATCAGCTATAACAAGAATATTTTCCACTCACCATACAGACACGACTAGAGGGGTGCAAGACCCCAGGGGAGTTAGAAGTACCCCCTCCCGCCTCTGATCAAACTTCCCCCAAACCTTCCTACAGACACTTTCTAAAACTACATATTTGCCAATAGCAAAAACAGAAACGATTTCACATACAACAGTTAAGAAGATAGTTCACGAATAGCTACTGTACCCCTATTATCTTCAATGTGCCAAAAGGTTATTTGCTGCAGATTTTCCTTTAAGGCTGCAGTTCTATTGTTGGATTTCTTGTTCATCATGTTGATACCATTAACTTTGCATCGGTAATTTTACTCACTGATGAAGCTTCTTCTTCCCAAAATGGTATTATGAATTTTCATAGTGGGAATCGGAATCATTCAAAGAACACATCAACAGCAGTTTCCTTTAAATATATCGGTATTTTAGGGGATCGGATAATTAGTCCCTACTTCCTCTATTATCTGTTAAATGGCAAAGTATTCCTTGATTTCCTTTAAAGACGCCTAACCGAGATATTGGGAGACATTAATACTGAAATGAAAAGGCAATTATAGTTCATTCACAACCATTATTTCTGTATTTATTGTTACCACTGTTTATTCACAAATGCAATAAAAATTTGATTTTTTTTTTGTAATTAAATGCACACATTTTCATTACTCTGTGTTTTGGTTACACACAATATTAAGCGCACATTAATAAATCATACATCTAATATAACAATGAATATTAACTCAGAAACAATGCATTTTGACCCTATTTTCATTAAACATTTTTTACTGCTTTTCCTTTGTGGAACCTGTCACTGTTTCTTTAAAAAACACCCTATTTATAAATACAGGAGCTCATCAGACAGTAGCGCAGATCTTTGTAAGAGATGGATCGGAGTGTAAATATAAGAGCTACACCATGTATTGAGAATGATGCTATGTATTATGGATGGAACTGACAAAACAAATGCACTTAACTGAAGAACAGAATTAATCTACTCTAAATATTTATTACTTTTATTGAAGCAATTCCACTTTGAAATATAGGCAGTCCCCGAAGTTATGAAGGAGATATGTTCATGAGAACGTTCGTAAGTGGGAGTTTTATGTAACTCAGATCCCTGATGAACAGTGCATATATGTAACAATATTATAAAGGTTCATATGCAGTTATAATAATAATACAGTGTAATGTTGTAATAATAATAATAATAAGCCATTGGCAACATGTACATATTGAACAGATACCTGGTGGATACTTAGGTTTCTGGCTGAAACTTGTATCAATTAAAGGCTCCAGTCAGTGATTTTAGTGTTTTTATTGGTGTTTTTATGTATCATATCTCTGATTGTGTTTCAAAATGTTAGAATAAAAGTGTATAATAATAATAATAATACCCCTGTACTGTAATAATAAGTTACAGAAACTATTGCATGATCATAAGAGTAAACAAGAGACTCACAAAATCAAATAAAAAAGTTAAGATGAAGGTGATGCAGTATGTAAGCAACCGTAGAGAAAATAAGACTAGCAGCTAGCATAAAGATGCTGTGCCATTGGACGATTTATGCAATGCGAACTTGTTTAAATGTGCGGGAGAAACTAGTTCCCAAATTATTAATGTAATTATTTAATTATAAATTTTCCTTTTGGGGAGCCTTGGGAGCACGGTCACAAGTATGGACATTTGTAATCCGGGGACCGCTTGTATTTGTAGTTGCTTACGTATTGGAAGAAGCTTTTTTTTTTTTAAAGATAGTTTTTATTAGGAATTTTCATTTTTGTTTCTGATATCTGATGATCTTCAATCTAAAACGCAACTGTGCTATCCATAATGTTCTTAGTGTAGTTTTAGTGAATACTTAATAATAATGAATTTGACATTATTTGCTTCCCAAGTTTATTTGTATATATCTTTGTGTTTAATAAAAACTGTCAATGATTCTAAAGTTATTCTGAATAACAAAATCTCCTATTTTTCAATCTTTGTTATTTAAATCTGTTTCATTGTAATTTCTATTTTTATTTCTTGAATTGTCAATTCCACATCAGAATTGCTCATAATAATGACATCTTTTATAATAGAATTTCTAATTTCTTTTTAGAGATTTCTGAAATTTTATAATATGCTCTTTCTTACCTTCTTCTAAAATGTAAATTGCAAATACCAAAAAAGAATAACTCTGTTGTTATAATTCAGTATTACTACGCAAGATGTATTCATAAGGATGATGATAATAACAGTGTTTCCTTGTAAGAATATAAGGTCCTAGTTTCTCCTATAGCTCGAAGTAAGGCTTAGCAGAAAGAAAAGAATTCAGGGTGGGAGACAGGAAAAGATGGAGAAAGAAAATAAAATATCATGTGGATTATCAAGCTTGGATGCTTTGGAATTCGAATTTGAATACATAGTAATAGACATTTCAGGAAAATTTCTCGGGTGTAATATCCTCTAAACATAGTTTTCCAGAGCTTTCCTCTACAGCTACTCCTACGAACCATACAAAGCCTGACAGGTACACTACCATCACGTATTCTCCTGCAATGCTCAATAGTATCCAGCCTGACTTAAAATTTTATCATAAAATTGTGAAGCAACTGGCAAAAAGAACAATCTAGAGCCAATGGCTCAATAAAACTTCTGGATGTTAAGATCTAAGCATTACTATTTTTAAAATTCATCTATTACTAATTCTTTTACATTTCCGATACAATTTTTTTAAATCAAAAGAATTAAAATAACAAGCTTTGGTAATTATTACATAATGCAAATATAACCGAGATATAGTAATCTAAACATTCTTATTGTGTTAACAGTATGGACGCTTTACTAAAATAAAATTTATAAATCAAATGCACAATGACTAGGAAATTAATGAAATATCGAAAAATAAAGGTCCATATTATTTAGTCAAAAATGTTAGAAAAACCAATTTTTATTAAAACTTCTTTTTTCCCTTTGGTTTTTCTTTGATGGTACTAAAAGTCCATTCTATTATAATGCTCCTCTTCGAGTTTTTATTGCTATTTTATGGCTAAAATGCTGTTTGAGTTTCCCAAAAAATATCACAACTGTCGATCGTATATTAAATCCTTACCTATATCTACAGAAAAAAATATTGTAGCTATTCAGACTCTTGACTTCAATTCATGAGACAAATTAATTTACTTGAACATTCTTCTGCCAGTTGTTCAAATTTTTCTATGATAGTCACATACTAGATACGATTGACTAATGAAGGAAAATAAGTAAGGATGAGTGACTTACCAAGCTGTGACACTTTGGCTTTAGATGACATGTAAATGACAACGGCAGCATCTCGTTTTGTTTCCTAACTGGAAATTATTAATAAAAAAGATTTTTATACATATCCACACCAGCGATTTTTCTTTTAAGTTTGAAAACAAAAGATGAGTGAACAAAATATTTCAAAAGAAATAATTAAAAAAATTAAAATGAAAAAAAAAAATCGTTGTAAATAATAAAACTCTTATATACTAAACCTTAATTTCAGATTGTTACTAAAATTTAACCAGAAAATTAAATAAGATATCCTAGAATTTTTATTTTTTATTTTTAATGATAGAAAAAAATTCTAAATAACACTTTCCATATTTGGGGTGCTGAAATTTAAGAAGTTTTATTTAAACATATTATTGATATAAATTGTTTGGGATTAAAATTTGAAACATAAAAAGACAGTAGCTTGGGGGAAAAAAAAAAGAAATGAAAAGAAACAATATTATGCCACTGTAATGCAAGTAACTGCTACAATTAACAATTTCCACCATATAAATACCATTAGCTTTTATTGTATGTTACATTTATGTTACATTACTGAGTTTTTGGATGAAGTATAAAAAGTTATAGGCTACTTGCTTATTTCATGCAGTTTGTTTTTCTTTGTAATATTTGTAATGTTAATAATGTTTCTGCACTAATTGCAAACTTGTTTAGGCATCTAATGTGAAATATTGAATATTATTTAATAGTTATTGATAAACAAGTAAAGGATATTGTCCTAAAGATATGCTTTTTGAAATAGCATATGAATTATTATTTACTTCAACAATGACCATGAAACTGATTTTTAAAAATACTTTAAATCTATAAGTGATTTTTCAGTAATTCTGTAGGAATGATTAATGGTAATTACCCTTTTCAAACTCACAAATTAATAAAGATTGTAATTTTTAAAGAAATCATTAAGTTTTCACCTGTTGCTCAATTTTCTCAAAAAATATATGAATGCAATAGTAATACCTATCTGACTGTTTTAACAGATACAGGGTAAAAATCCACTTCTACATTTTTGAGGAGCTTTATAGGATTTATCTAAAAAGACTTTTAAATAATTAGTTAATTTTAAGAGATTTTTTTTGGTTTTGTGTTTGTTTGTTTTTTTGATACAATTAGAGATTAATGAAAAATGGACGATAAAGAGTAAAAAAGTTTTGTCTAAACTATTAAATTAAAAAAAGGAAAAAAAAAAAAAAAAAGAAACGATATTAGGGAAAAGCAAACTAACAGGCAGCATTCTCAAAGCATTATTATTTAATGAAGTTCGTACGATTTAATTCATATTATCGCTTTTACCTAACTGATGCGAGTCTGACATCAGAGACAGAACAAACTTTTATATTTTATTTTAGAATCGTGATGAATCCCACTGCCATTTCTTTGACGAAAGAGATAAATTTAGCCCAGGAAATACAGTTTAGGATTTTTTTTTTTCTTTTATCAAGCAAGATCTCTATAACAGATCTTCTAAGAAGATAAATTTATACAAATTAGGACATTATCCCATTAATATTAATCATCTTCGAAATACTTTTTAGAATTATGGAGCGAATTCCAAATAAGAAACCATCTAAGGTGAGTTTTCCAATGTTCATTCATTGATAAACAAACGCCCAACGCATTACGCCCAATTCCTATTAAGACAGACAGTAAAACGGATTTGATGGCATAAATTACACATAATTTTATTTGAAAAAGAGGATTACATAATCAGAAATCATGAAAAATATTAAGTTCATTTATGTAAATTAGAAAATTCAAATAGTATTTGGTTAGTAGAGCAATCGCCGCTTCAATGATACTGTTTCAATTAATGTATTTGTAATCGCTTTTATGAAACAGAGAAGCGACAAATCGAACCGCAGGAAACTTTAGTTCAAAGTGAATGACCAATACAAATATGTTACCACATAAAAGATGATCAAAAACTCACACTCCATAAAATACTACACCGATCACTTACTTTTTCGTGAAATATCGACTCCATCTTGCACATTTTACACCTACAAGGAAACCTTGAATAAACTTAACTGCGATTGGCTGTTTATGTCAATTTTACTTAAAAGAAATATAGAAAATTGTGTTCAAATATTATTTAATTTTGAACAAAACTAAAGTTTAATAATGTTTTTATTATAAATTAGAAACCTAAATTACTTTTACTTTAAATTACTTTATTTATCCAATCAGAAACGGCACCGTCCGGGATCTTGAAAGCGGTTACGTTTGAAAATTACAACTAAATAGGTGGGCGTGTCAGTTTCATAAATGGTTGGCCATGGGTAAATATCATAAATTTAAATTCATCTTAATTTTTTTAATGGATCGATTTGTGCTCCTCGAAATTTAGTTTAATAAGAAAAACATTTTCATTTAAAACTTTTTAATGATTCAACATTATCTCCTTTGAAAAGTAAACAAGAAATCTAATACAAGTGTTTCTTCTTTTACTTTTTTTCCGAACAGCGGAGTTTCGTAGACCTTTCTAAATCTTAAACAATTTAAATGAAAAAGAATTGAAAGAAAACATGTCTACATTTTTGGAGAGTTATGATTTTATCAACAGTGCTTCCGAAAACCATGAACTGGCTTCTTCTTGCAAAAGGATTCGACGCAAATCTGATGGAAAGGTAAAACGGTTCATTGAAATATAATCATTTATTGAAATTTTGTTAATTTTGAGGTAAATATTTTTAAACAAGTCCCATAAGAGTATCCGTTGGTTCATTGGCGCCGAAGATATAGGTTCCGATGTTTCACTGACTACCTGGACCAGTTGAGATTGGTGGTGATTCCAATGCTCATCCCCGAGAAGCAAACCCAGTTCCCATTTTACAGAGGGCTGGGTAAACCACAGGGCCCGTCAGGAGGAGAAATAACCTAAGGAAAAAAAAAATCCATCGGGATCTCCTCAGCATTGGACCCACCACTAGTCCCTAGCATAAACATATTGGATAAAAAAAAAAGTTAAAGTTGTACCTCTACAACTACCTGAACCTTGGATGCGGGGAGGTTTAGGCTCCAGCGATTCACCACCAACGGGACTAGGTGAGGTCGGGTTATCAGCCCGCAACCCCCGAGTAGAAAACCAGGTATCCACTTGACAGAGGGCGGGGTGAACCCTAGGGTTCATCTGAAGGTATCATCGGAATTTCAGCATTCTGATTGGGGGGGGGGGGTAAACTTAATCACTCGCAAACCTTAGAGTATTTTAGATTATCACTGAAGGTAATTTGCAGATAATTTAATGCATGAGGAATTTGTTGTTTGGCATGAGTCAAGTAAATAATGCTTGTCGACTTAATATTTAGCTTGTTTTTGATTTTTTTTTACCTCAAAATATTACCAATGCCCCTCCTCCCCTATAATTTATTTTTTATTAGAAGTACAGTAGAGTCCCGCTATTCCGAACTAATTGAGACCGAACACTGTTCGATTTAGGGGGAATTCGGAATAAGCGGATTTCATGAATAATATCAACGTATTGACTTGTTACGGCGTAAATTAAGTGCGGGGACATCTGCTAGAAGCTTAGGCTCTTTATGTATGTCTCTATTTAACCTCTTTGTATAACAATAAATGTACGTTTTTTCACGAACGTCTTTTTAATTTCTCCTGTTTTTAAGTTTAAAAAAATCGGTATTTTTTTCTGAACTCTGTTCGGAATAGGCGGATTTTCGGAATAGCGGGACTCTACTGTATCTTAATGTATTAAAAATAAAATAACGCATAAAAAGACGTAACCAAGCTATTTTTTTTTTGTTTCCTATACTGATACATTTTTCTCTTGACATTTTGTTAATATTAATACTTGAACCATTAAAATTGATAAGAAATTTATCAATGGATAAGAAATCTAAAAGTATTCAATTATAATTTAATAGTAAATATATAAAAAAGAAACATTTGTATGCATTTTTATAAAGCCGGATGGTGACATGGAATTTGAAGAAAAGACAATACAAAAAGCATATAACTGTTTCTGGGAATAAAGGGTGAGACCAAATTGTATATTAAATGACATCCTAGTATAGCTGTTTCACGCTAATATGGCGATCATCAGCTAGGAGCAGTCATCAGTACACAACTTGGTCTCGGTACTCGGGCCTATCTAAGAAAACGTGGGAATCAATGTGGAAGCAGCCAATTTATCTTGCGTCATCAGCGGCCTAAACGGAAACTAAAGTAACTAAAATTTAGAAACAATTTAGATAACAAAAACGCAATATTCTAAGACTTTTCTCTTCCTTATTCCTTTATTTAAAAATTGTAATCTTTAAAAAAAAATAGTTAGTAATGTCAGTTTTTTTATGAAAAAATCTACTTGAAGTATTTTTATTAAAAAAAAAAAACTAATAAAATAAAATAAATAAGTAAAAAAAAAAAATGTATTATTTTTTTTCTTTCAAATTCCACATCACTGACCGGCTTTATATAGTTTAGTAATGTAAGTTAATTTTCTTATATTCCATACCAGCGGTTATACCCTTTATAGGATACGCATATCTCTGGGGGTACGGGGGAAAAACTGAATAATGACGAAAAAGGCACATATGCCAACAGTGTTTAGACAAAAGACAATGTAAAAGTTGTCAAAATCATCCAACGTTAAGGTGAGGTTTTTTTTTTTTTTTTTCGTTTGACCATGAGAAAAGCCCTCGTTATCTCTTTCTAAACAGAGTTTGACGACACTGTAAATACATACGCATTGTTTATTCAACTCATTATTTAAATCCCATTATTAACCCATTTATTTTCAGTTACAACATATAAAATTAACAATAACAGCAACTACAAACATCTTGCTAATATTTTCGGTACATTTATGAACATGGGCTGTCAAGGGATAAGCAAGTGAAAAAAAGGTTGGGAACCGCTGCTCTCTACTATTCTAAATTGCAAATGATTGATTTAAATCTTTGCTTCGCGAAACAGCTTTGAGTTTTGCCTGTCGGTATACATTTATATATATAGTTATTATATTTAAAATCGTAGTTTAAGGACAACCCTTCCCCCAATCACAGATTCAAAAAAGGGGCAATATGGTTTTAATATTTGTAACGGGCATCTTCCGATAAAAAGAAAAAAAATATTTATTCCGGAGAAAATAATACTATAAAATTTAATTAAAATCATAAGGGTTAAATTATTCTTAGAACACTTATTCATAAATTTTAAAGTATTAATAATATTAATAAAATGGAAAATCTATCTACTCCTCCGAAAACATAAGACACAGAAATACAAATAAGATGGCAAATATTAGAAATAGTATTGAGGATGCTCACATTTTAATTTTTATGTACGTGGGTCAACCGGACGTCCCGAGACATCTCGGGTCTCCTAGACGGACATCGCGCGACTTACGATCAAACATGAGTTCTCCGAGACGCGCTCCCGGATGGTGAGAAAATTATCTCAGAATCTAAGATCACGTGTTCTCAGGTTTGCTAGTAAATATTCACAAAACAAATCATAACTGTAACTATACTAATTTTCCACTCTTGAACTGTGCTATAAAATTCCTTAAACTATAATTTTGCTATAGTTGTCCTTTGTTGTTTTTTTTAATGTTTCAAATACGCAGTTGGAAGTTTAATACTTTAAAAAAATTCATTGAGGCCGCTCGTCGTGGCACATGAATTTTCTCACTCGTTTTTTCCATTAGTGAGTTTTTCTTTGTGTAATTTATTCCTTGAGGCACCACGACTGCGCTTATCCACTAACAATTATCAGGATAAATATCTCAATCTATGGAATCTATAAAACTTGGTTATATAAAAAAGAAACATTTCTTATCCATCAGTTTTAATGGTTCAAGTAATAATATTAATAAAACGTCAAGAGAAAAGCATATTAGTATAGGAAAGAAAAAGGTACAATAAAAAAAAATAGTTTAGTTACGTCTTTATATGTCTTATTTTATTTTTAATAAATTAAAATACTTTTAATAAAAATAAATTAAATAGAGTATTATTTATTTATTTCTAATCATATATTACTTTTCTGCCTAATATTCTTAACGTAACTGGGGGGGGGGGAGATAAAAAAATACATAATCTTAAAGAAAGAAGAAGAAAAAAAAGAAGGCAAAGGAAAAAGAAAAGAAACAGAAGAAATGGAATGTAAAAAAAAAAGCTTTCCCCTCAGTAGAGTTAAACTATGGCTCCTTAGATCTCCACTCCGACTTCTTACATATTACACCACATGAACAGTTCCTTTGAAATTGAACAACAGGAAGTTAATAAGGCAATACTTGAAAATTAATGAAAGCAATGTCAAATACCTCGAAATTAGTTGAATGTTGGCCTCACAACCTGTATATATTAGCGAAGTACTCCATGTGTACTTTAATCTCACAAAATGGCACTGATTTTGGCATTATACAGAGTGTGTCTTCTCCTTGTCAGTTATTTATTTCAAGACTTTGAATGACTCTGCAGTTCAGAGGGTTTAAACATATCACATTTAAAGTTTTGAAAGTTGACATGAATTCCTAATCAACTGAAAATAATTTACTGCATGATTTGTTAAGAATTAGTTTTATTAATAAAAATAAAACAGGAACTTTTGAGTCAAGCTGAGACTCTGGAACAGCTGTTTCGAGCTTATTAGGTTCTCCTCATCCAGTGCTACCCACCAAGCAAAAGTTGTACAAGGGAGAAAGTAATGCATGCATAGAAACAAACGTGAGCCCTCAAGAACTAAGATTAAGAAAATAAAACAACATGAAAATATTGAAATCAAATCCTTGGAGAGCTAAGCAGTCACTGATCACAAAGACAGAAAATAATAATAAATACATAAAGAACCTCTAATAGGTTGAAAGAAAGAACTTAATTCATGAGAAAAAAGAACCCTTTCAGTCAAGCTGAGAACCTGTGGTGGTGTTTTGAGTTTTTTAGGATCTCTTGAGCCAGTGCTTTACTGAAAGCATCTGGGGGAGTTTAACTTTGCACAAATTGAAATATGAAAAAAAGAAATAATGACAGTTCACAGCTTGAACTATTGTCAACTGGGATTAGGACAGATATTTCATCCTTATTAAGACTTGTCATCCAGATTTACTTAATTGACAGTCAACTCGAAGGCATGAAGGGCTATTGGGTTAACTACCACACCCAGGAATGGGATCTCACAACAACAAAAAGAAAATCACTGTAACCAGTACAGTATCAAAGCCTTGGCCAGCTAAAGATAGGCTTAAAAGGCAGTTAGTAAGGGACAGAACAAGACAAAGTCCCGATTTGTGTAATCTCATTATTGGTTTTCTCATGTTTCAATGTGTGCATGTTAAGCGCACCCATATTAAGACCACATGGATCTTGCCTTGTTTTGTTCTTTTATTAAATGCCTTTTGTGCAGTGCATTAGCTGGCAGATGTTTTGATACTTTGATTGATTGTGGTGAACATGGGTGGCAGGGGAGCCAAGCACTGCGACCTGTAGGTCTATTGTTTTGATACTTACTGGTTAGAGTAATCTTATTTTTGTTGTTGTGGAGTTCTACTCCCAGAAAAATCCCAATAGCCTTTCATACCATCTAGTTGACCATCAATATGGGTAAATCTGCCTGATGAGTCCTAATAGAATGAAACAGTTGTACCAGATTCTGGTTGACGATAGCTCAAGACATGCATGGAAATTTGTGAAATCTCATTATTTCTTTTTTTCATACTTACATTATAAATTTTAATTAATAGAATTATAATGAGTTGCTGAAATATAACAAAATTAAACCTTCCTGTAATGAAGTGTCCCCTAATCTCTAGCTTTAGCAGCATGCTTAATTGTTTTCCTAAATAATCAACATTAATACTGCAAGAACTACAATTTATACCAGTTGAGATAAAAATAAGAAATGTTAACTTTTCTTTTTCAAGTGAAATATGGATATTTTTTCAGTGAATTAACTTTTTAAATAAGATTAGTACTAAACAAATCAATATATTTCACCTTATCCACAGCTTAGCATGATCTCATAGTTATTTAACCTTTCATAATATTAGGAAAGAGAGCAAAGTTTACAAAGCTAGACGAGTAAAAAGGTTTTTGCTTGATTTGAAGTCATAAAATATTTTAGCCAAAATTGCTAAGCTAATAAGCAGTTATATAATATTCAAGAGTTACCTGGCAGTTGGTTTTCCAATCTGCTTTGTATGTCTCAGTATAAAATAGACTGGAAAACAGCAGTAGCTGTAGAAGAAAGAATTTATTATTGAATACAAAATCAGAAAGAAAGACAAACTTAAAATTAATTGTACATACAGTACTGTTCTTAAAAAGGTGAACACCTGAAAGGAGTCAAGCTATGACATTGATTTTTCACAGGATATGTTCATTAAGCAAGACAGATCAAATGAATAGCATTTTAACGTCAAAGGTTTGTGTGTACTGCATCTATGTAAATCAGATTGTGCTACATCAAATTTCATAAACCGGCCATCGTTTTGTTATAAGTGCCACATGGCTCGGTTCTGATATGTCATTTCTTGATCAGCTTATTGTAAGGATGCCTCTTTGCCATTTACGACAGCTGAACAGTCATCAGTGAGTTCAGCAGAGGTCCCATTAGAGATTGCAATGCTTCTCTCTAAAAGATTGCCGATCGCGTGGAAAGAGTGTAGGGAATGGTACGAAGAGAAGGCTCTGGATGTCATACACAGACAACACCAAGGGACAACTGTCATGTCTTGAGGATTTCTTTGCTTGACCATTCTGCATCATCAACAGCATTGGTGAACTATGAAGCATTCTTCCATATCAGCTGTAATAGTTCGTCACCGATTATTACATTTCGGATTGCAGGCTTGTTGGCCCTCCTCAGCCTATCTTTGATTCTTCAGCATAGGACTGCCAGGCAGCAATGGTACATCGAACAAAGGAAGTGGTATGGCAAATGGCATATTTTCTCATTTTTGGAAGAATTGGGCTTTGTTTAGGCCAAAATGATGGCCCCATCTTTGTCCTTGACGACAAGGGGAGAGACATAGAAAGAGTATATTCGCACCAGGTATACTGAACCAACACCTAATTACGGCCATAAATGAGGCATTACGACCTGGGGCGCTATTGGATAGGAAAGCAGATTACCTATAGTGAGAGTCCATACCACCATACCAAGTGCCAGTTATGTCGGTGATATTCTACAGCCGGCCACTTCCAGGATATCTCCGAGACAATATTTCAGCAGAACAATGCCACATCACTTGTTGCAGTGACAACACATGCCTTCTTCAGGGATAACAACTTTCTGCTTCTGCCATGGCCCATTAGATCACTGGATTTGTACCCATAGAAGACATCTGCGACATGCTCAAACAACAGGTGCAATGGTATGGTCAACTGCCAGCAACTCTTGATGAATTTTGAATGCGTGTCAATACAGCCTAAATGGTTATTCCACAGGGCACCTTTCAAGCATTATTTGATTCAATGCCTTGGTGCATACAGCAGATGATAATGTCAGAGGTGACTACACTAATTATTAGCTACATTGACACACTTATTAAACTGAGCTGTTAATCATTTTGTTCTGCATTGCCTAACAAACATATCCTGTATAAATCAAAGTCATAGCCAATCGAGCTAGTCCATTCAGTTGTTCAGTTTTTTATGAACAGTAGTGTATTAACTAAACTAAAAAGAAGAACAATGACATAAAGAAAATAATGTATTATGTAGTTTAGAAAGTATAGAAGTAGCAGGAGCACTGATTTTAGTGCTGTTTCTGTACATAATATCTTGTTGTCATTCACCATTCAGAATGCCTTTTTATAAATGAATGTAAGACAAAATAGTAATAATAAATTACATCTTTTAGGTAAAGCTGGGGATTTGTGTGTGTGTGTGGGGTGGGGGGAACCTTTGTCTTAAGTGTGAATGATCGTAAGTTTGGACCTATCTGTAATTTATTAGGTAATGGATTTCTTTTATGAAATTAAATACTTATATTATTAATTGCAAACACTGCTTGTAATATTTCTTGTAATTTATTTGTTTATTTGTGACTTTTAGTTGAAACACATATAAATCAATCAATAATATTTATTATTAACTTTATGAAACTCACTAATTTACTGCTTCTAATCAAAAAAGGAATTGGTCATCGTCGTAGATTCAGTTCTGTTAAAATGACAAAACATACGATGATCATTCTTTCCTTTCATTACAATATTACTAAACATTAAAGAATTCTTCTTGGGTTTCAAGCCAAATAAGAATTTTGGAGTGGTCCAAGCTTTCGGACGCAGTCATAGAGTCCATTTTCAGGGAATGAGAAGGGAGATCACTGTGGGCTTTTGAAATCTTTGAGTGCGCTTTCAGATGGAGGTTTTCTGGCACAAAAAATGGCACCTCTGTGTATTGGTTGCGATGTTAACAGAGACAACAGGCTGCAACTCAGCAGCATGTGGTTGGCAGCCATCGCCCTTTGCAACCAATCATACAGAGGCGCCGTTTTTCGCACAAAAAAATACCTCCATCTGAAAGCGCATTCAAAACAGAGAGCAGCGCTCAAACGATTTAAAAGCCCACATTGATCTCACTTCTCCTACCCTGAAGATGGACTCCATGACGGCATCCGAAAGCTTGGACCACTCCAAAATTCTTACTTGGTTGGAAATCCAAGAAGAATTCTTTAATCTTTGTTGCCAAGAAAGTTTCAAGTCTCATTACTAAACATGTTTTACTTCTTTAACTTATTCGACTTTTCATTTGCTAATGTATACAAATACTGCTATAATTTTATGATTGTGACAGAATGAATAGAAATCATAAAGTTTGTAAACTTAATTAAAGTAATTGCCCGAATATCAAATATCCACATGTACCAATGTGCTTGACAGATGATCCTTACAGTTTATCCAATCATTTCAACAAAACCATTTTTGACTGCCACATCGTAGTTTAGGGAGTTTGTAGCATCACTCCAGAGTATTGCATATGAACTACAATTTATGTATGTTAAAGGAAACTTCTGCAAATATGCGTTCAAATATTTCTGTTATCCTTCACCCTGATTAGAGAATCCAATTTTATTGCAAATGGCAGTCACTAAGCAACAGCTAAAAATAAACAAAAGAGCATTCTGTCTCAAAGGGAAAAGAGAAACACAAAGAATTGTAACGGAAATTATGAAAATAAGTTTGTTCATTGAAAAATGACTTGCCTTGCAAAAATGTGAAAAATATTTAAAATAGTATTTAAATATATTTTTATGTAGAACTTTAAAATAAGAATGAGATTTGCAAATAATAACCATAAAAAAAAAAGAAAGAAATGAAAACAATCCAAAAACTTGTTTACTCAAGTTTAAACTCAGATCAGTGGCATATTTATTAGGGATCCCACATTATATATACACAAGTGCCACAGATTGGTGTATTCTTGTTTGAAAGAAATAACTACATGTTCTCATAGAAATATACTTCTTAAGGGAAGACAATAAATATGCATCAAAAAATTTAGATAAATTTATGATTAGCAAAAGTTAAAATTTATTTGCTTCTCAATTAATTAACATAAGAACTTAATTAAGATATTCTCTTTATTTTAATTTTTTTCAAAACATTAGAGATATTTATTATACAGCATATTTCATGGGGGCAATGTCTATAAAGAAATTCTATGTAGGTTAAATTCTTTTTTGCTTTGACTTAAATTTGTTTGTAAGATTGTAGTGAATATAGTGGTTTGTCTTTAACTTACTGTGGTTCATTCATTCATTTTGTTTTAGATATTGGTTTTGAAAAAACTTCAGTGCAGCAATTTATCTGAAGATGAAATAGAAGTGTTGCAATCTGAATTGACAGTGCTGGAAGGATTAAACGACCCAAATATTGTAAAATATATTGAGCACTTGTATAATGAAGACCAACAAGCAGTGTATGTGGTCACTGATTACTGTGTTAAAGGAGATGTAGCAAGTCTAATACAGAAATGCAAAAGAGAAAGGTAATTATGTAAATATTAAATAGAAGAAATTAAAATCTGGCTCCTATTCTATTTTTATATTCTTAAATGTAAACTATAGTTCTTTCAAAATATAGCAGTAGAGGCCGCAATGTATATGTTATTCAGGGTAGGGTAGTAATATTTCTGAAGCTATTACAAAATCAAATGCCTTAAACTACCCAAGTCATCTATCTTAACATTGCCCCCTGCATAAAAATATGAAAATGCAAAAGAAATCAAGTAACAGAATGCAGCTGAAGTTATATGGATGGCCGTCACTCGATTCTGTATTTGACAGTACAGAACAAAAAGAATATGAATACAATTTTTTTAATTCCACTAACTGTTTTCTAGAATATAAGAAAAAAAAAATCAACAGATATTGGAACTTAATGTTTTTTTTATCATTTTCTTTTCAATGATTCTTTTCTAAATAAATTAATTTAACAGTATATTTCAGGTTGATTTTGTAAAGCAAAAAAAAATTATTAATTACAATTTGGCTTCATGCTTTTTTTTTTTTTTGGTAACATGCAAATAAAGCTAATGTTTCTTTGTTTATTTGTAAATCATGTTAACTAATTTTAATTCATCTATTTTTTTAGGGAATACTTACATGAAAATTTCATCTGGAAACTTTTATATCAAATGGCTCAAGCTCTGCAATCTTGCTATGCCCAAAAGCTTCATTTACATAAATTTTTACATTATTCACTTAAACCTACCAATATATTCTTAGATAATCATGGAAATGCCAAGTTAGGAGGATTTTCTTTATCTTCAGGACTAACTTCCTCAAGCTCTTCATTTTATTTATCACCGGTAAAGCTCCTTTCTCGTAATTACATTGAAATAGCATGAATAATAAAGCTTTAAATCTTAATTATGTATTCTTATTCTTATTTTTTTATTTTTTTTTATTAGGAACAAGTCAACTATTTTTTCAATAATGAAAAATCTGATGTTTGGGCCCTTGGTTGTGTAATTTATGAACTTAGCACTTTAAATCCTCCTTTTGCTGCATTGTCTCAATCACAGATGTTGAGGAAAATGAAGGATCGACAGTTAGATCAGATTCCTACACAGTTTTCAGAAGAATTGAATACCATCATAAATTTTATGCTTGTCATTGAGGTATTTAGCATTGTGTTGTTCCTAAAACATTGTAAAGAATAAAAAAAAAAACTGGTTTCGTTGTGTTTCAAACACAGCAACCGTGTACATGTTTCATTTTCTCTGAGACAGGAAGTGATTGCAAAACAGAACTTTATTTTTCCCCTCATCTGCAAGTCATAAGGGTTACAATAAGATATGATTCATGTCTATCTGACTTGTAGTTTGGGCTGTAGAGATTGATTAATGATGGACAGAGCAAACTTAAGAGCTTCCCCCTACCCCCACCCTTTTTATAATTTCACATATGGGGTTGCTAAAAATCAAATTATTGGATAACCTATACGAAGCCTTTTTGATTGACAACACAAATGTTGTTTCTTTATTTTGGTTGGCTTTCACTTTCTTTATTTATTATGGAGTTATTTTATATATTTCTTTTTTCTTAGAAAATCTTATGTAACTGTGACATTTTCTCCATATTCTTCAAATACAAACATGTTTTCTCTTTCTTCCTGGAAACAAATCTTCCATTTTGGAAATCATTCTAATTAATATAAAGCACTTCACATTAAAATAATCTATATTACTAAAATCTTTTATTTCTCCGTCTGTCTGTCTGTCTGTGTGTCTGTCCGGCGCAATTTTCTGAGAGAATGGAAAATAGAAATAATATTTACAATGAAACATCCGCGACAGGAATCGATCCTGCAACCTTCTGATCCGAAGTCAGATGCCTTATCCATTAGACCATAGGGACTACAACTCTCTTCATATGGTTTTTTGACTTATATCTCCTTTCCTTTCCCCCATCAATAAGGAATACATTCAATCTTTTTTTTTGAATCTCAAGATTGTTTATTTATTTCACATCAGTCAGTTTATTTGTAATTCGAAACTGACAATTAGAACGATAATTGCCGAAACGTTGCAATATTTTAAATATTCTTACTTAACCAAATCCTACGTGATATTGAAAAATATGTGGGTGTACACGCCAGATGTTGGAGTAAAGAAAACAGAGTCAAGAAAGAGAGAAGCACTCTTTTTTTGAGGTGGAATACCGAAAAAATCACTATTTGCAACTCAAAAACCATCAATAAATGTAACTCAAACGTCACTGAAAAGTGACAATCTATATTACTAAAATCTTTTATTTCTCTGTCTGTCTGTCTGTGTGTCTGTCCGGCGCAATTTTCTGAGCGAATGGAAAATAGAAATAATTTTTACAATGAAACATCCGCGACAGGAATCGAACCTGCAACCTTCTGATCCGAAGTCAGATGCCTATCCATTAGGCCATAGGGACTACAACTCACTTCATATGGTTTTTTTGACTTATATCTCCTTTGCTTTCCCCCATCAATAAGGAATCTATTCAATCTTTTTTTTGAATCTCAAGATTGTTTATTTATTTCACATCAGTCAGTTTAGTTGTAATTCGAAACTGACAAATAGAACGACAATTGCCGAAACGTTGCAATATTTTAAATATTCTTACTTAACCAAATCCTATGTAATATTGAAAAATATGTGGGTGTACACGCCAGATGTTGGAGTAAAGAAAACAGAGTCAAGAAAGAGAGAAGCACTCTTTTTTTGAGGTGGAATCCGAAAAATTCACTATTTGCAACTCAAAAACCATCAATAAATGTAACTCAAACGTCACTGAAAAGTGACAATTATAATTAAAATGAGAGTCAAAAAAGAATGAAGCGATACTTCTATTAGATAGAATACTGAAAAATCATTATCTGTAACTCAGAAACCATCAATATTTGGAACACAAAAGCCACTGAAAAGTGCCACTTAGAATAAAAAAAGAGACTCAAAAATGAAAGAAGCAGTATTTCTATTAGATAGAATACTGAACACTATTGTAACTCAGAAACCACTGAAAAGTATCATTTGGAATAAAAAAAAAAAAAGAGTCAAGAAATAAGAAACAGTATTTCATTAGGTAGAATACTGAAAAATCACTATTTGTAACTCAAACACCATCACTATTTCTAACTCGAAAACGACTGAAAAGTATCAATAGGAATAAAAAAAAAAGATAGTCAAGAAAGAAAGATGCACTATTTCTATTAGGTAGAATACTGCTCAGAAGTTAGACGTCTTAGCCAGTAGACCACTAGGCCTGCATTCTAATCTCTGTAAAAATAAAAATATATCATAGATATATGATTTACAAGGTGGTTCTAAAAGCAGTCGTAGATTGAGAGAATATAGACATCAAAAATTAAATTAAAAAAAAGCTTTTAAAAAATTTTAGTTTTAGTTTCCTTGATGTAATTTGTGTATGTGTGTGTGTGTGTTTTAATAAATAAAAAATTGTTTTCCGTTACATAAGGGAGGCTTCCGGAGCGAAGCGACGGGTAGCCGACTAGTAATAGTAATAATAATAACTTGGAGAAATAAAGAGTTTCATTAAACAAGAGAATGTGCTACCTTTTCAACCTTTCACTCTATGAACTATTCTGAAGTTTTGTTCCTCAAAAAAGTTGTAATCTTAGAATGAGCAATGAAATTAACTACAGTAAAACCTCATTAAGTCGTCACTCAAGGGACCAAACATTTTTGACGACTTAAGCGGAGTGGGCATTTTTGAAAAAAAAAAACCACTGAAATACAGTATTTTTATGAATTGCTGTAGGATTCGGTGAGAAAAACAAGATTTTCAGAAATCAATACATGCAAATAAATGAGTGGAAAATAAAATAAAAAAAACATTTTTTATACTTACCACATTTTGTTTTCTTTTACTGGCATTAAAATAGTGTTGATTGATGAAGGTGCTGATTACTGGAAATAAATAATAGTGGGCGGTACAGTTATCGACAATGATGGCAACATTTCTTTTCTGATGCGAAAACTGAGAATCCAGTTTACGAATATGAAGTTCCCAAATCGTTGTAGTCACCCATGCATTTGAATTTGCTTCATATTCAACTGGCAGGGATCTACCGTTTTTAAAGCAGCGTGGCTTTTTGCTTTTGCCTATCACAAGTGGTTTAAGTTTCTCATTTCCACTCATATTAACTCCAAGCAGAAGTGTCAGGCGTTGTTTGCTTGCTTATCCAGAAGTGCAGTTTTCACCCTTAAATGACTGAGTTTTATCAGGCAAAAGACGGTAAAATAAGCCTGTTTCATCTAGATTAAAAATATTTGATGCATCAAACCTTGATAAAATGTCCTTGAGAACACTGTTCTTCCAGTCTTCTATAGCATCACCATCAACAGCTGCTGCTTCTCCGCAAATCGTTTTAAAAGAAAGGCAATGTCTGTCTTTGAAACGTTCCAGCCAACCATTGCTGCCGCCGAAATCTTCAATGTTCAACTCCTTCGCAATTTCCATGGCTTTTTCTTTGAGAATCACGGCAGAAATCGAACTAAAACCTCCTCGATCTCGTCAAATTTCAATTTCCTCCTTCTCTTTCTTTTGTCTTTGCAGTCAGCTTCTTCAATTACTTGTTTCGATGAAAGAATATCGTTCAATGTAGACCTGGGAATATGATGTTCTTTGGCAAAAGCTGTTTTCGAAACATTTGATTTTTCAAAAAGTGCAATTAAGTCTTTTTTTTTTCTTTAAAAGATAACGAGGTAAGTTTTCGTTTCCCTGACATGTTGCAAATGTAATCAAACCACGAAATTGCAAGATAAAAAATAACCCTTATAGCGGAGCTTTTTAGCTATGAAATGAAATCACACTCAGTAGCGGTCAAGAAAAACGTTTTCACTTGACAACAGTCGCACCGAGAAGTCTGTAATTTCCCAAGGGAATTTCCCACGTGAAAATTCCCCGTAAAGGCTAGGCTTTCTTAGAGTGAAGGGGCGGGGCTGAAAAGATAGCAGGCAAAATTGAGAATAAAGATGCTTTTGGACAATTTTGAGGGTTACGAGTTATCCGGAGTAGAATTAAATTTGGTGACAAAAAGAGGGTTATTTTACATTATTGTCTATGAGACTTTGTCGGGACCAAAGGAAAACGACGACTTAAGCGGAGTGATGATTTATCCGGGTGACAACTTAACGAGGTTTTACTGAATCATACTCTAATACCATTAAATTCCTGACATTGCTTTGACCAAATTTACAGGGCATTTGGCATTTTAAAAATTGCAAAAATCACCTCCTATCAATAGTTTGTCAATCTCTGTGATAGTCTTATAATGAAATAAATCTACTGCTCCAGATTTCATGAAATTTGGTGTAGTGAGTTTAATAAAATTTCATGATTAATCCCAAATTTCATCAAAATTGGATGGAAATTAAGAGCTAGAAGTTTATTTTTCTAATTTAATTATTAGAGAATGTCTCATTTACTGTTGTTTTTGGAACTGATGATGTGAAATACATGCTGTGTTTACCAATCTAGTTCTTCTTGTGTTTTTAATTGTGAGGCAAAATATGTTTAAAGAAACGAAGTTTTTTTGGTCTTAGTCTTTTCTTGGTTCAAGAAATTTGTTTTAAAAAAATAATTTAATGTGTTGAACATGTTTATAAATAAAATAAAGGCCACTACACTGGATCAAATTCAAATAAATTACATTAAAATTTAAAACACCAATGCTTTCAACCTGACCAGCAGGACTTTTTCAAGTAAAAAAGATTTTTCAAGAAATTTGTTTTACTAAATAATTCTGTATTACTATAAAAGGTATTGCTGTAAATGTAAAAACATTTTACACATTAGTTACCAATAGTTACAAAAATTTTATTAAAATCATTACTTTAAACTTAGTTCTAGTTTCTTTTCTGTTTATTTTAAAATTAAAAAATTACAAATAATATAATACTGACTATAGAAATAATTTTAATATATTTTCATTAATTACTATCTCATTATGTTAGATATCTTCAAGACCATCAATTCCAATGATTTTAAATCACAGTATCGTTTTGGAAAAAAATTCTCTTCATCTGAATGCTGATAGCGGAGACCCATTTCCAAGCAGGTTTTATATTAAAGGAACAATCAATGCTAAGAAAAAGGAACGCCTCTTATGGAAACGTGAAATGGCTCTTCACCGAAAAGAAAAAGAGCTTTCAAGTAAATATTAAAGCTTATTTCATTGTAGAAATCTGTTTATTGAAATTTATTAATGGCAGAATTTGAAAATTACAAGTTGAAGCTCTATTTTAAACATGAAAGACTTAAAACAATTTTTTTACTTGATATTCTTAGAAAGTGCTTACATTTTTCTTTGTATTTAGTAGGCTTTAGCTAAACTGCAAATTTTGTAAATGTATTAGCATCAATTTATGGAATTTTTCATTAAAGTCAGTTATTGAAAATATAAATGAATTTTTAATTGTAAGAATTAATTAAAAAAAATACCAGTTAATTAAAAAAACCAGTATATATATTGTTCTACAAATCGTATAAGGAATACGATCTACTTTTTTGATTTTGGTTATTTTATATGAAAACAGGGAAATTCCTTTTTTGTTTTTTTTACAGTAGCTATGCCATCACAGCTATCACTCATACAGAAAGCATGCAGTCTTATAATCTTATAGACAAACATCTACCTATATAAAAAGAAAAGTCCTGACTCACTCACTTACTCACTCACTCACTGACTCGTCAACGCCCAACCCAAACCCTTGGACCTAGAAAGCTGAAATGCTGCACAGAAGTTCCCTTTATGATGTAGACAAGGAATAAGGCTGGATTTTTCAAAATTCCCACAGAATAGGGAATAAAGAGGATTTATATTTTCACTTTACAGTTGCTTTATCGATATATAGGTGTGTGGCGCCAATTCGCAATACATCTGAGTTATCCGGAGAAGGCCACAAGCTGGGAACTCGTATCTTTTCTGATCTCAATATTAATTTGCTAAATAAATAAAGTTGTTGTTTTTCTTATGCCATGTATGCAAGGGTTCCGGAACGTTGCAGCGGTACCCAGCTAGTTAATAATAAAATGAAGCATACTGAAGAGCTCAGTGACTTTCAAATGGCAGTATCAGGATGCCAGTTTTAGCACTTACCAGTTAGGAAATTTCTACCTTGCTGCAGCTGCACTGGACAACTACAAATGTGTTATTGGGAAGTGGAAACAATTAAAAGCAACAAAAGCCCAACCACCAACTGATAGGGCATATAAAATTACATATACTGAAGTTTTTGGTGTGATAAACTTGCTTGTCTTCTGTTAAAACAGTCACTACCAGTTTCTGAAAGTCCTCTGCAAGCAAAGCTAGCACCATAACTGTTAATACTTGCCACCATTGGAGCAAAGACATGTGTGTGTGTGGTTTTGTTTTGTTTTTTTTTTTTTTTTTTATGGACGGGGGAAATGCATTTACGCATACCAAGGAATTGGTAATGTGAGACTCAGTCATAAAAGACTACTACTCACTAAAACCCTACGTCCGACTTCCAAAACACCCTACATGGAACCATCGTCAGGTACTACATCGCGTAGGGCAGAATGACTAAAAGTCTGACTCAGATATCATTTCGCAACTGATCAAGTCTGATTTTCTCTGCCATACGAAGTTTCCGTATAACAGTGGCAGCATAGTCAGCCACTGCCGTCCAATTAGCCTGGGAAATAGTCATCAAGCCAACGATGTTCTCTGGAGTCACACGCTGTCAAAGGGATTTCTCCAGCTCATTTCTATCTTCGTGGAAACGTGGGCAGACAAAGAAGAATGCTCCACATCCTCGTCCAAGAACTGGCAAGTCGGACATGACACACTGTCGACAATTCCGAAGCGCCTCTGGTATGCTAGAAAACAACCATGGCCACTTAATAGCTGAGTCAGGTAGTGATCCACCTCACCATGCTTTCTTTCCATTCATGTTGCAATATTAGGTATAAGATTATGAGTCCATCTTCCACTGGTCGATGAATCCCATCATCTCTGCCATCTGACCGCTGTCTTGCTCTTCACGGCTCTCCTGGTCTTGGGTCGGTGAGCATCACGACGTTCCCAAATACCACTGCATATCGCGCTTCTCTCACTCGCCAAGAGATCGATAGGCGGCATCCCTGCTATGACGCACACGGCATCATATGAAACTGTTCGAAATGTACAAGCGACCCGTAGAGTGCATTTCCGGTGAACGGAAGTCATTTGACATACATATGATTTGGTCTCCATGGCATGGAACCAGATCGGAGCCGCATAGAGCATGGTAGAGATAGCCACACTAGACAGGAGTCTTCGTCGGCTCTGCCGAGGTCCTCCGATGTTCGGCATGATCCTAGCCAAGGTGTTGACCACTCGTGCAGACTTTTCACTCACGATTCGAAGATGTTCATCGAACCGAAGCCTTGCATCAATCTGAACACCCAGATACCTGAGAGAAGGCTGCGACAGAAGTGTCATGATCACCCACAGTGAGGGTAACAATCTCCCTCGCTTTCCTGCTGGTCACAAGAACCGCCTCTGTCTTGTGATCTGCTAGTTGTAATCCAACTGTTGAGAGCCACTGACGGATCCTGTCAAGAGCCACATTCAATGTTAGGGTGACAACTTCCAGGTGTTTCTCGATTACAACCAATGCAACATTGTCAGCGAACCCCACTACATTCACTCCCTCGGGCATTGGCAGCTTGAGTACTGCGTCATACATGATATTCCAAAGCAAAGGACCAAGAACTGATCCCTGTGGAACACCGCCAGTGATGTTGTAGGTCTTCAGTCAGACTTCGGTATTATACATCAGGATACGATGTGTGTGTGTGTTTGTTTGTTTGTTGATTTGTTAGTTAGTTAGTGTCATACGTCTTTCATTGGAGTCTGAAGCAGTGGAAATGTGGTTGTCACCATTTGGCTTGACAGATGCTAGGAGAATGATTCCGATAAATTGATTCCTAAATTGTAACATCAATTCTGGTCTAATGTTCACTAACACTCTTCTGAAAGAATATAAGGGAATTCCTGCAGCAATTTATCAAAACAAGTTGAAAGCTTCTTGAAAGAGTGAAGGCCGTTATAGCAGCAAAGGATGAACCAACTCTTCCAATGCCTTTCATATGAGTGCAGGATTTCTGATGAATTTGTGTCTATATACGTTTCACCCAATAATGCATTTATTGTAGCTTGAACACAAAACAAAATTACAAAAAGACAAGGATGAACTGAAGCCTACAACTTAAAAGATAAATAATGCAGTTTGTTTATATGTTGTTGTTTTTTTTTTCTTTACATTAATGTTTAGTCAATTTGTTTTCATCTACGATTATTTTTAACTGAAAATAACTAAATTGAGTAAAAAGGTTTACCAGTGAAAGGGTTTTAAAGTAGAAATGAAGATAAAGATATATTCAAACAAAAGCACAATGACAATAATTGCAGTAGTGTTAAAAAGAAAGAAAAAATATATCACTTTAAAAATGAATTTTGAATTTAAAAATATCAAATAGTATCTGAAATTCATGTTAAATATGAAATCTTTCTGGAATTTTCATCAGAAGAATAATAAGAAAAAAGTAATGATTAAAGTTGCCTTTAATTTCTCTTTGCAGAAAAAGAAGAAAAGTTATGTCATCAAATGCAATCTCTTCAAGAACAGATGGACAGGTAAAAATCTATTTATTAAAATATATTACAAGAACTTCGACAAATTAGGACCATTTTTTGAAAAAGTGAATGTCACAAGTTTTCAATTTATAATTAAGAATGACAAAACAAAATTATAATATTTCATTCACGTAAACATAGGAAAATCTATCATTTCATAAATGTGTACCAATAATTATAAATATGTTTAAATAAGTTTCCAATGAAAACTTTATTTTTTTTTTTTTTACTTTTGATGAAATACAAGATTGCTTTTTCTTTCCAACTTTTATTAAAAGCTTCCTCAATTCACATTGTGCCACAATACCAAATCTTTAATTACAATATTTTCTTAATATTGTAATTAAACTTTTTTCTAAACATAAACATTAAACTTTTTTCTAGACATAACTTTTTTTCCAAAAACAAATATTGAATTTTCTTTGAAATGGATTGATTTTTTTTTCTTTTGTTTAAAGATGATTTATCAAATTTCCAAAAAATCATTTTTTGCATTTTTTTTTTAAATTAGTAAATTAGAAATAAGAATGGCAATAATTGTTATAGCAAATGAATATAATATTCATTTTAAATACCGGTATATATATTTATAATATATCTACAAAGAAAAAAATTGACGTTTCAGAAATTAAAATATTAATTTTACTTTTTAATTATTTTTAAACCAAAAGTATTTGGTATTGTAATTAAATTCTGAACTTTTTAATTTTACTTTGAAACATGTATGATAAAAGAAATAGAATATTTGGTCTGTAGAACTCAGTTAAAAAACAAATAAGACTTAATATCCCATCATATTACTTTCTTTTTTTTCTTTTTCTTTTTCTTTTAAGTCAAAGCAATCTTGTAATGGTTTTCTCAAGGCAAAAATTTTACATAATAAGAAGGAAAAGAAGGTTTTAAAATATTAAAGAAGAAAAAAAAAAGAAAGAAGAGAAGAAGAAAAAGGAAAGGGAAAAAATAAAAAAAAATAATTTCTTTTTTTTTTTTTTATTTTATTCCCATTCTTTCCCCACCCCTTCCCATACCCACCCCTTAGCAAATAATATGCATTAACATATTTCAGCCAATTAGCGTTTTCAATCAATCAAAATACATTTCTTTAAGTGATATAAAAGCATGTTTTTAATTGCTTTATAATTACTTGACAAAGGTTCTAATCAGTTTAAATTGAACCGAAACTAGTCGTTGTTTGTTAATATGTTATTTTAAATGATGTTTTTTATTCAAAGTGCGTCGGCATCCTATGTATTAAAATATTAAATGTTGATGCCTAAATATCTAATGAAAACATGAAAATTTCAAAAAAAAAAAGAAAGCCAAATCCTTCATGTTTTACTAATACATGTGAGGTAAGATTTATAAGTGCACATTGTGAAAGTTCCTAAAGTTTATTTTTGTTGCTGATGTTGCTATTATTACTGCTATTATTACATTAGTTAATTTTTCTTAAATTTCAATAATAGTCATGTATTTTTTTAAGTTCATCTATATCAGTCTTGCTTTAAAGTTCAAAGAACTTTATATACAGCTTAAATAAAATCATTAATAAAAATTTTAAAGGAATTAAACAGGAAAAATCACATATAACATCTAAGAAATGATGCAAAATTTCATTTTTGATCAAAATATTTTGTTTTAAAAATCTCTGATATTCGTGCCTGAAATTTAAGATGCCGTGTAATGAATCAGTGCTGTATTAGATGATGATATGCTGTCACATCTTATATGATACCTGATCTACATCATATTCATATTCAGTTCTATTATCCACTTTATGCATTGTATTATTTTCCTGTAGCAGTGGTTTTGACTGAGCTCAGAAAAACATTTGCAGCATCCTTAATGATCCATATTGCTACCAATAAAATTAACTGTAGTCAATTAATAACCTGCCTAGTCAGCACCAATTGTTGCTGTCTGCTGTCATAGCCAGATAGGAAAAGCAGCGATTTGTTTTTTCCAATGCTACTTATTTTTCTACTCCCCATCATTGTAAACAGGTTGCACTATCATGCATCCGACCCCATCTTGATTTTCCTGTAAGGGTTGCCCTACTAATACTTAAGACTCCACACCATTGGTGGCAAGTTCATTGAATTCATGGTTATCGTTATTATTTTGCAGAAATGTAAATTAGTTTTAAAGGTAAAGTTTAAGTTAAATTATGTGATTAGTCTTACTTAAGTATTTTTTTTTTCCCTTTCCAGAGCTGAAAAATTTCTATCAGAATGTAGCAAATTGGTCAAAACAGTGGATCTTCAAATGTTAAAATTACCAGAAAACCCTTTATTAGGTAATAATAATTAAAACATATTTTCTATTTCTTGATGAATTATTGGTTTTTACTTCAGATCAAAGTTTTACATAGACATATTAATCCAAATTTTTGTAGCAATTGAGATGTTTCATGCTTTTACTGTTTTCTGAAATCTTCTAGAAAACAGTGTTATATTTGATTAACATTTTTTAAATTAAAAAAAATCTATTAATGATATTCGCAAAATTATTAAGTTCACTTATAACAAAGAACTATATGAAAGCATTATCCTTTTCAGATGTAATTCTATATAAAAGCAATTCTATATTCAATTATATGTAATATTTGTTGAAAGGTAAACAAACAATCCAAACTGGCCTACATTTCAATTTCTGTAAAAACAGGTTTGGATTTTAATCAAATACAATATATAAATATATCAGAAATAAAGAGAACATGCAGTACATCCCAGTATAATGGGCACCATATTCTTATACAGAGGGTTGTTTACAATCTATGGTAACGATTTGCATGGCGCGTGACGACGCAACCAATCACAGTAGGTATGCAAATTTATGCAAACATACAGGTGAGTACTTAAAGATTAGTGTGGAGGGATGCGGGTTAGTTTGTTCAGAGAAATGCCGCCGAAAGTGTCACAGTTTTGGGAAGGGTACGTTACAGCCCTTTCCGATGCGAAATTTAGTTATTCCGCAATAATTACGGCATGTAGAAAAAGAGGTTTCACCATTTCGAAGAAAGGAGCTCATAATGTGTTGGCTGGTGTTGGTTTGGCCCGTACAGGACAGATTTCCGGGATTGAAAAGCAAGCAAATCCAAAGACACCTATAAGTCGCACAAAGACTGTCATTCAGAAAGTCAAGAAAATAGTGACGGGGAACAATCCAGCGACCCAAAGGACCATTGGTGCGAAGGTAGGAACATCTCTTCGTACCGTAAACAAGATTATCCATAAAGATTTGGGACTTCAAAAGAGACATAAAAGCAAGGTTCACAAGCTCTTACCAAAGCACATTTCAGAACGTAAGACAAATTGCAGAAAACTGTATGAACGACATCTCGCTGGGGATAAATGGAAGTATGTGGCCACATTAGACGAAGCATATGTTTATCTGTCCGACTGCAATAAACCAAGGGCGATTTTCTATCACCCAGTGGGAGCCAAATCGTTTCCAAATTGGTACAGAGAATGTTGTGAAACTTTTTCGAAGGGATTCATGATCATTGCGGGTTATTCCTATCAAGGCAAGCTACAGATACGGAGGGTGGCTCAAAATGTAAAGGTGAATTCTGCATACTATCAGGATCACGTAGTGACACCAATTTATATACAGGAACTACCTGCTCTTTACGGAAACGACGTTTCCAAGGTCCGTCTCCACCAAGACAAGGCGTCCAGCCATACGTCCAAATCGACCCAGAATTTTCTGACACAAATGGAACAGCAAACTGGAATCCAGGCTATACCGTTTACCAAGATACCAGTGAAGTCTCCAGACGCATCGCCCATGGATTTTTGCGCATTTGGACTATTAAAACGAGCCTTGGGAAGACGACGTCCTTGTTCATTGGATGGACTTTGGAAATGTTGTCAGCAGGAGTGGCAAAGTATAAGTCTTCCCGTTCTTCGCAGTAGTCTCCTGCAATGGAAACTGCGCTGCAGAGCGATAGCATTATCTCTTGGTCATCAAATAGAGCATGATCGTTGGTGGAGAAAGGGAATTTCTGGGAAATAGACCTGAATCCAAATCGTTACCATAGATTGTAAACAACCCTCCGTACATCGCATTAAGATGAGCATCACTCAGAAGTACTAGAAACTATTTCACATTATCTTACACTTTCACACTTCATTTGCCTTCTCAGCAGCCATTCTTTTTCTCAGGAATCTTTTATACATAAATCAGTACATTTCTTGACTACCTAGAGAATATATACAGCTCTTATAATTCATCGTCTTTTTTAATTTCACATTTGGCAAGTCAGTTATTTGCCATTAATAATAAATAGTATATCGCTTAATACTTTTAATGCCTTTCATGTCAGATATAAATTTCAATCTTACACTAGGTGGATACAAGCATTGCCATTTATATATACTGTATATTCATATATTAATATATATTACAAATTTTACATATTGCCATAAGGAATCAGTCACTTTCAATATAATAATCATTGTCTTCCCTAATGAACCTTTTTTACTCTAATACTTTATCAAAACATACTGCCAAAGTGCTTCACCTGTATTTCACAAAGAAATAGTGGCAAAGAAGTATGTTTTAGCAGTAGTTACCAGCATGACTTTAAAAAAAGATTAAAAAAAGTGCTTTGCCAAATTTTGGATTTTATTATTTTATTATAATAGGACTCTAGAATATAAAAAATAGCTATCTTAGAAACCTGTTACAATTAAATTAATAGATTTAGAAAACTTTAAGAAACACTTTTTACAAACTGTAATCTTACCCTTACACATGAAATATTTTTAAAATGTCAATATAATTTGTGGTTTCTTAAGGCACACTACTGAATTGAGGTAAGGATGTCAGGAAGTCTACTATTCAATTGACTTTAAATGAACTGCTGGTGCTATCACAGAATTGTGTGTTTTAAAATGTAAATGCATTTAATACATGTGAAAAATGTTTGTGACACGACCAATGCTAAGTGAATTTTTATACCTTTCAAAATTCAAATAGCAACAATTTTAGTTTTCTTTATCAAAATGATATAAATTGTTTGATGGTATTTATATTATATTTCATCCTAATTAGTTTGATTTCACATAGTTAGCATTTTTTCCAGTTCAGAGGAAAAAAATCTGAACTGAATGAAGGTTTGTAAGTTAGACGAATATCAGCAATTTTTGTTGTACTTCCTGAAGGGGTTGAATGTTACCAAGGGCAAAAAAATATACTAGGGGAAAATAGTATAACAAAAACATATTCACATTTAATTATGTCTAGCATTTTTTTTTATTTCTTTTTTTTTTTTTTTTTTTAAGATAAACAAAAATCAAATTAAAACAGGCTTCTTAAAATTAATCCACTCCACTTTCCAAATAGTGTTAACAACATTATTTTTTGTGTTATCAACTATTCATAATCAGATAATCAAATTTTAGGTAGTGATGTTTACTATAGTGATCTATATTGTGATTTTAAAATACTATTGAATGAGGAAGAGGGATCTTCAACCTTTGGTCTTTTGAGAAGATTTGATTCTTAGGAAATATGTTTTTTTTTGTATTTTTTTTCTATATATCTACTATATACTTCTAAGCAATAACATTTTAATTTTGTGTTAGAATCATTAAAAATAACGTTATTTTGATATGTAGGTTCTGAAGATAACTCCAAATCTCAAGTATTGAAAACTCATCAGCCAAAGCATGTTCACTTCAAAGTGAATGAAAAGGAAAAACCTAAAGTAAAGTATTCGTACAAAGAAAAAGAAAATGGTATACCAAAGGAGAAAGATAATAAAAGCAAACTAGTTCCTTTGGATTTTCAACTGAGAAGATTAGAACTTGAAAAGAGACTTCACGAAGCCCAAGAAAAAGCCTTGAAAATAAGAACCCAAGAAATACAACCCAGATTCCAGAATAAGTTTTTGCCAGGTCTCCGATAAATTTCTATGAAGCCCAACTTTAAAGCAATTACTGTTATTTTTAAAAAAAGGTTTGAAAAAGCGGAATGATACAAATTCCGTGAAATATTACCAATATTAAATGAAATATATCAAAGAGATGTAGTTTTTTACCTCATTTTAGGAGTATAAGATATGAAGTATGTGATGCAATCCCATTAATCAGCATTTTAAGATAGTGTTTCCCAAACTTTTGCTGGGAGGATTGGAGTTTTCTAAAACACTTTGCCTGATGCCATGGTCCTCTCATTTTATTTGCAACATTCGGGGGGTCTAAGGTTCTATCTAACCAGCCAATCAAAAAAAAAGCTTACTTTCAATTTTTCTGCAAACATCAAAATTTTATTTACGTAGGAAATGCCAAGATCCAAAGCATTTCTAGCATTCTCTTGATTTTTCATCATCCAACCATAAAAAAGGATACCACATCAACTGTGTCATAACCGTCTTCATGATTTTGTTAAAATATTACAGAAAATATTATTTTATTTGATTAAATGTAACTGCCATCAAATTTATTTTTATAATGCATTATTTATATTTTTAGTTTAACTATGTGGACTGGTATTGAGCCAAAGATCACACTTTAGGGCATAATGAAAAAGTCATAAAGAATAATGAATATAGTTATCAAGTAATTCGTTACTTTTCACAAAGGTATTAAGAGGGGTAGGGAGTGAAAATGAAGTATATACTGTGAAATATAGAAATACTTAATGAAAAACAAAAAAATATTTATTCAATATTTATGATACAGTCTTTAAGAAAGTAAGAATTTTCAAGTGCAATTTACTGAATAATAATGATCGACAATTAAGTTTGGCTTCAGTTAAAATAAGGATTCTAATTATTGCAGTGATTTTCTGAATTATTTCAATGTCACTTAAAATAATAGATGAAGGCTTTGGGCTTGGTAGATATGAATTCAATAGGCTCTGCTGGACAATTGCTAAGGACGGATCACAAATTACGATGTATCATAACATTATGTGGGGTGGAGGTCCAGCAGGATACAATATTGTTGCCACACTGTTCGGACATTAGAATAAAGATCATTTATTGTTCTGGAAAATACAGAAGGTTGTGAAACAGCTGAAAGGACAAAGTATTCATTTGATGCTGTGTACGAAGAAATGGAAAAATGCATATGAATGACAGCAGGCACCTTTGAGAACGGTGTCAGTACAGGATGTCTATCGCGGAGGGCGATGCAACATTCCACATGACATGTCATGCTTTGCACAACATTATTCAGCAGCTGTTGAGGCAAGTTATCCCACTCCTCTGTCAGTGCACAGATGAGGATGGCTTTGTTTGTTGGAGGATATTGTTGACCATTGAGGCGCCTCCCCAAAGAATCCCAAACATTTTCAATGGGGTTTAGATCTGGAGAACATGCTGGCCATACAAGGTGTTGAATACCCTCTCTGTCTAGACAGTCCTGAACAGTGAGTGTGCAATGACATGGTGCGTTGTTGTCCATGAACAGAAATGTATCACCGATAGCACCACGAAAAAGGCGAACATGAAGCAGTAGAACTTCATCAATGTATCGTTGGCCGGTCATAGTCCCAGTTGCAACCACACGTAGGGGCGTGCAGCTATTGATCATGATGCTGACCCATACAATGGTCCTGCAAGTCAGATATCGGTCCCGTGGTGGATATTTTCTGGGCGATATGCGGTACTACTCTCACGCCAGACCAGTTGGTGTCTACAATCGAATGACAGACTGAACCTACTCTCATCTGACAATAGTACGGAAGCCCATTCCTCTTCGGTCCAATTGCGATGCTCATGACACCATTGGAAATGGGCGGTAAGGTGCAGTCTGGAAAATGGAACACACACAACAGGTCTGCGGGTGTAAAGTCCTCCTTGTCCCAAACGTCTGGGTACAGTTTTTTGGGAGATCCGCTTTCCCTCTGTGGCAGCAAGAAACTCATTTGCCACTTGCTGAACTGTGGTGTGCCGGTTCCTTTTGCCGTTAGGGCAATTTACCTGTCTTCTGCAGGTGTCGTACTTCTAACATGACCTCCCCTGTGATGCTTGCTACATATTCTAGTTCTTGTAAATGCTTTTCACAGCTGTGAAACAACGCTGCGGGCAACACCGAACTCCTTGCAACATCTGTTATTTGTCGCCCTTCTTCGATCTTTCCAATAATACGGCCACACGTAAAATCATCTAAGTGATATCAGAAAGACAAGCTGAAAATTTCAAGTTCATCAATTAATGTTTTTCAGTAAAACTTTCCCTTCGAACAACAACTGTCCACACGCATCCTATCCTTCAAATCTCTTATCAGTGCTGTCAGATGATGCACAGGCGTGGCAATTCAAAATTTGCATACGCACACCTCTTCTTACTGTATCCTGAACTTATACCAATAGTCAACATGTGGGTTCCTTCCATTTTGTGGTTGCTAGGGGTGATAGTGTCATCCATCCTTCGCAATCGTCCAGCAGTGTATAGCTATACGTTGCAAAGCAGTTAGATATAGTTAATGACAGTGATTGGAATTTATTAATGGAAATTGTTTAGTTCTTTTATTTTTTTTGGTAAGAATTAGTTTTATTCTGATTTAATAACGGCCTTATTATTTCTGCCTATGAAGTTTGCTTTAGATGAACAGAATTTTCTGTTTTTCATATTATCAAGGTGTTCAAATCTTCAAGTTTTGTGAGTGACAAGATTTTGTGCAAGATTAATTCAAGTCTGATCTGGAATTTTCTAAGCTCCTTTGTATTTGGAGCTTGATTTTGGGTGAACTGTATTTGATGACAAGTTCCTCTTGGTAAGTGAAGAACATATAAAAAAATCAAAAAAAAATCTTCATATTCTTCATTTTGAAATTGACTCAAATAAATGGCTACAATAACTTAAATTCTTATTGTTATTGAAAAAGCTCATATTGACAATAATAATAAATATGTATATATTTAAATTCTCTAGTTTATAATTTGATGATGCTGTGAGAAATACTGTCTATTAAAAGGTTTTTAAGTCTTATCTATTTTATTGAATGTAAAACTAAAACATTTGGCTGTACCAAAAAGAAAAAAAGAAAACAGTAAAAATATTCAAAAGTGGTTTTTAAAACACTGTGTGCTATATAGATCTAAATTTATTCAAATCAAGATAATTGATTTTCACTAGTATTACTAAAGTTTATATAGTATATATTAAAAGTTATATATTTTGTATTTCAATTTTTCATCACAATCAAAATTTTGTTTTGTTTTTTAAAAAAAAGTAATGAAATATATATATATTTATGGAATTCTAATTTATTTTCAATTATTTCAAAATAACATGAAAAACACAATGAAATGCACAATTGTTTGCTTTCACTCCCTGAGTTATCAACAAGATTTATCTTCAATGATAATGAGATAGAAGCTCTGAAAGCATAAAAGGCTAAGGCTCCATCTCAGGGAGTGGGACTTCACAAAAGCACACAACAATAAGAAAAATCACTGTAACCATTTTAGTAAAAATAATTTGGCCTACTCAGTGCTGGGTACAAAAAAGCCTTTATTAAAAGGACAACACAAACACAAAGGGGTAAATCTGGCTGATCAGGCATAACAAGGATGAAACAGCTGTCCCAGATTCCAGTAGATGATAGCTAAATGATTATGTGTTTCATGTTACACAACAAACTTTTTCTATTTCAAAGTAAATTTTGACGATTTTCCTAAATTCAGATTCAATTCAATGTATAGTATTTGTTGTTACTTTTTGGTGCTATGTTATAAATCTTTGTTAAAAATTGTAGATAGCTTTTGTTTTTAATTGTTATTTTTTTGTTGTTAAAAATTCAACAGTGAATTAATATACCATTCTGATATTTTTTTATTTGTGATGCTTTATTAAAACATCGTTATTCTGGTTTGTGTTTGACTTAAAATTAATGAACATGATGTGTATCTTACCAACGTTGTACAAATGCATATACAAATCAAATGATTCTGTGGCTCTATTTTCTAAATAATACACTTGGGATAGGAGGTATCACTTGCCTGCCGTGATTAGACGACGAGACATGTAATATTTCTTTTAAGTTCTTTATTTCTTTTATTATTAGAATCTTTTCCAAACGGGTCTGTGTCAAGAAATTAGTGAGTTTAGGCATCAAAACTACCCATAGAAAAGCATTGGAATCTTAATAATGGATTTCTATCTTATTTTTATTTATTTTTTATTTTAAACAATAAATTTTACTCCTCTTTTACCTAATCCATTAATTAGCTCACCTTTTGATGTGGTTAGTGTTAATCTGTTAAGTAATGTGGACGTAACTATTATTATTATTTTATTTTTTTCAGAAGGTGCAAAATTTGCATTGTTTGTGTTCAACAAATATTAGAATTTGAAAATAAACATAATCAATTTTTATCATTTCCATGACTAAAAAATAAAAAAATAAACGAAATTATTAAATTGTCAGGAAAATTGGCTTCAAGTTCTTCCAACTTCTTGTATTGATTTGGGAATTTCTAAACTTAATAGCCTTGTAAAATGGAATGATGTACTTTTAGGCAATTACTTATTGAAACACAATTACTATTCATAGGCATGTTATTTTAAAGACTTACCTAACTCTTAATGTAATAGAGAAGACATTGGAAGACTTAAAAAAATAGCCTGTCATCTTCCTTGCAATGGATCTCTTAATACTCACTTTGATAATTTGGCTACCTCACAATTTTCTCACCTGTTTTTGTAACACTGCAATATTTTGTAATATTAGATTGTTATTTGAAAATATTAAGAGAATTTTATTTCTCTGCTTTTGAAGTGCATTCTACATTAATATATCATTTTTCATTTTCAGCTTTTTTTAAATCTTCCTAAGGATAACAATATAGTATTCTTATAAGCTTATAATCATTTGAGATATTAATATGTGCTGAATTCTTCCTTTTCAGCTGTTCAAATTAAATATAGTTTTTCTTGTTACTGTATTTTTGACTTACCTGAATTATTTATTATTATTTTAAATAACATATTTTGTCAATTTCATGGTACTTAATTTTTTAACAAAATATATAAATGTAAAGTTCATCTTAATTCAGTAATTAAATATAAAATAAAAATTAGCATTGTTAGATTTTTACAGCTTTTGTTTTGGTTAAGGTTGTTAATAGTTCATAGTATAAATTTTTGTATTTATTTTCTAATGATTTCTTTCTGTAATGTTGTTCCTGATATTGTTCAAATCAAAATGAACTAACATCATCTTCAATGCATAGTTTATTTAGAAATGATTATTATTCTTATTTTGAACTTTTTAACTGCCACTGAAATAGCTGATTTTTGTTCTTCAGAAAAATTCTTGATGCACCCTCTTTCTGGCATTGAATAATAAATGTACAAATTGTAGAAACCCATCTGTAAGGATTCTCCTTACGGGCCTTGGTTTAAATAGATTGATAAATATTCTCAGCTCTGGGGGACATAGTTGTAAAGAGAATGTCAAGAATAGAAATTATCTTGATCCTTGTGAGTATAATTGGATGTTGGATATCCTTTACATAATATTGTGAAGGATGAAATATAGATGATAGTAGTGAAGGTTTGAATATTGAGTGTGGCTTTTAAGCTGTTGATCATGCTTGTTTTGACATAGATAAATCTTTTCCTCACTATATGCAAAGATGCTTGTCATTTTGTGATAATGCATACTTCAATGCATCCAATCCTACCTCTTCCTATGATAGTCTTCCAGAAAGTATTATCCTTTCATAGCATACTGTTCCAGTTGTAAGTGAACTACTGCTGCCTTCTACCATCCTTTTTGCTTTTTTGATTCAAAATTTGGTGCTTTGATTCCTAAAACTTAGGAATCTATTGGCACATATCCATGATTTTTTTCATTATTATGCTATTCCTTTATGATATTAGGAATTAGTTTACAATAGTATTCTGTTTCTTAAATAACCTTCTAAGCTATTCCAATAATTTATATGCATATATCTAATTTAGATAAAATGACTATATAAGCAGGGTCGAGTGCTGTTTGGTTGGATGGGCCAGCTTTTTTGTCGTAAATATATGCATACATCTTATCTTATATACATTAGGTCATGAATTTAAAAAAACCATCTTTAAGTTTATACTATTCACACACCAAAATTCAACTGACATTTCTTATTTACCTTCCAACAAACTGTTTAATAATAGCAGTGAGATTTTTGCATTTTACTATTTGGCAACATTGGAAACTGTTTTTTAAAATGCCAATTCATGAGGTAAAGTATTATGTGCACGTTTAATTTATTTCCTTTATTATTATGTGCACGGTTCATCAGTGACAGGAATGGATTTAGTCCAGTCTGAACTAACCTTAAATGAGGGGTTTTAAGCCATACTAGCCTAACCCTGAAAGAACAAATTATTGGGTAAATGGTTTGAAAGGTTTGGTGGTCGTGTACAAAAAAACAATATACACTTTGCTGCTGTAATTTATGTAGTAAAGAAAGTTAGCTATATAAATTACAGCGGCAAAGTGTATATTGTTTTTTTGTACATGAACACCAAACCTTTCAAACCATTTGCCCAATAATTTGCTCTTTCAGAGTTAGGCTAGTTTGGCTTAAAACCCCTCAAATAAGAAATTGGATTTTACATTGGTTTCTATTGATCTTGACAAATAGCTTTTGTGCTAGATAGACTGGATAGATCTTTCCATTATTTCTAAGCTAGTAAAATTCTATCCAGCTAATATCTGCTATTTCTCCTGCAGAACAGTGGTCAGTTCAGTTATATAATGGTAATTTGTTAGGCCTTCAACAAACACTTCCAAAACAGAATTAAGTAGCAGCCACTTCAACTATAGTTACATGTAATAATACTACATTTGCATGATTTCACATCCAATATTAAAATATTCAACTAACTATGTCATGGTATCATATAATCAGAATTGTTTTGACAGAAAGATGCATGAATTATAATAGGGGTGGCCAAACTGCGACTCTGACATATAATGTCTGGCTCGCAAATAAGTTGGCCAAAATCCTTTCTGCATCACAAATTAATATGAAAGGAAAATAAAAAATTCAAGCCTAACAATTATTTAACAGGTATAAACTGAGAATCCACTGGATTAAAACATAAGTTTAATGTTCATGCAGTCTCATTTAAATATTAATGAAATGTTTCCGGAGTTCATTATCATATGTAATACACTCAATGTAGTTAAAACAATAATCAATCAAGATTTTGGAAACATTTGGTATGCGTACTTTGTGATTATTGACACATATCAATTAACAGTTTAAAAACTAAACTTAAATATATGTAGTTCTTAATATTTATATAAAATTTTTATAAGAAAATGTGGATGTAACAATTAAACCATGTGTGTAATATTTGTTAATGTCATGGGGCTCTGAAATATCTAAATACTTGCTATTTTAAGTAGCAAGTTTAGTCACCCCTCGATTGTAACAAGATTTTTTTTTTAATAAACATTTTAAAAGTCAGAATATTATAGTGCAGTACTGTAAAAGAAATTCTTGTAAATGTTTTGTAAAGTTTTTATAAGTTTTATTTCAAAGTTTTCTTAATGAATTTATTCCTATTCCTGTTAAATCTCATTAAAATTATTTTTTTAATAAATTCCATTTTTATAAATTTTCAGCTTATTGTTTTTTAATGAAATTCAGTTATATCACTGCTATGATAATTCTTTTTCAGAATGGTTTTACGTATCACAGTTTTAGCTATTATAACACTTTTGCAAGACGCTATGTGGCCTCGAATATAGTGAATTTTAAGTCAGTACTTAGACAATACTGCCATCTCTGAAAATTTACAATTAATTAATATGAAAAATTAATTAGGAAATTATAAAAGAAATGATTTTTAATTATTAATAGTAATAACATATTAGCATTAGTCCCATTGCTGTGGGAAAGGGTCAATGATTTTTTTAAAATTTACAATCAAAAAGGTTAAATATTATAACTTCTAGTTGCTTTTAACCAAATATAAGATTAGCTCTCCAACAGAAGTTCTTGTATTAGGTAAAAAGAAAAATATATAATTTAAATATCCAATGCTTCAACTTGCGTAACATAGTGATTCTCTTTTACAAATGCCAAGAATAACTAAATTCAATTTTTTGCAAAAAAAAAATTTACTGTACAGATTGAAAAGTTTAATATGGCTGTTGAGATAAAGTTAGCTGCAAAATCTGGAGTTATCTTTATCCCCAAAGTCATATTCAACTTTCATTAATTTCTCAACGTTACTTTTTAAAAGTAGTTAGGAATTGGAAATTTTATATTATGTTTTAAAGCAAATACATTTAATTAAAATCAATGAATTGACTTTAGCTATCTTGATTAAATTTTAGGATTCAGTTCAACTGAGAAACCACCCCACTGCTGTGGTGGATAAACATTAAGACCTTCATAAAGAACCATATCTTCATTATCATTTAAAATTCCAAACAAATACAAACTTCATGTTTTATGTTTCATATTTTGTATTTTTCGTTATTTAAGTTTTAAACATATGGATCTTGAGAAAGTCCTTGAAAAATGGGACGAAATATTGAAGACATGTTGATGAAGTTTGTATTTGTTTGGAATTTTAAATGATTAAGACCTTCAGTTTATAAGTCCAAACATTTACCTGATTATTTGTCCACATCCTGGAAATATATACAATTAGCTATTCTAAGAATTATAATACATTTTTTAATCTTAGCCAATTATCTTGCATGGCCTTTGAAAAGAGCCCAAAGATAATACATGCAGTCTTAATTCTAAAGAGAGAAAAAAACTAAAAAGGACAAGTTTTCTGGAAAGAAACCTGAACCAAAAATATAGCTTTTCCAAGTTAACTCTACTAAGGTTATACATACTTTTACTAAAAATAATAATAGTTATTCTAAAAGTTTCTAGGGAAACTGTGGTGTTTACATAACAAATTTTATGTGCCTAATAATGGCATTTTCATCATCTTTAGGACTCATCAGCCAGACAAACTCCAGGTGCGAAATCTTTTTCGTTCCTTTGTGTCATCTGTAGTTACCATTTTGTTGAATTATTTAGACATCTAAAAATTATTAATTAAACTGATAGTTTAAAAGCTTTGTTTTATGCTATAGACAAATTCCTTTTAAGCCTAATGAAACGCAGGGCAAGGATTTAATATTTTTTCTATTTTTGTTTGTGTTTTGCATTTCTGGGATTCCACTTTCGAGAGCGAGTGGGATTCTTATATGTTCGCACCTTCTGAGCCCGTCGTAAGTTAAATTTGGCTGGCTGATGAGTGCTAAAGAGGATGAAACTGCCGTCCGCCCAGTGGCAGCTCAAGGTGCGAAATCTTTTTTGTTCCTCTGTGTCTTCCGAGGTTACCATTTTGTGGTGTTTACAGTTTGGTTTATATGGCAGTTGAAAAAAAATGGAAGGGACCATCGAATAGCTTTGATTTAGTACTGTAAATATATTTTTTTATTTAATTAGATTCAATATTGCTTTTTTATTTACTCAAAGAGGATATTTCTTTAAATTCATTTTTTACTGAATAATATTGGGTAGTCCGGAAAGTTTGTGCCGACTTTCTGTAGGTGGCATAAGGATACCCCTGAATATATCAAAATGATTGAAAACAAATGATATGCTCACATATTCTAAACGACGGTACTTCAGGCATATTTGGAAAAAAATTTGGTTACGATACGTTAATTTTTGTCAGTTGTACATGCCTTTGAATATGGAAGCAAACAAAGTGCATTATAGGCATTTAATGTACTTCTTTTACCGGAAAGGCAAAAATGCCACACAAGTGGCAAACGAGATATGCGCTATTTATGGCGAAGGTGCTGTAGCTGAAAGAGCTTTGCGGAAGTGGTTTGCTAGGTTTAAAACGGGTGATTTCAACCTTGAAGATCAAGAACAGTCGGCTAGTCCCTCCAACACAGATGAAGATCAGATTAAAACATTGATCGAGAATAACCCACGCTATACGACACGTGGATTAGCAGAAATGTTAAAAATATCAAAATCCACCAGCCACGAGCATTTTTTGAATCTTGGCTACACAAACCGTTTTGATTTGGGTTCCCCACAATTTAACGGAGAAACATCTGCAACAATTTCATTTGTGACTCGCTCAACAAACGCAACAAGGAGATACCATTTTTGAAGCAAGTAGTGACGGGGGATGATAAATGGATCATTTATAATAATGTTAAGCAAAAAAGATCTTGGGGAAAGCGGAAGGAACCATCTTTAGCCACCCCAAAAGCCGGTCTTCATCCTAAGAAGGTCATGCTCTGTGTCTGGTCGGATTGGAAAAGAATCCTGCATTATGAGCTTTTACCAAACAACTAGACGATAAATTCAGAAAAGTATTGCTCCCAATTAGACGAATTAAAGATAGCAATTGAACAAAAACGTCCAGAATTTGTGAATCAGAAGGGCGTCGTGTTTCATCAGGACAATACGTGGCCTCATGTGTCTTTGACAACTCGACAAAAGTTGTTGGAGTCGGTTGGGATGTTCTACCCCATTCACCACATTCAGCAGACCTCGCATCCTCAGATTTCCCCTATTTCAATCATTACAAAATTCCCTTAATGGAAAAAAACTTCAACTCTTTGGTCGAGATAAAAAAATCATATAGAAACGTTTTTTGCTGAAAACCCCCGAGAGGTTCTGGAAGGACGCAAATTTCCCATTGCCTGAATGATGGAGAAAGGTTGTGGAACAGAATGGCACCTTTATAATTTAATAAATGTGTAGGTGTATTTAAATGTGCTGCGTTTCAATTTTCCTTCAAAATCGGCATGAATTTCCGGTTGACCCAATACGGGACCGGTTTTTTTTACATGACCAACTTCATGATAGTTTGACTTAAAATCTATAAATGTTTCAAGTTTTCTTGGGCACCAATCTAAACTAGTCTTGATGAATAGTGAAACATTAGAGCCTACCTACCTTCAAAATTTTCTTGATTTTCAGTTTGTTCTATAAGTATTTCATGATCAATTTATTGGAATTTATGTCATTTTTAATTTTTGCCGAAGTTCAGATCATGCTTTATTATTTATATCAACTTAACATCAAATTCATTATTCTTTTAAAATGTGACTAGTTGACCCGTGCGAATAATTCGCAACAAAAAATAATCTTTGAGAAATAATAAACAACTCCTAAGCTGTTGTGCATATTAGTTACACACATTGTCAATAGTTGCCGTCAATATTTTTTGTCATTAGCGGTGCACGGATATTCAAAATGATATCTCAATCATTGATTTTCATGAAGTATTAAGGGAGATAAAAAAAAAAAAAGCACCTTTGAGAAATAATATATGAGAAGTTGACCAATTTTTATGTTTTTTATTGTAATAAATCGTTTATTTGTATTAAAATATAAATCTTTGTTTGTTTTTTTATCTGTTCTTATTAAATAAACGATGAAATATCATTTTAAAGTGCATTTTTATTCAAAAAAGGAAATATTTGAAGTTTACGGCGCTACAGAATTATTTGAAATGTTGTTTCGCTTTCGAAAGATAAACCGCTTCTGTTAAAGCGTGTCTACATTTTTATAAAAAGGTTTTTAAAATATAGTTTTTTAACGAAAACATTAATTTTCAACAATTTCTTTATTTTTCGTCATTAGCGGTGAATGTAATCTTCAAAATTATGTCTCAATCATTGATTTTGATGAAGTATTAAGTGAGATATGGCGTGCCGACAACAAAATACCTTTGAGAAATAATATATAAGGATTAAACTACACTTAAATTATTGGTAATTAATGTTTACAGACGGAATACAATTTTGATTTTTAAAGCAAATTATATATATATTTTCCCTAAATTGTAATTTAATCATTTGATCAAAAATAACAGAGAATTGGAATATATACTTAAAGTACTTTTTATTATCTCTTGTAGAATTATTATTAGTTTTAGATTTTTTTCTCATGCCAAACAGTGATCACTGCATCTCAGCAGGAAATGAAATTCTTTCTGATAATTTACAAGACTTGAAACTGTTGATAAGAATGTGTAGTTCAATAAAATGTTTCTTCTTTTCATAATAAAGATGGAATTAAGTATCACAAGACACTATTTACATTATACTGAGCTCGCATTTAAAATTATTAAGAATCACACTTTTACAGTAAATTTTACATGGAATTTAGCATTTATTTATGGAAGGTATTGGTGGTTATCAGTAATATAGCTGGGTTTTCTGGTGCCCTCAGCAAATGATACAAATATCTTTTCAAGCTCAAAAATATTCGTTTTCTAACCAAAAAAAAAAAAAAAGTGGATTGTACTTTGGTAAAAGTAAAAAGCAAAAAAAAAAAAAAACAGTAAGACCTCATTTTGCAGCTCTTTTATAAATGGCACTGCTCCTTCTCCACCTTAGTTACACCACTGCTAATAATAAACCTTATGATTTGTTACCATATTCGCTAGTATCACTGTTCTCGTAACATGACTGTACAGTAAGAAGTTTTGTAATTGACGGAAAAATAAGCCCAATCACAAATGAAAATCCCTCTATTTTTATGAATGTTAAAATGTAACTATCAAATATCGGACAATTCTGATTCCAGAAAAAGTTTATCAGGATGCCAGGATACAGCCTCAAAATAAGGGACGATCCTATAAAAAAATACGGGACGAATACGAACCCTAGCTGATAAAGATAAGATCAATAATATGAACCATACAAATTCTAGCAATTATACTATTCTTATTTTAATATTCAACTTATGTCAACCCATTCACAAATTTTAAATAACATTTTGGGAACTTTATTCACAACAAAATACATGCCAATAGTCATTACTACAACTAGCAACTTTGTTATCAATTATTTACATGTCTACCTACATAAATTCATTCTTATTTAAAAAAGGGAGTTTCTAGGCCATGGTGGTCTGCCATCAGAACTTTGTTGCTTATTCCCATACAATTTACTCTTTCCTCTATAAAAGCTCATTCGGTTGGTTTCTGATCTATCAATCATCCATCCCAAAAGTAATCCAATGGAGGGAAGAATAGTGTAGGCTAAAGTTGATTTCCTAATAACAGTACAAATAAATAACATAAGAATAACACAAAAACAAAATATACAAACATTTCTGAAATGAAAAATACATAAAGATTTGCAAAAAAAAAAAAAAAAAAAAAAAAAAATCCTTTTATTTGAAAAAAATAAATAAATAAATTCTTCAAGCTAAATTTGATTTCTAACAAATTATTTCTTTTTCACTTCAGTATTAAAAATGAACTGTACAACTTATACTTCTGCATGGTTTACTAGCCTATTGCACAATAAGTACATTTAAGTATACGAGTTTGTTATCTTAAGTCCAATTGTCATTTTCTATTGTTTTAAGACTTGAATATGGGCAATGATACACCTTGAATATGGGCAATGAGTTATTTCAGTTTTAAAATATTAAAGTTAACAAGAAAGAAGTACCGGTAATAAAATTTATTACTATAAGAACTGCAAACAATGATTTCTTCCAAACCATATTCTCATTCAGAATCAACTTCATCTCCTGAGTACACTAAAACTTTTCTATGGATTGTATGTTTTTCATTTACAGTTGCTGTATGCACAACTACAGTAGAGTCCCGAAAACTCGGCACTCGATAACCCAGATAATTCGCCCCCCCCCCCCCACCAGCAGGGCGGAAAAACCCCACGCCCTTTAAAAGTAGGCTATTTAATTTTCATAAGGGCGTGGGGTTTTTCCGCCCTGCCGGGGGGGGGGGGGGGGTTATGGGGG
>JAFIDM010012231.1:60711421-60721434 GCA_023159025.1 Thereuonema tuberculata | reverse complement strand
CTAGCAGCAAAGCCTGTCGGACGACAGGCATAAAAAAAATCTAAAAAATCATATTATCAACTATCAACTACAAAGTAAATATCTCCTTATAAACTATATTTTTTGTAAAAAACAGCATCAGGTTTTTCTGTCAGATGTCCTTGATCTATTCGGTCAAGAATTTTGATTTTGACGTCGCAAGCACGACGTGCTCGAGAAATAGCAACATATAACTGTCCATGACTAAAAACAGGCTCTCGTAAATACATACCAACTATATCTAAAGTTTGTCTTTGAAAATAAATTTTACTAAAATTAAGAATGGAATAATTATTGTTTATCACGCATAACGCCGAAAGGCATTTAAAACTCACCTTTATAATCTAAATACTGCGCTAACTTATGAACGAAGCTTCTACGGATAAAATGGTTTTGAGTTTCGAAATCAGCGTAAACAACTGAGTAAGTATGCCAAATTTCATTAAAATGGGTGCAGTGGTATCAAAATTATTTAGTTTTGAACGTATGTTTTGTTAGAATTACAGTTGTTAGGTCAGTTCCCAAGAATAAAATTTCATGGAAACAACATGGAATGACAAAATGAACTAATATTTCATCCAATTTGAGTACCCTTGATTCAATGGTACCATTGAGAACCCTTGGATCTATCTTAATAGCTTCATTATATCGAGTTACAGACAGACAGACACAGACGGACTTAGCCAATTTATATTTATATATAATATTTGATTTGATTGATGATTTGATTTGAAATAAATACCAACGATATCTAAAGTTTTTCCTTGAAAATAAATTTTACTAAAATTAAGAATGGAATAATTATTATTTTTGACTCATAACGCCGAAAGGCATTTAAAACTCACCTTTTTAATGCACTAACTTGTCAACGAAGCTTCTACGGCAAAAATTGTTTTGAGTTTAAAATCAATGTAAAAACTGAGTAAGTATGCCAAATTTCATTAAAATGGGTGCAGTGGTAACAAAATTATTTGGCTTTGAACGTATGTTTTGTTAGAATTTCAGTTGTTTAGGTCAATTTCCAAGGATAAAATTTCATGGAAACAAAATGGAATGACACAATGAACTAATATTTTCATCCAATTTGAGTACTTTTGATTCAATGGTACCATTGAGAACCTTGGATCCATCTTAATAGCTTAATTATATCGAGTTACAGACAGACAGACAGACGAACTTAGTCAATTATATAAATTGATTATTATTATTATTATTATTATTATTATTATTATTATTAAATAAATCACTTGTAAAAACAATACTATGTAAGTAATTTCATATTTTTTAACAATGTATTCAAAATTAATTAAATATTTGTAGTATATTTATATTCAGAACCTGTTGATAGGAATTTGTCATTCCTAACGGGACTGTAACTTTTGTATTTAGAATCATAATAAAAAAAAAAAAAAAATTATTATTATTATTATTATTATTATTTGTCTGCAAATACTGTATTAAAGCCAAGTTTCAAGAAGTTAAAAGTAATTAGAGATTATCACTTACTTTTATATCAATTTTATGAGTCGTAAAAAAAATGTGAAAAACCTGATTAAACTCACTTTGGCTATTCAAAACAAGCTTTTATTGCTATAATCGTCAGATAAATAAAATGGTGCTGCGTTGAAAATCCTAAGTAAATTAAATGTTAACGAATAATAATGAGGGGTTCTCTATACCAATTTAAAACCACAGGTTAATTGGCAGAAAACGAGCTGAAGTTAATAAAGAAGATTTTAGTGCGAATTGAATTGCATGTACGTAAATGTGAAACGAATCCGAAAGCCATGAAAGGCTAAAGATAACTGCGCCGTCAAAGAAAGTCTATGATAACTGCGTCACAAGTAAATTGATGTTTTTGAGAATGAGATAATTATAAAGGCAACCGAAGCCAATTAGTTCAGATTACATAATTATACGATTTTTTTTCTTTTAATAATCTATTCAGTAAATATTCATTGTAGAAAGTAAAAATGAAAGAAAATAACTGGAAAAAATAAAATCGTAAAAATAGGTTTGCATCCATGCATTTATTTCCAGAAGATCAACACGATCGAAACATTGCTAACAGTTTTCGATACGAATACTATAAAAATTACATGATGCACTTTCTTTTTAAATGTTTAATTCATAAACTTCTATATCCATCTTGGCTGATATGTAGCTCTGCATAGGTTGTTGTCGAAGACTAAATATAGCCTTTATATCTCCTCAAATGCTTTCAGTAATACGAATTCAATTTAAATGTAATATTTATAGAAACATATAGACAACATTTCTGTAGCATTTCAAATTTAACTTCATTTATTTTTTTTTACTGGCTTATGAATAAAAACAACCTTGACTGGTCTCCATTGAGGTGGTATATAACCTAGTGCAAGGTATGCTCTAAAGATATTTACAAAGAGGTGCAGCAAGAAAGGTTATTCCTTTTTGTATAAGAGCTGGAAAGATTTGATCTAATCCAGGTGTTTTATAAGGTTTAAAAGTTGATACTGCCCATTTTATCTTAGATCGATCGAAGGCCAGACGAGCAATCCTGGTAATTCTGCTTGGGTGATCTGAAGTGAGTCCCTAAGTTTGTTATTATCAGATCCTTACATCCGTCCTGGTCTATCTTAATAGAATCTCGGAAATGCCCATTGGTTAAAACCCTTAGTGTTTCTTCCCAGAGACAAGATAACTCCCATCTTTTTGTAACAAGGTCCTTAATCGAAGATTTGGTTCTTTTGTCAAAACTTTATAGAGTCTAGAATTATTTGGAACATTGCAATTTCTTCACAGTACTTCCTCCGTGAATTCCTTTGGGCTTTTCTGAATATAAGCCTTGTTTTATTCAGTGAGGGATTGTTTATATACAGTCCAATCACCATTTCTTTTAGCTGCATTAAACAGCTTTCTAGTGCGAGTCCTGAGATGTATCAACTCTTTATTCCACCAAAAAACTCATCTTGATAAGTGACACTTTTTTAAGAGACAATGCCCTTTAAAGGAAGAGATAATAGATTGTTGCACAAAGTCAAGAGTTACCTCTACTTCTTTAACAGACCAAATCCGTCGTGATACCTATTGCTATTTTTAAGGTCATCTTTATAAGATTCCCAATCAGTAGTTTTAGGATTTCTGTAAAAATCAGTTACAAAATAACTGCATTTTAAAATAAAGCAAATGTATTTATGATCCGAAAAAGTCATCTCATTGGATACATGCTTTTTTTTAACCATGGTGCTAATATAATGAGTACCCAAGATAATATCTATAACTTCCTCTCTAATTTTATTGAAAAAAAGCAGGAGTGTTATCATTATTAAGAATTTGTAAGTCAGCAGTGATTATAAATTCTATATGCTTTTCACCTCTGATATTAATGTTTCTCCATATAACGTGGTGTGTATTGGCATCAATTTCAGGGATGAGAATTTCCTCACCATATTTATAAGTTTTGAAAACTCTTCAATAGGTGGAGGTTCACGTGAATCGTGAGAGAAATAAGCAGAGGTTATTAAAACGTCCCTCTGTTCTTTCTAATTACCATACATAACCTTGATTGCTACCAAATCATTACTGTAATACTCAGTTAATGTGAAATACTTGATATTGTTTTTAATAAATATACAAGCACGTCGTTTATTGTTAGAGCATGAAACAATAGCTCCCCCGATATTTCCTAATCCTCTTACCTTTCCCTTGTGACACCAAGGTTCTTGAATAAGGGCAATATCTACAGTTTCTTCAATGATAAACTTGCAAAGTGTAGCTGTTGCTGCTTTGCTCTGCTATAGATTATTTTGAAAAAATAATTTTAAAAAAAAGAAGGGGGTATTCAAGGTTTTGAGGAGATACCAGGTTTTGGATTTCTAAGTCCATCCCTGTACTCTCCTCAATGTTAACCTCTTTTCTTTTTTTCCCCAGGATATTAAAAGCAACCCTCGTTAAATTTAGGAGAGAGTTATAATCTAGTTCTGCTAATTTCTTAGCAAGAGTTTCATCAATATCAAAGACCAATTTTTGGCCTTTGGCTTCAATTCTAATGAGTCTCCATTCTCTGGGATTTAGTCCCTGGTTCTGTATCTAGTCGTTTAATAATAGTTTTAGACTTCTAGCTGAAGTGAGCCCGGAATCCATACTAATAGTTGGGTTTTGGAAATTCTTTGACTTCCATTACCTTGTATGTAGTTGACTCTTTAAAACGACACTCCGAACATTCTTTAGTAGATTTACTAGTACATGTTACTCTCAGATAATTACCTAGAAATCGACTTTATTCAAACTGACTTGTGAGATTTAAGCTCCCCTGATATGATTTTCTCAATCTCCCCGAGGATGTCATTTTCAATAGCAATGGCTTGTTCCTCTGTAAGTTTGTTTTCAGGATAATTGACAGGGACTATCGACATTTTGATAGCAGATGCTATGTCCCTGTAAGATGTAGGGTTAGTTGGGCCCTTAGGTATTTTTGCAGGTTTTCCTTTTGGGGATGTATTGCTATCCTCAGAAATGCGCCTTTTACCGGTTCCACTCTTGTAGCTACCTGCCTAATGGAAGTGTTTTCCTGTACTTTAGTACAGGTTTTTGCTTCCAAAAGTCTTTGCCTTTTAAGTTTCCTTCGCTGAGCCCCGGAAAGTTTCTGTCTTTCCAGATTCAGGTGTTGGATTTCTGAGGCCATTTTATTTTCTTGTGAGTTTTCAATACTGGTTACCTCTACAGTTTGTTCTTGTTCCAAGGTCGCTGTATTGCTCCATTTATTTCTTTACCGTTGGAGTTCCTCTGAGGTTTCTCGACCGTAGGGTTTTTTTCTTTTAATAAATTCTCCATTTTTTTCCCACGAGAATTGGGGAATAAAGTCGTCGCTAAACATCTATTCCCATATGTGCCTAGAAGGCAATACAGTACACTGTGGCATTACACTGTGACAGTACACATCACGACACTAAATTGTCGTAGTGCTAGTCATTCCTTGGCACGATACCTTCCACCATGGATTCGAGGATCAGAGCATTGTTAGTCATCCGTAGTTCTTAATAAGATCCTAGGGTGCTGCCCACCACTCACGACAGGGACGTGAAGTTGAATTTTGAGAGGCTTTAGTTCCCCTAAGCTGGCTAAGTGTTCACATAGGCAAGGTCTTTGAATTTTCCCGCAGCCAAAAGTCGCAGAAGTTGAGATCGTGTTGAGATGCTGGCCACATTGTACGAAAATGGAGGACCATGATTCTACCGTCGGTAAAAGCAGCCCGAACCAACTGCTTAACAGGGATGGCAATTTCTGGTGGGGCACCATCCTGCACGAAAACCGTTGCATTCAGATATTGATGCTGATGAAGTGTAGGAATCACCTGGTTGGCTAACGGAGATGCATAACGTTGACCAGTAACTGTGCAGGTGATGGAAGCCTCAGGACCGAGCTCTCTAAGAAGAAAGGTCCGACGATGAATGTGGATGTGAAATGGTGACCTTTGGTGAATGAAGTGGTAACTGTAACAAGACATGTCGGTTAGCAGGGGCCTAAATTCTAAGTTGTATGGTGTTCACATCAACATACAGATGGAATTGAGCTTCGTCAGTCCACAAAATATTCATTGGCCAGTCGGCTTCCAGTTCAATTCGAGCAAGAAACTGCAGGGCAAATGTTTCACGTGCATCTCTGCTGGAAATCAGTAATGCTGAACATTGCAGATATTGTAGAAGTACCATCACAAAATTTGTCGCACAGCTTTGTGATTTGTCTTAATGACCATACAACACGCCATGTACTGCTGCTTCACACGACATTTGCCATACTTTCTTCCTTCACCCATACGGCTACATCCTCCACTGGTCGGCGGTTTTCCGTTCTCTGCCAGGCTTCACCTATAAGGAACCGGTCTCTTCGAATTTCTGGATCATTTTTCTAGCACCATTTGTGGTTAATAGGGCTAGGTTTTAGTCACTTTACTGTCCTAAAGTTTCGCACTGCTGTTAAGCACAGCTATCATTTTGATTAAACAACTTCATAAGAATTACGCGATCCTTTGGTAACATTGTCATTATGCAATGAAGTGACGCATTCCTCACCTGTCTGATTTTGTAGCAGTTTTCAATCACGTGTCATGCATATGCATTTGTCATTTGCATTATCCCCTACAGTACTGCAGCTATATATATCGATCTAGCGGCCACCTTCGGAAGTATTTTTTTTTTTTTGCACTAAAAAATTCCTTAGCCATGGCCGTCATCATTTGAAATATAAAGTCATACGAGGATTGGCCCGAGGATTCCAGTTGAGTGATGAAGCTCATTTTCATGTTTGTAGAACATTGAACATGCAAAACTACCTCATCTGCGCTACAGAAAATCCTCCTCAGTTTCAACAGATTCCCTTACATTTACCGAAGATAACAGTACGAATAGGGTTTACAGCGACATTTCTGATCGGCCAGTTTTTCTTTGAGGAAATCCACCCAAACGAATCTGTATGGTAACTGCAACTCGTTATCGGCAGATTTTGCACAGTTTAATCATCCCATATCTCCAGCACACAGGATGCCTCGTCACGTTATAGAAGATGGAGCACCTTCCCACATAGAACGTGAAGCTCAGAATCGTACTGCACACGCGAAACATCTCCACAGATCAATTGCGTTTTGCTACATAGCATGCTGTCATATGGTTCTGCCAACCATTGAACATTGCCTGTGATTATCCTTGACAGCTCCATGCAGCCTCAGTCAGCTCTCGATGCAATTAACCACTTTTACATAATGTATGGAATGAACGAATAAAAATTGCTGGATAATACTTGGTTTGCCGTTGTTTATGGTTCCGTACCCATTCATATCCAGTTCATACTACTATAATTGGTGTCCTCCGGCAACTTGTAAGTTTTTTAGGCTTCTAAAAGACGCCTTATATCCCAGGTTTGTCTGTCTGTGGACACTTATCCTACAATGCTTCCCAAAGGCTTCTGTTAGCTCAGTTGTAGATGGCCTGAATCTTGAATGTTGTAAGTGGCCTGTTAGCTCACTTGATTAGAGCGTCGTGCTAATAACGCGAAGGTCGTGAGTTCGATCTTATTCTTTTTTTTTTCTCCCCATTTTAAATCTTTTCACAGTTTCTCAACTTAAGTTTTTTTAAATCATTATTAGGAATTCAGTGTATTAACAAGGTTTGAGTTAAGAATGACGATTATTCCATATAAAAAGGGGTGGGTAAGATAGCATGGGGTCGCAAACAGTCTCGCGCGAGTATTTTCTAGACCACCCCGGCGCAGTCTATTCTACAGTAAAGGTGACTCAGAAGCCGTTGCGAAGCACTGTGATTGGTTTACTAATCGCTATCCCTACATTGTTTTTTTCAATGCAGAAATCTTTTCCCCATAATCTGGAGTGTACGAGTTCTATACTAAACTTAAAGCTAAGTTGATAATACAGGAACAGTTACGGAGTCAAATCATACCAAGTCGTCTCACCGAGCATCTGAAAGTATCCCTCCGCGCCCACATGATGCTTTTCCAATGTAAACAAAACGAATTTTCATTACCGATATCGCTATATATTTCTATTGTATATTTAGCAATTTCAAAAAAAAAAAAGAACAGATAGAAATTAAACTTAATAAAGAAGAAATCTATTTGTAATTTTAAAAGAAATCTTAAGTTATAAGACTTTCAAACGAAAATAAACAAAAAAATTAAAACTTCTTTTTTAAAATTGTATTTCAACTTACTCAGAATCAAATTTCAATATAAATTTCTGTAATGAAAATTTATTACAAATATTTAAAACAATTATTAAAATTGTAATAGAAATTATTTCTTATTTGAATTTTATTTTTACATAGACCTGTATTTCATTTCAAAGTGCTTCATTTCCAGAGTGCTTTGCACAGAAATACTTTAATATGAATCACTTTGTACTTTGAAATAATATGCTATTATGCCTCTAACGATAGAAATTTTAATATTTATAGATATATATAATATCCAATATTTAAAATTTGACTTCATTTATTTTTTTATGGTGAGATGGTCCGACGCACTTAATAAAATTGCTTAAAAATAAAACTTTATACATGTTAATTTTTTTTATTTTTAAGCAATTTTATTAATTAAGTGCGTCGGACCATCTCACCATTCAATTACTTCTTTGCGCACGTAAAACAGACTCTCAATTTATTTTTTTAATTTGTAAATATCAGATAATATTTCATTTGCCTAAACGAAGTTCATTCTTGCTACAATTTTTTCTAAAACCAATTTTGAACTTCGTTATTGGAATCATAATCTTTTCCAAACTAACGTGTTGATACCAATCTCAACGAAACTGCTTCATCTATGCTACAGAAAATCCTCCTCAGTTTCAAGAGATTCCCTTACATTTACCGAAGGTAACAATATGGATAGGGTTGACAGTCACATTTCTGATCGGCCACTTCTTTTTTTGACGAAATCCATCCAAACGAACCTGTGTGGTAACTGTATATGTATTTTTTGTATGTGAATTTTAAGGAGAGGGATAAGATATCCCTTTCTTTTCGTGTGATGAAGTCAAGCCCGCTAAGGGATGACGAAATATTTATCGGAAGTGAATTGAGGTGTTTAAAAAAAAATCTTAAAGAGTTTCTGTCTCAAGTATAACAGGACAATCTTGCCTAATTTCAGATTTTGAAAATGATAAGAACATTAAAATGTAATCTCTTAAATGTTCCCGATCTCTACTCGCTCTGTACAGGGTGACCGGGAAATCCCATACCTCCTAATATAATAAAGGGTTCGGGAACTTCCCGGCGCCCCCCGTCTATCAAATATTGTAGTATAAATGTCATATTGTCTTTTCATATTAGTAATAAATCTGTCAGGCAATAGTTAAATTAAAATAAATCAACTGATTAATTTATTTATTTTTTTAATTTTTTTTTTTTACGAATAATGTTCTTCAGCATACAATAAATTAAGAATTTCATACAATATTAAGGAGAAAAAAATAACCTCTGCATCTTTTATTATCGTTAAATACAGGAATTTCTACAAGAATTCGTCGGATTGACGAATTGATAATACAGTAAACCTCGTTAAGTCATCACTCAAGGGACCGAACATTTTTGACGACTTAAGCAGAGTGGGCATTTTTGAAAGAAAAAAAAACACTGAAATACAATATTATTATGAATTGCTGTAGGATTCGGTGAGAAACACAAGATTTTCAGAAATCAATACATGCAAATGAATGAGTGGAAAATAAATTTTATACTTATCACATTTTATTTTCTTTTACTGGCATTAAAATAATCCAGTGTTGATTGATGAATGTGCTGATTACTGGTAACAATTCGAAACACTTTGTAATGAAATGGAACTCCTACTTTTGTGCACATAGTTAATCGTATCTAAAACCGAAACTTCTAGCTTTTCGTTCCTATCCAAGGCTTTTATCATGTCCTTTACAAGCATTTTTATGTACTTTCGTTTAAAGTCAAGAATTATCCCTTGATCTAAAGGCTGAAGAAGTGCAGTTACATTTGGAGGAAGAAAAACAATTTCGATTGCCTTTAAATTTTCGGGGCTTACTCGCTATGAAATAAAAGGCCCCTACACACTAGGCTAGTAATTTAGTCGAGTGGCGAGGAATTTAGTAACTAAAGATATCTGAACAGCAATAATTTAGTCGAGTAGTTTAGTTAGAGATTTAGTCAAACAATTTAGTCGTACTCTATTTGTTCGGGCGAGTAGCATCCCCCCTGCACTCGTCACTACTCACTTGTTCATCGACTAAACAAGTCCGAACGTCCCGTTTTAAGCAAGTTCATTAGTGTCGTAACAATGGCGTTTCGCTGGAGCGAGGGAACAACTATGAAATTTGTGTCGAAGTATTTACAGATTGAGTGCCTCTGGAATATTAAGTCCCCACAATATAAAAACAAACAAATGAAGCAATCTGCATACATGGAGTTGGAAAATACAATGAACATATCATATTTTCGTATCCATAGCTTTTTTTTTTTTTTTTTTTTTTTTTTTTT
>JAFIDM010012231.1:60652866-60671251 GCA_023159025.1 Thereuonema tuberculata | reverse complement strand
TTAGACTGAAGTTTTAAAGATACACTGGTGGAAAATGAAAAATGAACACCCTGAAGCCATGGTCCCAGGAGAATGAAATTTTATTCACACATTCTGTAGGTCGTAAATATAAATGATCACGCTCACGGGATACTACGCCTATTTACAGAGACTACAGTGTGTGTTAAAAGACCATATCGGTACCCTCCTCAAGCAGCAATGCTGACCTGTACTCTCACATGGAGACAATCGTTGAGGTGCCAAACGACATCCTGGGGAATGCAGGTCAACGCACTTTCTATCTGGTGGCGCCGATGCAGAACTTGCTCTTAGCACTAAACACTACGCTGCCCCATTCAACCCTCCATTTCATTCAGTTGGTTCTTTGGGACACCACTGGAGGCTTCCTGCACGGTGGTGAGGCGTGGGGGAAATCTGGAAAGTGGCACCCAAGATCGCAGCTCAGCTTCCAGCAAATGGTTGCAGATGATCGACACCGCCTTCTACCAGTACCACACGCAAATACGGTGCTTCCCATTCAGTTTCTTAGGGATATTCATTTTACATTTTCTACTACTGTAGTTTCTAATAGGATTTTTGGTAATTATACTCTAAACGTCATCACTTTATTTATGGCCACCTGGTATGTAGATTAAAATTTATAGGTAGTAGGCCAATCAATAAAACCATAAACCGCGGAAATGCCCATGTATCTACGATTTGTTATATGTTGTTAGGACCCCTGAAAGTAGTTTATAGCCAAGTTTGTAACCCGAAAACAATGTGCTACTCCTGTGGTGCTCGAAAAATGCGAAATTCAGGCACTTGTTTCAGTTTTGGAAAAAAACTATCTTTACGAAGCGTTTTTCGGATATCTTCACTCATAAGCAAACTAAATTTGCGACAATTTGAGCCCAACCCGAGCTCTGTAGGTCCATTGGTTGCGGAGATACAGCCAGTCAAAGATGGGCGAGTTTTTTCAAAAAGTGAAAATTTATTGGTAGGATGATTTTCCAAGTCCTGTACTGGCCTAACTAATGGTCCTAGAGAAAAGTCATGGAAAAAGAATGTATAGAGAATGGAATTAGCTACAATTTGATTCCAAAATGGTGCCTGTAGGCCTCGTGGTTGCCTCAAAAAGGAAAAAAATAGTAAAACGTCGGAATTTATTAAATGCGATGATGAAATCATCAGAATGTGAATTTAACCGTTTAGGTGGAGCATATGGCTTCAAAGAAACATACACTAAACAAATGGAAACTATAAAATACTATTTACACAGTCGAGCGTAAACACCACAGTAGTTTAGAACTAAGCTCTTTTGGAAGGGCCGGGTCTCTTACAATATGGATCAGTGGAGGGAGAGAGGGGTAGGAAGGACGTCATTTACTGGATGTGGAGGCGGGTCATCGTATGGTGTTGGTAGTCTACAGCCTCGTCCTCGTTCTGGACGATAGGAGTGACGTTGTTGCAACTTCGCCCTTGGCAAAAGGAGTAAAAGGATTGAGCACTTGCCTTTCTGCAAGTGCACGACCGTAAGCACCCTTTCTTGCATTTGCAAGCCACCATTCTAAGCAGGGTCTAAGAAGCGGGCTCTGTGCACATTGAGACGAGTATGAGACCTTGTTCGCTGGTGGGCCATCGCCAGGCGCACGGGTTTTTGTCGACCCCCAACCATTTTTGCACCCGGTGGTAGGTCCTCCATAGTTTGCCGTCTCTGTGGTGGGGGAAGGCGGGCAAGGTTGACTTTGGCCGTTGCTGCCGATTTTACAAATGCTGAGTATCGCAGGGTGTTCAGCGTTCCCTCATCTCTTCTGTAGAGTTTCACCAAGATCTTCTCGTCAGCATTTCCTACTTCTTGGAGTTTGGATCAAGGAAGATGCTGGCGAGGTCTATCCAGCGGTTTTTTTTGTTGAGGACGTTGCACTACTTCATCTTGCCTTGACAGAAAAGGGCAGAAGTGGTGTCACACCTACTGATGGCATGCAGAAACAAAACCATCCCTCGTGGAACCTGCATTTCTCCACATGTGAAGGAATTTTCTGGATATTGGGCGTACTCTGACCCACCTCTGCCGCCTTTCAGGAAGTACAAGTTCGTCTGTTCAGAGCTTAAGCCGTTAAGAAGGATCAGTAGATCGACTTCCTCCACAATGATAAAAACTTGGTCGAACGATGAGCTCTTGGAGAGGGCAGTCCTCACTATATCAGCATCGGAGTTTTCGTGAGCGTAATGTACCTCTACAATTACACTGTCTCTACAATTCAGTATGTAACTTGGTGATCAGTCGGCGTTTGTTAGATTCATTTGAGAGCAGTTTTGCTTGGGGCACTTTGATGGGTGTTGATTCATCAAACAAAATGTCTCTCCAGGAGACAGAAGCAGAACGTCGCAGGAGTTCAGCTGATTTAGTGCTTGTCATAGTTGCTCATAGATACTTGTGGGTATCCATCAAAAACCACAGCTACGTTTGTACCAAAGTGAAAACGTAGCTGACACATCCTCTCTTGACTATCTTTGACTGGCTGTATCTCCGCAACCAATGGAGCTTGGGTTAGGCTCAAATTGTAGCAAATTTAGTTTGCATTACAAAAGTATAGAATAAAGATACCCGACAACGTTTCCTTACTGTAGGTTTCTCGAAAAACTGAAACAAGTGCTAGAATCGCAGTTTTCGAGCACCACGGGAGTAGCACAGGGTTTTCAAGGATGCAAACTTGGGTATAAACTACTCTCAGGGGCACTAACAACAACTATATAAAAAAAATTGTAATTACATGCGCGTTTGCGCTATTTGCCTATTTCAAACACAAGGAGCCCGGGGGGGGGGGAGTAAATAAAAACAAAGTGTAGCGAGTCCGTTTGGTTTTCCAGTACTTTACGAATCACCCGGTATATTAGCTATTTATAAAAGATGAATGTTTATTTCTTATAATTGAGAAACAAGCTTTTCTTTGATTTTTATTCATTTGTGTTCGGGTGGGAAAAAGTAAATCCGGAGAAATGGAAATAATAATCCTCTTGGTATTGGTTGGGAATTCCTGTGAAGGAGGGAAAGAACGACAGCTGTTTGGGAAAAAAACAACATTAAAATTTTTCAAACACATAGTTGGCAATCCATTTGTCGCGGACATGAAATCTCATGAAGGAGAAAGTAAAAAGTTTTAAAAATTACGAAAGGATTTTACGACGAGGAATAAATAAATAAATAATAAACAGAAGAGGCACAAAATCAAATACATTCGCAACATTTGTGGTAGTTTGGGACGGTAGTTTCATTCATTTTATGGGCTTATTAGCCAGACAAACCCCTCTATTTTAAGCTCAGGAGATACGAAAAGGATAGGGTTCCACTTTGCACCCGAAAGTGGGACCCCAAAAAGAAAAATACACCCAAAAAACCTAATAAACAAGCAATTTCATTTCACCTTTTTATCATTTAACGGGTTAGTTTCAACCTATTACTTGCTTTCTTCAGTTTTCTTTGTATTTGACGGTTTTGTAGGCCAGGAATTGAAGCTGGTTTAATTATTATGTTTTTTGTGGATGTGTTTTTCTTTGGGGGCCCACTTTCTGGTGAGAGAGTGGAATCGCTATCCTTTTCGCACCTTCTGAACTTCCATCGAGGGGTTTGTATGGCTGATGAGTCCATAAAGAGGACGAAACGGCCATCCCGGAATCCCACTGATGATACCTGACAAGGAAACCTCTCGAACCTGGAAATGGCCAATTTTATTGAAACTCTGTACGATTAATAAATAGGTTGACTTAATTGAATTACCAAAAATCTTAGATGCGGAATTGGAACGGAAAAGTAGGGAAAAAAAGTTAATATCATTAATATCAAATTAATGATGGATGTATTTTCATTAAATAATTCGAAGTAAATTTTATTGAAGATGGACTTGTTCACTTGAAAATGTCGAAATATCAATAGATACGTCAGTAGATCGTGACAACAATGTGTTTTCAGAGGTTTTCATTTTTAAGAGACTTTTTAAGAGATTTTTAAGAGATTCTTGACTTTTAATTAAATGAAAATCAAATCAAAACAACGTCAGTTATTCCACCTAATGTTATTTTATTGCTTTAACAACAATATTTCAATGGAATTTACATCAACTGACGCTGAAGAAAGATGCATGGAATCGTCTGAATGTGAAACCGAAACAGATAATGGATCAGTTGATGCAGATTTTGACGGGTATTCAACTCACCACGTAAAAGACGAAGGGGATGAATAAGAACGAGAAGAAACGGAGAAAATGCAAGTAGAATTACAATAAAGTTCAACTTCAATGAAAAAAACGCAAATACATTAGTAGATAATGAGTATCAAAAGCCAGCACTAAAATATTATCATTCCTTAAAAACAAGGAACCAGATCGTTTGCTCCTCTTCAATCAAAATTTAGATTCAATCCTAGCTTCAGAAGTAAATACAATTTATAATGACTAAATATTATATAAAGTTTGAGAAATATTTCGAATTATATAATGAAATATATCCTTAATTAATTTGACATATGCATAGGACCAGTTAAAATCTTTAGAGCGAAGCCACATATTCACATACTCCGCATTCATGGAAGTGCAGAGGGAGTAAGTTAACAAAAGAGAACAGCCCCATCGCATTTTGTTTTATTTAATGTTTTTCCTACTCTTCCGTTTCAATTCCGCACCTAATATTTTGGTAATTTAATTAAGTCAGCCTATTTATTAATCGTACAGAGTTTCAATAAAATTGGCCATTTCCAAATTCGAGAGGTTTCCTTGTAGGGGAACCTAATAATAATAATCACAATGAATATTAATAAATTTACACGAAAACAGCAATTAATACTATTAACTACACGATGGATTTCAAAAGTGAAGTTTATAGAAAGTTTGATAATTATTGTGATAATTAATAATTTTTAAGATAATTATCAACTTTCTATAAACTTCACTTTTAAAAAGAGGTTCTATTGCACTTCCTTTCTTTTTCTCAAGAATGAATCCCACGAAGAGCAACTTCACTGCAAATATCGACTAATTCAAATGTATACTTTGTTTTAAGTTTTTTTTTTTTATTTGTTCACCAATAAACTATCATAACATATAAATACAAAAAGAAATTAATTACAAATGATCATTGATGGCTTCAAAAGGTAATGTTATACATGCGTATTACATTACCCTTTTTTAATAATTCAATAAGGACTAAATGAATTTTCTTAAACATGTGTTTTAATGATGGCCAAGGACTATTATGTATCACAATGCCCAGTTTATCCACATGAGAGACCGTATTATATAGCAAATTAGTTCCTTTAATGACCCTTCTATGTACAAGCCTCACACACAAGGGCCTTAAGATCTCTCCAATATAAGTGCTAAGCATGGGATAGCATAAATGCAGTTATTATCAATTACATTTGCAAACTTCACCATTATCCTCGTTGAGATAGTGTATTTGAGGATCTTCCAAATGCACTAATGCAAGAAGGCTGCAAATGTAAGTGATAATAACTGCATTTATGCTATCCGTACGTAACACATAGGTGTCTTTATATTGGAGAGACCTTAAGGCCCTCGTGAGTTATGCTTAACGAGCACAGAAGGGCAGTTAAAGGATGTGAGAAGGGCACATTGTTTAAGGCTTTGCAATATTATTTGAAGTAGAATAATAAATCTATTGTTTAGATTCCAATGTTTTTGTACAGAAATTTTGTTGCCTTCTCGAGACGTTTCTTTACAAGAATCCATTTGAAAAATAGATGTTTCATTGTTTATTTTAGTTCCACAAAGTTTCTTTTTTCAAGTTAATGTTGTGCGAAACGTTTGTATTCTATTTTTAGGATTTAGTTTCTTAAGGTCCCACCGGACCTTCCAAAAAATGTTGGAACTTTCTATTGTATATCAAGTTCTTGAAGTTCGTTAAGCTGAACTTTACTTTCAAAATGACAATGGGAAATAGAAATTTTTTTATTCTTCTCAGATAGAATTTGCAAATGTAAAATGGCTTTGCAGCAAACTTTGAATTTACTGCAAATAGTACTAAAGTAGGATCATTTGCAATTAATTTCTTTTTTTTATTTAAATGTTATGTTAGTTCAAGGATGACAAATAAAAAAAAAAGCTTTTCACATACAGTAGAAACTCGCTAATCCGGCACGTTCGGGACTTCGGCAGTGCCGGATTACCGAAAATGCCGGATTACCGAAAATGCCGGATTACTGAGCGCCGGCTAAAAATAGCCGTTATTACGAGGATAGCGGAAATACCGCTAAAATAGATGGCTATTAATAGATATCAGGCCATTTTTCCGTGATCTATTTTGATTTCTCTGATTTCGGTAGTGATGGAAAATGTTAAAAACAAAACAACAAATTATATTTTTATGTAGTATTACAGTATATTTTAATACAGTACAGTATAGTTACTTTATTTCGTACATTAAGTAATATAGTACAGTACTTAGATATTATTGTGAGAAATTCAATTTTTAATCCCTGATAAAATTAAATTAAAACTAACATCAAGGCTTTGAAATATTTATATTTTTTTATTTTCATTAAAACCGAAAGTTAAGAGTATGTTCTTTTGTTGTGTGTAAGCACGTGAGAACAATGGATGTGTTGAACACAGCATGAACGCGGACGTTCAATTGTTAATGGTTAATCCTAGAGGATCGTAAAATGGCGTTACGATGAAAACCGGAATAGCAATGATGCTAAGGTTTTAAAATGGGAATCGGATGAGTTCCTTCCGATTGTGCTATAGATTAGTTTTGATTTTAAACTCATATTGTGTTCAGTAAAAGGCGGACGGCCTTGAGAATTAAATAAGTAAGGATTAATGGTAAAGTTAAATTAATTCTTAATAAACGGTTAGGCCCAAAGATGAATCTCGCAAATGAGGACTGGCGGACCCAAGTGGAATTTTTGCCAAGGTATTATCTTCAACGTTTGACTGGAATTGACAAGAAATCGATGGATTGTTGCTGAACTTTTGTAAGTAGGATTTCTATTTTACTTCACCCATCGAGTATTTGAAAAGGAGCCATCGTTAGAATTTCGAACACAAGAAAATGGAGTTTAGGACAAAGCGGAACGTATACTAAAGAATATTAAAGATTAAACATTACCAACACATAAACATTTGTTCGTTGATTAAAGAAATAGTAAAGTTATTTATTTCAAGTAAAACCATTAATACTAGGATTTATTAAAGTCAAGGGAAATCGAGTTATTACAAATGTTGGACTGAATCAACTAAAGTTAAAGAACTGTAAAGTTGAAAGGATTTAAGTATTTATACAGGAACATTTGTGTTTATTAGCAAGAGGTTTATTTTAAAGATTATTTCAACGAGGTCAAAGATTGTTCGATTGAAGTTTTCAAGTTATGATTATAAACTGTTTAGAGTGTTTTGGTAAAGACAATAATACTAGAATGTTTAGTCAAGAAAGGATTGGAGAAATCAAGTTTACTTAAACATTCATATTATTAAAGACTGTTATAGCACATTCGGTGAACTTTATTTAAAGCCATCTCATACAAGTTAAAAGACAAATGAGATATAAGAAAGTTCTATGTGTTAATGAGTTTATACATTAAGATAAACTTTAGTAATTATCACACTAGATGAAAATAGCCATTTATCAACGTTGTTAATTGAACAGTTGATGTTAAGAAAGATTTAAAGGAACTTTAAGCTTTAAAGTAAAGAACTTTGATTAATTGAAATCTACATGATAGATTTATAGACTATTTGAAACAACTGTTTCACATCTTGTATTTGTTTAATGAGTATAAAACAAGTTAAGTTTTTATCAGTTTTGCTTTTCATTTTCTCCTTACTCTTAAAGGCTTAATATGCTCTGCTAAACCAGTACAGGCAAGTAAATAAATTAAAATGCCGTTTAGAAAATTTATTGTGTGGAACCTCAATGACAATTATTCTTATATATAATCCCACAACAATTATATATTAAGTATATACATTATTGTTGTTAATACTTATAATACGTACAATATTGGAAACTATATGTATACGGTACTTTACTGCATTGGTAAGAAATAAGACCTAGTGTCTTTTTGTTTTTATGAATCATGTTTCCGAATTCCTTGACGAGTTTTAAATCGATATTGCCATCCTTCAGAAAAAACACATTCAGCTTCTGACAACCCCAAATCATCACGGAACTGTTTACCTTTTTCCTTTCACATAGGCCCAGTTATAAGTTCTCCTTCAGACCTTTTGGCACAAAACCACTTGTACAAAATTTCATCCAACTGGTCTAGTTTAGGCTTTTTTAATGTTTTTCCTGACTCCACGTCTTTTATCACCACAGTTTGAGATGCGAACTTTTTAAGTTGTTCTTTATTTTTTTTAATGTCATAGATTGTTGAAGAACTAACATTGTATTCTTCCATAATCTTATTTCTATTCTCACCTTTCTCAATCCGATCAATTATTTCTAGCTTTTGTTGTACTGTAAGCGTAACATGTTTATGCTTCACTACTTCTTTAGAGGTGTTTGGTTTAGAAAACATAGCACAGAAACTCAACTCAAACTCACAAAACTGAACGTTCACGGCAAGGCGACATTGTACCGAAGCACTGAGTATGCCCGACCTCAGCCGATTGCCCGCGAACTCTGCCGAAAGCGCCCGGAAGGCTTATTCAGTGAAAAAAAAACAAAAAAAAAAACCCTTAGACCGATGCCAGATTATTGAATGTGCCGGATTATCGAATGCCGGATTAGTGGGGTTTTACTGTAATTCACTTTGAATTAGACAATATTTGCAGCGAAGCTGCTCTTCGTGGAATTCGTTCTTTAGAAAAAGTGCAATAGAATCTCTTTTTAAAAGTGAAATTTACAGACATTTTGAAAATTATCGTGATAATTATTAATATTTTCAGTTATTCATCGTATAGCGAATAGTATTAATTGCTGTTTTCTGTTTTGTTATTCATTGTGATTATTATTACTAATTATTAATTTATTCCTTACAAGGAAACTTCTCAAATTTGGAAATGGCCAATTTTATTGAAACTCTGTACGATTAATAAATAGGTTGACTTAATTGAATTACCAAAATTTTAGGTGCGGAATGGAAACGGAAGAATAGGAAAAAAATTAAATAAAACAAAATGCGATGGCTGTTCCCTTCTGTTAACTTACTCCCTCTGCATTTCCATGAATCCGGAGTATGTGAATGTGTGGTGGCTTTGCTCTAAAGATTTTAACTGGTTCTTTTATGATTTGCGCCGTGCCGGCGTGGTCGTGCGGTCTCAGGCGGCGGTCTGCCGTGTGGCCGGTGTGCCGGTACCCGGGTTCAAATCCCGGTCGAGAGCATGGATGTTTCAATTTCCTTTCCTGTGTATGTCAGCCTCTTCTTCACTTTCTCTTCGGTCTGATGTCACGTTGTAATGGCGTCCTAAAGAAGGCAACGGGAAACAACTTCAGTATCCCTAGATTATCTACGGCTTCTTCTACGGGTTCGTCCTTCGGGGGTCACTAGGGTTCCGTAGACTGCGTTCCTTCGAATACGAAGTTCGCACGTCATGATGATGATTATTATGTGCATATGTCTAATTAATTACGGATATCTTTCATTAAGTAATTCGTAATATTTCTCAAAACTTATATAATATTTCGTCATTATAAATTTTAATTACAGGTCATCATCATCATTGTCCCTAGCTGGCGGGTGGTGGGGGTTTTCCTCTCAACCAGTACGCTGCTGTGGGTGCCTTTGAACATTGAACTTTGCAAATGATCTTCCTCCAATCATGGCGATTTGCGGCTACCGGTACTTCTGAGGTTTGAATTCAGAGCAGGCAGACAAAAATAAATTATAAATAAAGAATGTATCTATGTGTATCAATAAACTATGAAATTTATTATCAAATTATTGCCAAAAAATTGAACTAGCAAGTAACTTCAGGAAAAATAAGAAAAATAATTATTTGAGAGAATAAAAATGTCAATCCTCGATTTATTAAAATTTTATTTATGATTGAAAATTTGTTGATTTGAGTTAAATAAATTACCATATTGAGAGCAAAATAATAAATAAATAAATCCTAATGCATACTAATATTAATGTATGTTATTCTTTTTATTATTTTATATTTTATTTATTCTAAAGGCCGCGCGGTTGGCGATATCGCTAAGACACTGGCCTCTCACTTCTGAGTACCGAGGATCGGTTCTCATGTGGGTTTCGTTGATGGTGGCGATCCGCGCTGGGCAGGTTTTCCCGTGGTTCTCCCGTTTCCCCTGCATTTCTCACACCATTCTTTCTCTCCGTCTGTCCTTCATTCCGTGGGATAGCACAATAGATCTTTCTGGTCGCGGTGCTCGGCTGTCAAGTCACCCACGCTCACCACATTACATTGTGTATTATAAAGATTTGTATATTATGGATTTCCTTTTTGAAGAAATTTTCCAATTTATTCTTGTAAACAAATTGGAAACAATAATTTTCCTTATGAAAACGGAAAAAAACAAGGGAATGCACAAATTCGTAAATTTGTTTGCTTTCACGGATTGAGCCATCATCGACAGCAATCTGGGACAGCTGTTTTTACAAATTTGTGCATTCCCTTGTCTTTTTCCGTTTTCATACTACATTTCATGCCCGTTAAACCTTCTTACTTAATAATTTTCCTTCTTTAGATATTACAGGTTGAATGGTACAACCCGTAGGTTGTAGGTGATAATGATTGAATCAGGGATGCGTTTCCTAAATTTTGATTGAAGAGAAGCAAACGATCTGGCTCTTTGTTTTTAAGGAATGATAATATTTTAGTGCTGGCTTTAGATACTCATTATCTACTAATGTATTTGCTTTTTTTAATTGAAGTTGAACTTTATTGTGATTCTATTTGCATTTTCTCCGTTTTTTCTGATTCTAATTTGTAGGACATCCTATTTGGCTAAAACGGAGAAGAGGGAACAAGCCAATCGCAGTGCTCGGAAGGATACGTGGCGGAGCGAATTAGCCTAAGAAATAACTTACATGCTATTGAGTTCCGAAGGAACGAATCGTCGATTCCGATTAGCTGTAGGTTAGAGAAGTTAGGTCTACTTAGCTGCAGGATGTATCTTTTGGTAAATTTCGAAAATTTTTTTGGCCCTTTCTAATTTTTTTCCTATTCGGAAAGTAGTTCCAAAGCGGCCATTACCCTCGAAGGCTTGTACCCTCATCTCCGGTGTCACCTTTTATTTTATTTATATATTTAACGGCATTTTAAGAAGAAATATTATTATTATTATTGAAAGCTTTAAAATGTATTTAAGTAAAGTAATATGAAATAAATTTGAATAACGAAACATAATAATTACGTCAGCGAAGAAAATGAATAGGAAAGGCAACACTGGCTCGATTTGGGGTTGTGATGAGATAACGTCATTAAGAGAACAGTAGTTAACATTATTAGTGAAAATTGAAGTTATGTTGATTGACAGCCAGAAGGCGCATGGATCGAGAATGATTATGATGTGGAGAGAATTTGCTAAAGCGTGTTACGTCACCATTGGAAAGCAATAACGTCACAGATGGGATAGCGACTTCAACAATGGCGTTGCGAAGGGTTGAGCAAAGTTCTGGCGGGATGTTTTAAATGTGTTACGCAGTTAGACTACGAGCTACTGAGAATTTTAATATCAACGAACTCAATAATCTGTAAGTAGAAATCTTATTCAAAATATTCCATTGACGGTCTTTTGAGCATTGGATTTTACATTCTGCAAACAGAGTTCTAAAAGTGAAGAAAGTTACCGGAAGACATAATCACAAGACTTTTAAAGTGCGAAGAGAATTACAATTAACTGTTTGATTTAAAGCTATTGTACAAAGTATTATTTCTCAATTATTTATTTGAAGGATAATTCGAAGCTTTATTTAATTTGTCGAAACTACTAAAGTGTAGTAGAGGGAGCAGATTAGTGAGACTTGTTATAATATTGTAGGGATTCACAATAACGATTGTGGTCGGGAAATAATATAATATATTATTAATTTTACAGCGGTGTTTTTTTCTCAATGTGAAAAGAACATAAAGTTTAATTATTGGAAAGGCTGCAATAATTGCAACAATGCCGGAGAGTAAAAGTCACGAGACGGCGGGTCACGCGCGTGTGACGAATAGAACGAGACTTGAGTCCAAGACAGATGTGAGATGAAGATGAACAATGGCGGATGAACGATGAAGCGGCGAAAGAATGGACGGAGATATGCTAGGGCAGTGGCGTAAATAGAATATATTTTCGGGGGGGAACCAAGATTAATGTAAGGTTAAGTTAAGTAATTTTCAGTAGACACCCCATGGAAACCTATCTGTTCAACCAAAAATAAAAAACGTTGGGAGGACACACCTTCATTATTTCGGGGGGGGGGGGCCGGGCCAAAAAATCTATTCAACCAAAAAAAAAAAATCATGAAAACCTATCTCTTCAACAAAAAAAAAAAAACGATGGAACCTATCTGTTCAACCAAAAAAAAAATGTTGGAGGACATACCTTCATTATTTCGGGAGGGGCCCGGGCCCCCTCGGCCCTCCCCCTTATATAAGGTAGGGGGCCCAAATATCGCCCATCTAAGAAAACCTGCCCATATTCTTGTCATTTATCGTCTCAGTTGCTTGCAAACAATTACAATATATCATATTAACCTTCACTTACATGTTCCTGAACCAATTATAGATATTACTATTATTTTGTATTTTTCCTCAATTTTTTTTCAGGCAAACCTCATATTTTGAATTTTGTGAAAGTGTTCCAAATATCGCCCTCACCATGAAATACTTTGTTTTTTTTGCACTTCTTTGCAGTTTTTTGTTTTTTTCTTAATCTTTTCGCAATTCTTTATGGGTGTTGCGAGCTTCTTTTTCTTTGGATCGTCTAAGTTCAGCCTCTTAGGACTTAGTTTCCTTTTGCTGAGAGAATTCATTAGAGCAATTGTGAATGGTGACCCACTCACAAGACTGGGACATTAAATGTTTTGGAAGCTTTCAGAAGACCCATTTTTTTTATTTTTTACAGCTGTGACAACTTCTCTGTCCCATGTATTACGTTGAGACATCTGTAATAAACCAAAATAAAATATCGCACAGTGGGCGATATATGGAACAACGAGGTGGGCGATATTGGGCACTCTCTAGCTTTTCAATTTGGGGGACGCTACAGACAAACCGGCTACCTCTAACAAGTTACAGACATTATCAACAGATAGGGTATTTCTTTCACTACTTCACGATATTAGATGGTTGCGATGGCATGAATAATTCATAAGTTGCAGCACTAAAAGAAACAGTAGGTTCATAACTTACCAGAACGAAAAAACTTCAAGAATTCATAAAAAATAAACGGGTTGAACTAACACCACCAAACGAACACAGCGTGCTAATGGAAGGGATGGCAAATTGTTTCCATCGGTTCCCGTGTGATAGCATCACTATCCCGTCCTACATCGCCCTGGGCGGTATTAGGAACGTAGGCGATATATGGGCCCCCTACCTTACGCCCCTGGGCTAGGGGAAATTTTGAAGCAATAAAGAACTTATGAAGAATATAGGATCGATATAATATCGAAAGAAGAATACACGAAGGAGTAGGGATTTTCCTGGAACTAAAAAGATTAGTATTTCTTCTGTTTTATAAGTCGAACTGATAGATGATTCGAAAAGGAAAATATAGGCCTAAAAGCTGACCTCGTGTTCAAAAGATATGTTTTGTGCTTCAGACGTATTTATGAATTAATAAATAATTCTGTTTTATATATTTATAGTATATAGGTATAGAGTCCATCGCCGGAGTGAATAATTCACGATAATAATTATAAAGGATAAAGTTATAATACTTCCGATATCTGGATATAAAATCATCGAACGGATGAATGTTCGAAAATGGCGGCTTAACTAATAATCCTGTGGATAAAAGAATTATCAGGAATAAAAGAGATAATTTCTATAGAAACTAAATATCAAGGATTATGTAAGTAGAGACTTTTTATTTATATTCAAGATTCATAAATAAAGAGAAGATATCCGGAAGCAAGAATTTATAATTATGTGCAGTTCATCGTGTTCATCGTATTAATTACAAGAAGTAATAAACTGTTTATAGATTTAATGACTAGGTGAAATGATTAAAGTGAACTTTATATAAAATAAAGGAAAGATATCATTTCTATAGTTAAAGTGAAATAAGATAAATCGCAAGGTGTAAAAGCTTGTTAAATTAGAAATGTGTTTTCTAGATTCATAGCGGCAGAATTAAATCGCTAGGTGAAAAGCTTATTATGTTAGAAATATGTTTTCTAGATTCATTGCGGACAGTAATATTTCACTAGGTAAATAGTCATTAAAAGATAGAAGCTGTGAACATTTAAGAAGTTAAAATAGGAAGATAAGTTTATAGAAAGAACTGTCAAATTACGAGTGCTGTATATACTATCAAGAACTTTAATCAAGAACTTATTTATGTGTGAAATACAGTTAAATAAATGTGTGATTTCAAGTGTTCTGAAGACAATGTTTATCAACTTATTTAAATAACTTTAATTATAATAATTAAAGGGAGATATATAATATATGGGTGGTTGGATATGGAAAGAAATAAGCTCTGCTGGGATCCCATAGTACAGGTTAAGAATTTGTATTAGTGCATGATATTTATTTTCCATATACGATTCTATATAAGGTTATCCGATAAGTAAAATATATCGAATTAGCCAAAAATAGAATCTTCCGCAAGTAGCGTGAAACGATTCAATTATTATTTGTGCTTTAATGAAGTGAACTGGTGCGAGTTGTGATTATAGAATTCTTAAAGAAGAATTAAATAATGGTGAAAGAGAACTGTTAGTAATTTCTGTACTTCAAGATATTAATTTAGGAGATACGTTAATGTTGAATGACGTAATATTCAACTGTGTGCAGCTTAAATATTTCCTGCAGGTGAAAAGCCATAATATTTTGTCACACATTGTGAATAGCCAGATAATATTAAATTCACATTGCGAAAAGCCAATTAAAATATTTCACACAAGTGAAAGGCCATTATCCTAATATAATTGATACCAAAGGTATTGGAGCAATACAGGGAAGACTTATTGAAGTGAAGCAAGTTAGTGCTTACAGAAGAACTTATGATAGTCTTAAATACTTTTAATATTTTAATTCTAAGACAAGTTTTATGAAGCTGATGGAACTACAGAAATAACCCTAACCATTATTACAGGTTTTTCTGTATCAGCATCATAGTTGTTATAAAAAAAAAAAAATAAATAAATCCACTCAATATTTTTATCTCAAAACCTTAGTAGTATTCTGCATTTAATTCCAGTAAATTCTAATATAATACTATTAGGTACACCCCGAATATACTTACATAATTCATTCCCTTCGTCCTTTACATAGTGAGTTGAATACCCGCCAAAATCTGCATCCACTAATCCATTAACTGTTTCGATTTGACATTCAGACGATTCCATGCATCTTTCTTCAGAGTCAGTTGATGTAAATTCCATTGAAATATTGTTGTTAAAGCAATAAAATAACATTAGATGGAATGACTGAAGTTGTTTTGATTTGATTTTTCATTTAATTAAAAGTCAAGAATCTCTTAAAAATCTCTTAAAAGTGAAAATCTCTTAAAACACATTGTTGTCACGGTCTATTGATGTATCTATTGATATTTCGACATTTTCAAGTGGACAAGTCCATCTTCAATAAAATTTACTTCGAATTATTCAACGAAATATATCCGTTATTAATTTGATATAAGCACATCATAAAAGTACTGTACCAGTTAAAATTTTAGCGCGAAACCACATATTCACCCAGAGGTTAAGGAAATGCGCAGGGAGTAAGTTAACGGAAGGGAACAGCCATGTCGTTTGTTTTTTTTTTGCTTTTTTTCCCTACTTTTCCGTTCCAATTCCGCATCTAAGATTTTTGGTAATTCAATTAAGTCAACCCATTTATTAATCGTACAGAGTTTCAATAAAATTGGCCATGTCCAGGTTCGAGAGTTTTCCTTGTCAGGTATGAAAGCGAGAAGTCTTGGATCGTTGATATAATATTTGTTTTTATTTTATTTGAACTATGTACAATAAATGTCGTAAAAATATATAATTAGCGTTTTATTTTTAAAACTACTGGTTTACTCAGTATACTATACTGTAATGGCCGAAGTGCCGCCCGCGCTAATCCCCAAGTAAAATATTTGGCCCTCTTACAACAAAAGGTTGCCGAACGCTGCTTTACACTATCATGTTTTCGGCATGCCACTTCATCAGCATTGAGCCTAAAGAAAGGATCAATTGAGATGCTCTTTCGCAATCTGTCATCGCAAATTAATCACGGCAGAAATTATTTTGGAAAGCACAGAGGTGACATTGTCACTACTTCCAAGATCGAATTTCAACCGAGTGATGTCAATTCAAGTTGAAACGCCATCAACTCCCAGTAATGCCCGCATCAAGCCTTCCAAGAAACAAATTCATTTATGTTCCTAGCAATGCATTCCTTTTAATTTTCTATCCGCCCTAATATTTGACGGGCAATTTAACTTTTAAAATTGTTAAATGCATTTTTTTGCGTTTTTAATTTAGGCGGGATTTATTTTTGGAGAAACCTTACTGAAGTTTGTTTTTTAATTTTTCTAGCGCAGTAGATGTTAATAATTTTCTTTTTTAATTTGATTAAAATGATTTTAAATTTTTTTTTTCTAATTTACATAAATAAATAGCTAGTAATAAAATATTATTTTTATTTAATATAATCAATTAAAATGAAAAAAATGTAGATTATTAAAAAATTTCCTATATATCAATTAAACGTATTTTTTTAACTCTGAAAATTTTGTTTTCAATCACAAGTCTCTCTCTTCTGACCATTTGCTGCAGCAGATTGACCCCTTCTTTAAGTCATTGCAGCAGGACGCTACAGCAATCTGCTGCACATCGATTAAGAGATCTGTTTGAATTGAAAATAGAAGGGGCCAAAGAATGCAATGAAGGTCATCGCCCGAGGGCGGTAGTCGTTTTGTCAACAGCAAAAATTAAAAAAGCTGATTTCTCCTAATTTGTCAAAGATAAAAAAATAATCGAGAGAGAGAGAGAGAAAGACAGGGAGTTTGAACTCATTCACCAATGCATGGATTTATATAATACTAGTTGTACCCGGCACGCGTGCAATGCTATTCAAAGAAAGAAAGTGTTTGTGTTTTAATTCTGTTCATTGAAGTGCTTTTGGATACACAATATTTTTTGTTTTTCCGTCTGCTGGTGAATACACGAATAATCAAAAGGTTTTCCGACGCGTGAGCAGGCCACTTACAGCTGTCAATGTGAGAAGCTTGGCTTTTCCAAATTTAGTCCATACACTTCTAGCGATTGTCCCTGTGCTTTGTTGTCGGTCATTGCAAATGCGAGTCGCAGCGGAAACTGCAAAAGTTGAAACAGGAAATACACTCACTTGTTGAAACACCTCGCGCACCAGATATTGTAAAATGGTTCTACTAATTCAGAAACCTTCGCGGGCGTGCGCACAACAACTCACCAAAGTTTCATCGCAATCTGATGAATGGTATAGGAACGCATACGGGACAAACAAACAAAGAAACATTCATTTTTATATATTAAGATTAAGTAAGATTAAAATTAACGACTTCATTTTAGATTTTTTTAAAAAAATCACTCTACAAAATTAGTCTCTCATCTATGTATGTTCTTCTATTTCCTTTAAAAATAGTTAATTTTTTGTAAATGGTTATGATAATTTTTACAAGATGAAATCAAGACAATAATATAAAGTTTCGTTTTATCTTCAAACTGTTAACATCTGCTAAATACGAACAGTTGACTTTTTCTTTTTTTGAGAAAAAATTAAATTTTCAATATTTACTTACATTAGTTAAATCCGATTAAGAGGATTAAATCCGCAGATGTTATGAGGATTAAAAGGTAGATTATATTAACGTTTATGTGTAATAGGTGTCGCTGACAGGAAAGCCGAGCACAGATACCTTTAAGATCTATAGCAGAGGAAGATGGAGAAAGAATGGTAGAAGTAGTGCAGGGCAAATGGGAGAACTCCGAGAAAATCTGTCTAACGCGGATTGTCCACGAAATCCGCATTTTGAGAACAGAACTCCGGTACTCAACAAGTAAGTTTTAGCGATGACTCCAACCACGAAGCCTGATTACAGTAAACCTCTCAAATCCGGCTCTCGGTAATCCGGCTCCCACGGTAATCCGTGAGTAATTTTTTTTTTTTTTTTAATAACTAAATTCGTTTCCCTATTTTGTTTTCCTATCCGCGCGTATTCATTATGAGTGAAAAAAGAAAGAAAAACTCTGTCACTATCGAACAGAAGCTTAATGCGTTAAGGAGATTGGATGTAG
>JAFIDM010012231.1:60592194-60637719 GCA_023159025.1 Thereuonema tuberculata | reverse complement strand
TTTTTTATAATAGTAGAAGTTAGACGAGATTCTTTTTATTTGCTTTTATTTAACTGCTACCCAGCTTTGGAAGTACAACAGTAAAAAAATATACTGTATCTGTTAATAGTTAAAAAAAAAGCATGATTACAAGTATTCTTTTGAATAGCAAGTAATTTCAGAAAACTAAGGTAATACTCCATCAAAGCAGATTCTTAAAAAAAAAAATCTGCAAGTGGGTTGAGTAGCCCAGAGGTTTAGCGCCTGAACTGCAGACTGGAGGAGCCGTGTTCAATGCACAGCGGTGACTGGGGATTTTTCACAGTTATTTCTCCTGCACACTGACCCTAAGGTTCTCCCAACCTTCTATCGAATGGATAGCGAGTTTCTTACTCTGGAGGTAAAGGTGTACGGGCGAAATAATAACCATCCGATCTCAACTAGTTCTAAATTAAACAATAAATTTGTTTTTCATCATTGTAAGGCTTGATTATCATGAGGTTTTGTTTTTCTTGCTATAATTTTGTTTTCTTGTTTATTTTGGAAATAAGCCTTACTTAACATACAGCATCTTAAATTTTCTAAATTAAAACAAAAAAATTATTTTTCCTCTATTTATAAGATTAATAAGTTGATCGAAATAGATTTGTTTTACACTGAAATCTATCTATTTTAAAATATATAACACATATTGTACAGTGTTATACGTATATACATTATGAAAAAACTATATTATACATTTTAATATATTTAGCGGACCCAATCCAAATAACGCAAGAAAAAGTATACTTAAAATTAATTTTAATAAAAGTATACTTAAAATTAAAAAGTATATTTTTAATTAAATATAACAGTTATGCTAGCAAGATGCTAAATGACAGCCGGGATAAGATACATATACGATACTTTGTCAATTAACAGTTTGATAACATTGATTCAGTTCCTTTTCGATGGATTTCAGTAAAATATGTTATCTTAATACTAAACTATAACTTTGAACTAAATTCGAACTACATATGGGACTGAAAGCATAGATATATAAGCTATATTTTTTTTAACAATAAATTAGGACATCTTATTAGGAAACTTAAATTAAATTAATTTATCTAATTTTTATATATTAATATATCAGCACCTATACGACAGGCATTATTATATGTAATGAGAAGAATCCGCTGACATAGGTCACCTCTGTGACCCCTTGAACAGCGTTGGACGAAACACAGAAGAAGAAAGAAACAGCCATGCCACTGCCGGGATTCGAACCCAGGTACTGGCGCACTGGTCGCCACGGTTGGCCGCCGCCGAGACCGCACGACCACGCCAGCACGGCATACGACAGGCATACATTTATATAAGTTATGTAGGTGCTAATATATTAACATATATAAATTAGATAAGTTAATTTAAAAATATAAATTTATTTTTTCATCAATTACATCTGATATTAATTTATTTTTAATATTTTTCAGTTTTTCAGTTTCATAATTTTCCCAATTTAATTGACTAAACAGTTTGTAATTAATTTGACTTTCTAATCTTTGACCAAAGTTATTATTCAGTTTGATAATTTTAAAGATTTTTAGCCAAATTTTTCTAGTTATTAAACCTTTATTATAACTCTTTTTAGCCTTTTTTACTTCAAAAACATTTTTTGTATTATTTTATAGATAATTTTTTCTTTTAATAGTTAAGATCTTCCTAAATATTTGATTTTCTTCTAATGACCTACTTTGAAATTAATATATATCTATATATATATAAATATATATATATATATTATCAACTATTTTAAAAACTAATTTATTAATATTTTTAATTTGTTGATTGAAAAGTCTTCAAAATCTTCAAATAAAACAAAAATAAATGTATAAAATAATACATTTATTAAAATAAACATCTAAATTTTCGAAAAGACATATCTTCTTTTCTTTTTAAAGCAAAAAACAACAACAATACGTTACAAACAAATAGAGGAATACGATATATATGTAAGACACTCATGAAATTGTATTGTAACCAACAATACTTACAAAGTGTTACTCTCCTAATTCTTCAATTTTCACCTTATTATTACAATTTGAACAGACATTATTAAACTCTTTGGCCATTTCGACAATAAAATTGTTTACATCAACTCCTTCATTTCTATTTATATTCATCTTTTTTGTATTTCTAATTAGTAAACTTTCCATGGTCTTTCTAGTTTTACAATCTTTTTCAATACATAAAATTTTGATTTCATTTTTTACACAATGATTTTTATTCATACAATGTTCAGCAAATTCAGATTTCTCCTTTAATTTGTTTTTTATATAGTAATTATGTTCCAATGCACGTTCTTTTATTGTTCTTTTGGTATTTATTTTATTACAAATAATATTTTTTATTTTATTACTATAATAGAAACCCACATCAATGTTAAAGTTTTTACAAATCTTTTGTAGTCCAATACTATTTTTATTAAGGTAAGGGATAAACATTTTTTTTCTTTTCCTTATCCACATCTAATTCCTTTATTTTGAATGTGTTGAACTTTTGGATACTATTATTGATAAAATTTTCAGTATATCCATTTTTCATTAAAATTGTTTTCATTTTATCAATTTCCATTTGATAATCTTCTTCACTGCTTGATGATCTATCAATTCTTCTTAAATAGTTTTCAATAATGTTTCTTTTTATATGAAAACAATGTCCTGATGCAAAGTTTAATAAGTGGTCACTCTTGAATTCTTTTCTGTAATATTTTAAAACTATTTTTTTGTCCTTATTTATTAAACACAGGTCAAGGAAATTTAGTTTCTTATTCACTATCTTCTCCATTTTGAACTTTATGTCAATTTTCAAATTGCCGATTAATATTTACAAATATTAATAAATTAGTTGTAAATTTGTTGTTTATTTGAAGATCCAACACTCCAATCCGTGTATTCTAACACTGAATCTACTAAAGATTTAAATATACAGTCGGACCTCGATATAAGGTCACCCCTTGGCATCTCGCGAAAGTGACCTTAAAAGCGGGATGACCTTATAACCGATTCATACGCATTTGTCAAAAAGTAAGCATTATATAAATATAGTATATAATTCTTTGTAAATTTAATACGTACAAAAATATCAGTTTATAATAATATATTAGGTTATAATTTTTTAATTTTGTTGAACCAATTAAAATTAATAGAATCAGTAAGAAATTATTTTTTTTAAATTTTAATCCGGAATAAAGTTGTATACAAATAGTAGTAGTATGCTCAAGCAAAGTACTGATGTACAACTGACCTTATTTAAAGTAATCCATAATGCAGGACTGTCGCGATTTTGGTTTCATCTTTTGTACAATGTTTCTAAGTTTTGTAGTTCCTGAAAATTTAATGCTCTGAGTGCTTCTGCTTGTGTCACCGCTTCACTTTCAGTATCACTGTCGTTATCCTCACTTTCTAATGCATTGGAATCAACAATTTCGGAAACCGAAGCTTGAGAAGTGGTAGCAATTTCATCATCAATTCCGACATATTCACTTTCCCTTCTATAGCACAGCCGCGATTTCTGAGATCTTATATTAACACAGGTAAAGGAATATCGTCTTCATCATCTATTTTCCTAGAATTTGAGGGGATGAAGTGCTTTGTGAAATGTAAGTTCATCGTATTTTGCTAATTCTTTTCAATTTAATGTAATTATTTTCGACTACTTTTAAAAATTAAAATTATCATTGCTGTATTTAGACTTATTGTCAACTATCATTGCACATTTATACTTATTGTCATCTATCAAGACTCTAATTTTTAGAATATTATTCCGTATCTTGAGTTTTTACGTGAATTTTTATGTTTTGATTATGAGCTTGTTATCTCGAAAACTCGCTATCTCGAATTTGTTTTTAGCGTCCCTTCGACTTCGAGATATCGAGAGTATACTGTATAATGTTAATGAAATCGGATAATTTTTTAAAGAAACTGGAAAGTTGTGTTTTTTTTCTTTATTTCTTTGTATTTCCACTCTAAATTTCGGTATTGAGAACCATTAACTTAGTTTTGAATAGTTTCTGAATATAAGGTAGACTATCTAGTTGCAATTTAAACTTAGATTTGCTTAAAATCAAAATTCTTACTCTGTAACATCGTTTCATTCGTTTGGAATTCGTTTTATATCGTAATCAATGAAGTGAATGTGGAAATTAATTTGAAGGTATGTGTGGTTATCTTAAATCTCAAGTTTATTCGAATGCTTACTTCCATTTTTTCAAGAGGAGAAGAAGGCTGAAAAAAGAAAGGACTAACCTATAAACACACGAAAGCTTTGGTATAAAATTGTAAATGAGAGACAGTAGTTTATTGCAGTAATTTCCATATGAATTGTTAAACATATCTGTGTTCTGCGTTGTTGTTGTTGAAAGGTTAAAAAAACATAAGAAGCTACTCTCATAAACCTTTCCAATAATTTCATTTATTAAGTTAAGTAAACTCTTTCGGTATGGAAAATGCTCGCAAATATCTACATCTAGAAAATGCTCTAGACAACAGATAGATAGATAGATAGATAGATAGATAGATATGTTAGAGGGGGAATGTTCTTTCAATTAAAGATTCTCGTTTGATCATGGAATTTATTGCTGCCTTATTGTTATATAATCGTTCCCAGATACTTTATGAATATCCTGAAATTTTTAGCATTGCAAACATTAGGAGAGGATTCAGGCTTGGAGGGTAGGGAGATGTTGTTTGCCTGATTGCTGTATAATTGGTTCTTCAGTCTTCAGGTTTGTCGGTCGCAGGTTGAAGTAATATAGAATTGGATCTCCTCGAATGTGGAATTCAATTGCGTGATTATTTACGGCTTCCACACTTGCTATCCTCTGAGAATGATAAATTTACTCTATACGAGCTTACTATTAATTAAACTTATTGAAAAAGAAATCATACGATCTTCTTGGTTTGATTCAAAGAGAGTTTAATAGACGGATTAATTAGTTAAAACTTAAATAAATAAATATTCGTATTAAAAATATTTCTATCTCTTTTTTTTTAAATAAAAGTAAAATCTTAAGTAATTTTTGTAATGTTTTGAAAAATTATTTATATTTTAATTAATAGTAATTTCTATTCTTATGAAGAATATAACATTTTAATACAATTTAAGAGAAAATTCTTATATATATATGTATATATATATATACACATCTTTGACTGAAGTTATTAAGCAACTGAAGTCTCACCCAGAGGCTTACGAATTGTCCAAGTATCTTCGTAAAATATAAGTTGTGCCTAGTAATGATGTTTTTTGCAGGTCTCTTGTACAGTGTCAAATGTTGATATAATAATAATAATAATAATTTTTCAAAATAATATTATAATATAATTTTTGCTTTGGAAATAAAACACCATATTTATTCAACATATAGTTTATTTTTAGTTCGTCCTTCCAAATTTTTTTTGTAAAGGTAAGTTTTAAAATTTTAATTTGAAGAATTTTAAAGATTTTTATCATTTGTATTAGCCTATCTATTATACCATAATTTAACAAGAAATTAAACAAAGCATAATAAATAAGAATTTTTATTTTTAAAGGTAAAATATTTTTTATGTAAAAAAAATATATACTGTATATTGTTGAATTTATAATAATATCTTATGTAAAAATAGATATTTGAGAACTCCAAGTAAAACGATTGTTAGTATAAAGTCCATATTTCTTCTAGATTTCTTCTCTCGTATTATTCATTATATATTATAAAAGCGTTATTTTGTCTGTCATAAGACTTTACGTTTTTCCAATTTTGTGACCAAACTATAAGAGATAGAGTGGTCATGTAAATGGATAAAATGTAAATCTTTTTAAGACAAACAAAATGCTACAAAAATCTTTCGATAAAAAGTTTTTGGTTTCCAAGATGGCGCCTTTTAAAGGGTCAAATTTTGAATTTTTCTCAATTTAAACGAAAAGTATAAAAGATGGAAGAGAACATTATATTGAGAAAATATTGGTATTTGAGAGTTCTATCGAACGATATATCACTTATTCACAAACACTTCAGCGTTTGCAATATACATGCAAAAATTCGGTGTGTGACGCCGATCCGCAAAACATCCGAGTTATTCGGAGAAGCCACAACGGGCTGGGAAGTTATATATTCTCCGACGATCGCAACATTAATTTGCTAAAAAAATAAAGTTTTTTTTTTTTAATGCTGTATATGCAAGGGTTTCGGAGCGAAGCGACGGTACCTGGCTATTATTATTATATATTATAAAAACGTATATTATAAAACGTTATTCTGTCTGTCATTCTGTAAGCAAAATGCTAAATTACAAATTACTAAAATGTTACTGAAATATAGAATCTATTCATAAAAAATGAAAATATATTAAACAACTGTCCAACTATACTGATTGGCGACGTAAATATAGATATTTTCAAAATGAATAAAAACAATGTAGTACAGAAATACGTAAAACTAATGTGCAATAATGGTTTCAAAAATCGTCTTTACGGAACAACAAGAAACTGTACAATTCATGGAAATACGAAAACAAATATAGATCATATTTTCATAAATAAACATGATATCAAAACACCAGGAATAATATGTAAAGAACGAATCGGATAAGAGTTGAAAATGACAAAATAACACATCCAAATATAATCTATAAAGAACTAATCAATGATGTTAACAAAACAAAATTCATGAAAATCTACATATATAAAAAGAAAAGTCCTGACTCACTCACTCACTGATTCATCAACGCCCACCCCAAATCCTTGGATCTAGAAAGCTGTAATTTTGCACAGAGGTTTCCTTTATGATGTAGACAAGAAATAAGGCCGGATTTTTCGAAATTCGGGATACGGAATAATCTGGCAAACTGACGATGAAGTGTATGGCGGCAACCCCAGGTGTGTGGCGCCAACCCGCAATACACCTGAGTTAAGTGGAGAAGGGCACAACGGGCTGGAAAGTCGTATGTTCTCCGATCTCAATATTAATTTGCTAAATAAATAAAGTTTTTTTTTTTTAATGCTATATACGCAAGGGTTCCGGAGCGAAGCGACGGTACCCGGCTAGTATTATTATAAAACACCAGAAGATCACCAATAAATATATTAAAATAAAATTCATTTATTAAATATATTTATGAACAACAAATTTTCGATTAGATAATATCTTCTTCCCTTTATCAAGCCTAAATATTACAGAAATTCCGATAATAACAATTTGAGCATGAGAATAACATTTACGAATTGTTAAAATTTCAACAAACCTCTGATTCAAAAATATTTGAATAAACAACCCAATAAAACTTTAAACTAAAAATTCAATTCTTTAAATTTTACCTTATTATGGCAAACAAAATACAGATTATTTATGTAGATACACAAGAAGATACAGAAAAAGACTGAACTAAACCACTCTGAGACCCCCATCACAGCAATCAACCAAACCAACCCGAATTAAAGACAAAGTCAACACAGACCGCAACGTAACAAAAATGCTCAACACATGATTGGACCATAGGACTATTGAATAAATTAAAAATCAATATATATTCCTCACGTTAACCTGTTCAAAACCATCTTGCTGATGATGGAGAACTTGTTTCTCTGAAACTGTCCGGGGACTTTAAACATGTATTGTATATATTTTTAAACTTTTAATATAAAATTCTTTTTATGAAACCCAAGGTGTGCTCTCAGTATTTATTTCTTTTAATTAAGTAACAGTTTTATAATATTGTTCATTTCTCTTATCTCCCCTGTTTCCAAAGCACAATTACTTGCAATACTTGCACTTGTTAGTTCAAAATTCATTTTTTTTTTATTCCCTTCCGTCTCTTCTTGAAAGAATATCTTCTGCCTTTTACCTTGCGGTGACCTTGATAGTGTATTTTTCTCTTTAAATGCTTCCAATTCTTGCTTTTTTTTTCCCCGCTTGTTCATTTTCCTCTTTATTATGTATCAACCTTTGGATTTACACTTTAGGAACAATAGGCTCACGAATAAAGTGGTCTGTCTTTAATATTTCTCAGATGGCCGTTCCGACATGGCCGAGCGGTCCAGATGGCGATCTGCCGTGAGGACGATGTGTCGGAACCTGGGTTCGAATCCCGGCATCGGCATGGATATTACTTTCTCCTTCTGCGTTTCGTCCGTTTCTGTGGATATAGCGTGAGCTGCCTCCTATGGCGTACCCTGGGCAACATTTCATCGGCTAAATGCTCACATTTCTCGTCTCTTGAGGCCAATAGTTGCTATACTAAGAGCCCGGGAGTTGGCAAAAACAAAAATATATTTCTAGATATTTTTCATCGATTTCGAATACAACATCGGAAACAATAGAAGTAGAAAAAGACCAAATTTTCATTTATTATCAAAATAAATTTTGATCATTCTGTTCAAAATGCTCGTTCTAATAATAATTCAAAGTTATGATTTTTTTTATTTTTCTTTTTTGTTGTTACTGTACAGTCTTTAAATCACAATTACTCTAATAACAACAGAAAAGAATTGATTTCTTAATGACGATGCTCTGTTTATAACAAAACTAGAACAAGTAGGTTATAATTTAATTTATATTTGAAAAATGTGGATCCTGTCTCTAAGTGGGTGTCATTCAATAGGATAATTCTATCCGAGGAGATCATTGAAGTAACTGTGAATAGACTAAAAACCTGTTTTAAGAAACGAGATATAAGATATTTATAAATTCTTGCTCTTTAAAATGTAAATATCGGAGGGAAACTAATTGTGTTAAATTTTACATAATATCTTCTTATTTTGGAATTACTTAGAAACAGAGTAAATTTTCAATTTGTCAATTTCGGTTCCTTCAAATCTAAAAAGTTCAGATCTCATCAGTCGTGCATTTGCTGCGAATTATTTTATCAAAAAAGATCATTTTTATTTTAATGTTTGTCTTTTGCTTAAAATACAAAAAAAAAAAGAAAAAAAAATCTATAGGAATGACTTCGAGAGTTTAAATCTTGTTGAAAATCAATCTTCAGAAACTTGAAATTTCTATTTTCTTTTCTTTTCTATGTCACCATCTGATGCTATCTGATTTAGAATTCATCAAGTTTTATTGAATTTTTAACTAATAGTAGCAATTCAAACTAAACAAAAAAAAAAGGTTGAAAATCCTAGATATCCTCCTTTTGGATACAACTGGGGGTTACAGCCCACTTACCACTTCTCTCTCCCTCCCTCGGAACGTCAATGAATACGAATTATCAAAGCATCGTATTTCTTAGAGATAATTTTAAATATGGAAATTACCTTAAAACTAACAGGTTTTTCACACTTTGATTTGACGGAAAACACATTAGCAAAATGACAAACAAGGTTCCAAGTAATTTAGTTCACCTGTTATCCATTAGGCGTCTTTTAGTTTATTTTCTTCCAACGAAACTACTCAGTTAAGTTAGGAATAGCAGTTTTTCTGAAGAGAGATAATCTTTAAAAGGATTAAAAACTAAATCTTGAACGGCGGATTACCCAATTAGTTTTAAGCTAATCCTAATTAAAGTCCAATGGAATCCAGTAGTTACAACATTAGCTAATACTAACACCATTTCGAGAAATCGGCTTAAATTTGAAGAAATTTAAGAGATGTTTCTAAGTAAACTTTTACTTTAGAACGACTGCAGTCATTCATTATTTCCCCAACTCAATCCGAGCAACGTTGTATAACCAGGGCCGGCTCTAAACTTGGGCACAAGAGGCACCGGTCTAGGGGCTTTGGGGCGCCAACTTCGTAAAAAAAAGTAAAGTATGTTAAATACGTTCTATTGCGACGTATCCCATTTGTAAAATTTACGAAGCTTAACAATTAAATAAAAAACAAATTATCAGGCGCCACATACCCTGGAGTCGACCCTGCGTATAACTGCTGTAGCCTACACGAATAGCAGAATTACTCCTTATCCGTTAATGTATCATTTGGAACAAAATTCTGCATTGCTTTGCCGAAAAATTGAATAATCAATAAAATTTCAAGTGTCTCAATATCTTTACTTTCTCTTGATTTACTACTGCTTCGACTTGATTTCTGTTATGAATTCATTTTCCCTGCATCTACCTTAGGATTCTATTCAGGGAAGTTAGGAATCTTCGTTAGACAAAAACAAAATGTTGCCTTTTCTATAATTAGGACTCAGGTCTCAAAGAAGTCATCAAGCTGAAATAAACGTTGCTAAACTTTTTTTTTTAACCTAACAATGCTGAATTTGGTTGTTTTGAAAATGATAAAAGACAATTAGATAATTTTTGTAATTATCTTAGTATTCCATTTGGATACTTTGATCTGTTCATTCGTCTGTCTGCACTCGCAGTCCGGCAGAGACAAAGGTACAAAGCCTGATGTCTTACGGCTGGCGCAAGCCGTTCCGTGCTGCCTCCACGTTGGCGCTGGACGGGCAACGATATATGCCGGAAAACGGAATACATCGGCCGAAGCACGAAAATGAGCGTGGGTGTGAGGACCCCGGAATGCCTGTCCCACCAGGATTTCCCTATCCCCTCTCGCGGGCCCACCCGCCAAACTCTTAGATCCTCAATTTCAGACCGTGGATAATTATAAATTTTCACTCTCTCCTCTTCAATGCTATGATATAGTTCTCTTTTGTCCACAGGTTATAACGATTGGAGTTGAAGACAACTGCGAATAACAGGATCCGAATTCAGGTTAGATAGTCCGGCATAAAGTTAAAGTTAATATTAAATTTGGAAACCGCATCTTTCTTTGGCATATGGCGCTGAAGAGAAATAGAACTGCGGCAGGGGCGACCGCAGCTAAGCCCAAACGTGGCGTAGGTGAAGTAGGGAGCCACAAAAGGCTCAGGACGGGAGTAGACAACAGAGGGGGACCAGCCAGCGGTGGTGAAGCTGTCTTCTTGGAGAACCCCTCTCCAGTGGCTGGGGACGAACCCCCACGTGCTATGAAAACCAAGACCCTAGAAGCCCGGGAATAGGGCCAGAATCTAGGGACGCTGGAACGAATAGCAAGAGATCTGTAAGGCTTGCCCATATTAACGTAGGTAGAGGGTTTGTTGCTTGGAACGAGTTATTCCTCAAGAAAACCCAGTTTGATTTTATCTGCGTTCAAGAACCCTACACACATCCCAGCGGTGCATTGCCCTCCCCGGGCCGGGGTTTCACAGTCTTCTCGAACGAAGCTAAGAACGAACGGCCAAGGGCGTGTATCTTACAGTGTGGCCAAAGCTTCCGTTGCATGCCACTGCCTCATCTGTCGGACGGAGACTGCATGTGCATTAAGGTTATGATCCCGGGAGCGGACCTAGTGCTTGTGAGTGTGTACGCTGAAGGAATCAGGTGCATAAGCACAGACTTAGAAAAGATAACCAAGGTCTTAAGGTTCCATGGCAGGGTGATTGCTTTAGGTGACTTGAATGCGCGAGCCCAGGCATGGGGCGACCGCTTAAATTCACCACGGGGCATCCTTCTCGTTGACTGGACGATCGAGCACGGAGTTTCGGTGGCCAATCAGCCCGATTCGCCACCAACTTTTTCGTCAAGTAACGGCGACAGCTGGATCGACTTATCACTAATCTATGGCTTGCACGTCAGCGATTGGATGGTTAGTCCAGTTGACTCCGGCTCAGATCACGCCTTGGTCTCCTTGCAGGTCGGTGAAAAATTTCCTTGCACACCCGATGACCACCCCAGGTATTGTCTAAGGAAAGCACGATGGGACAAATTCCGGGAATACTTGTCTGACCACAAGCAAAACATGCATATAGCCATCGAGGGCGAAAACTGCGAGGAGGCTGCAGCACTGTTCAGTAAATACTGCTCAGATGCCTGTGAAGCCTCGATTCCAGCTGGGAAGCCGCCAAGGCAGAAAGATACTCTGCCGAACTGGTGGTCGCCTACCCTCGCCCGACAGAGAGCAGTGATGAGAAGAGCAAAGGCTAGGCTAAAACGTGGGACGCCCCCTCGTACGAACGCACTACTCGAGGCTTGGATCAAGGCTAAGAGGAGTTACAAACGGGAAATGCAGCTAGCTAAATGGAATTCCTGGAGGAGTTTCTGCGAGCAAGCATCTACCGAGAATTCCTTTTCAAAGCCCTTCCAAATTCTCAGCGATAAGCTGAAGAAGCGGACCCCAATCAGTCCGGTCTTGCTCCCAACTGGCCAGTGGACAAAAACAGAACAGGACACGGCGGAAAACCACCTAGCGAGGCTCTTTCCAAAAGATGAACTCACGACGGAAGAGAGAAATGCGATTCTGGAACCCTATCCGGAAGCATTGCTTGGCTTGGACGACCAAGCATTCTCCCTGTCAGAGCTAGGTAACGTCGTGCGAATGCTGAACCTGTCGGCTGCATCTGGTACGGACTCGATCCCCAGTCGAGCCCTCCCTCATACCTTTGAAGCCGTAGGGGAGCTGTGGCTTGCGCTCCCAAACCGTTGCCTTCGAGAAGGCCTTTTCCCCAAGTGTTGGAAAGAGGCTCGGGTTGTACTTGTCCCAAAACGCGAGAAAGGTGCTGTTCGACTGATCTCCCAGCTATCCGTCCTGGAGAAAGTTCTGGACAGATTAGTTGAACAGAGACTCACCTTTTTTCTCGAATCCAAGCAACTCTTGTCCGAGTTCCAATTTGGGTTAAGAAAGCAACGGTCGACCATAAACGCCCTTAAGTTTGTGGTCGAACAGACGGAATCAGGTAAGGCAGCCGGTCACTACGTCTGCCTTGTTTCCCTCGATGTTAGTAATGCATTCGGGTCCCTGATACACGCCAGTGTCGAACGCAGGCTCAGAGCATATGGCTGCCCAAAGAACCTTACTGCCCTGGTAAGGAGTTTTCTCCTTACTAATTTCCTTCAGGGAAAGAAAACTAATTTTGGGCCAAGCCAGAGCTGAATCAAACCGAGGTTGTCCGCAGGGGTCCTGCCTAGGACCCCTACTTTGGAACGTCGTTTGTGACGAGGTACTCGCAGAATGCGCGCTTGCGATTCCTGAGGGATCGGAACCAGGATATACGCACAAGCTCATCGGTTATGCTGATGACCTGTTAGCCGTTCTGACGGCCACATCGAGGCAGAACCTAATGGCGGCCTGGCGGAAAGTCCAGGCACCAATCGAGGAGTGGGCCACTAGGCACCATCTAGCAATCACCTCATCAAAATCCACCGCACTCCTTGTTGCGGGTAGACCTCTAGTCTGCCTTCCTTGCTTCAGGATAGGCGGAGAAAAGATTGCATTTAAAACCACACTCAAATACCTGGATGTCACCTTCTCACTGAATCTAAACTGGGTGTCACACATAAGGACAGTACGGTCAGAGCTTTCGACCATTGCTTTGCGTCTACCGGGGATAGCTCCGGTGACCGGAGGAATGATTCCGAAAGCTCGGAAATTGTTTTATGAAATGGTGGTGCGTCCGAAAGCACTCTACGCGGCCGAGTTCTGGGGAAAGTCCGCCCATCACGTGAAGGTTGCAGACAACTTGCGGGCCCTGGCCCGACCATTTCTAAAGGCGATTACTCGCTCCTACCCGCACTGTAGCGAACGAATCCTTGGCCGTATTGAGTGGGAAATACCTTTGGACATTACAGCCGGAACAGCACCTGATTATTACGCGGAACTGCGGAGTGACAGGTACGACGGCTGCCATTTATTCCCAACCTGGACACACCCGGCGCACATTCAGAGCCATCCAGTCGAAGACTGGTACGGTAACCTGAGCGCCTACAGAGCCGTAGTTTTTACGGACGGTTCCAAGATCAATGAGAGATCGGGATTCGCCTATGTGTGCTACGATTCTAATATGGAGCAATTAGATTCGGCCAAACATAGGCTTCCAGACCACTCGAGTGTGTATCAAGCAGAACTTGGCGCGATATATACGGCACTTCAATGGGCCCTCGAGTGCCTTCAAGGGACTCCAGGGAAAATCGCCGTTGTATCCGATAGTCAAGCAGCCCTTAGCTCCATTGCTAAGGGGACTCCCAAGTCCTTACTGGGATGGAAGGTGACGGAAAGTCTGGCGCAGCTAGACTCAGCTGGTATCGGTTGCCAACTTTTTTGGACAAGGGCACACGTTGGAACCGAAGGCAATGAGAAAGCAGATAGACTTGCGAAACAGCCCTGCCGGCAGTTACTTTTGATGGGCCCTTGCCCAGAAGCAGAGCTAGAAATCTCCGCTTCCAAAAGTGTTTGAACCTCTGGTAGAATAGGTGGTCTGATTCCGATAAAGGCCGGCCTCTGCATATGTTCTTACCGCAAGTCAGCACGGATTCGCTCTACTCGGACTTTGCTTTAAACCAATTCATGACTGGTCATAGCTTCTTTAACAACTATTTAGCCAGGCACAGACTCCGGGCGAGTCCTATGTGCGATCGTTGTGATGCGGAAGAGGCGGAATCTGTGTCACACGTCCTATGGGAGTGCCAGAGCGAGTACCGCCTGAGACATCGCGCGAAGCTGGAAAGAGCGCTCCTTTCCAACGGCCATCCCGCGCCGTGTGAAATGCCAGTACTCCTCGAAGTCCCAATCGAGTTCAGCCGCTTTGCTAACGCATGTCTCAAAGAACCTCCCCCCCGGCTAATGCTAGACTCAACAAGCAGACCTGCCCACTGCCCTTAGAGTCATTTTACTGTGTGAGAAGACTATACAACCAAAGCAGAACTGGTAATAAAGTCTAACGAACGGCCGACCCGCGCCATCGTTTCTGACAGATCTATGTGTGTTACCCCTAGAACAACCGCTCTGTTGCGGCTTGACTTCGATGATCCTTTACCGTTAAATGAGGTTTAGGGCTCTCCTCACCCTGCAATGCAAATAGAGCAATAGGAGCTTTCTCCCGGCTCCGGCGTGGTCCTGGCAGCCACGCCCGTGAGGGAGTTTGTCATTTTTTCCCACTGGGAATTCCCTAGGGAATTCCTGTGGAACTTCTATGTTTTTCGTGTTTGTGATAGTCTATGGGTACTTTCCTTCACCCTTGTGAACAGTCCTTCGCCGCTATCCCTTCTCCTCTCTCTCCTTGGGCCCTCTTCCCGGGGTTGGTGGCTTTTGTCCCATTTGATAGTAGAGCCTTAAGTTCTCAACCGCTTAAACCTTTAGTTGGGTACAATGCGTGTAAAGACTGTGTCTGCATTCGCATCACGCTAAAAAGGCTGCATGGATTTTCATATAATTTGATACATAGCTTAAATTTGATCCAACTTCAAACGTAGGCTCATTTATTTGGTCTTTCCTCCGAACCCCTCACTAAAATACGAGATGATTTCTTGCTACGATTCTTCAACTTCAAAATATAGCATAGCAGTCTCCATTAGGCGATGATAGCTGAGCGTGTACTTAGTGCATACTAAGCGTTTGCTTAGTACATAGCTGACCATATGCTTAGTACATATGAAATTAAATTGAATGAATTAGACTTAATTCGAAATTAACTATAAATTGAGTATGAAGCATTCATGGCAGCTATCATCGGAGGTATGGCGTCATCCGAAAATTCCATAATAAATTTAGAGAAGAAAGAGGGTTCAGTACAGTTAACCCTCTTAAATCCGGCCTAATGTGGCGCCCAGTAGGCCGGATTACAGAAAAGCCGGACAACCGAGAATGTTCTTAAAATAACTCAATAACTCCATTTTTGTGAAGACATAATGCCAGGTTTAATTAATTTAACCCCATTTTCATAATTTTGCACTCAAAATGTTTATTAAAAACTCACACTTGTGTTCTCGGAACTCGACACGGACTCGCTGTGCGCCGGCCGAGTAGCAGCAGACGTACGTGCGTGGTGACTCACACTGTGTTCTCGGAACTCAACACGGATTCTGTGCACCGGCCGAGTTAACTCAAAATAGGAAAACGAATTTAGTTATTAAAAAAAAAAAATTACTCAGGACGAGGTCGGATTACCGAGGGCCGGATTTGAGAGATTTTACTGTATTTTGTTATCATTGTTTGCGTTCTTATTGCCCTGACTACAAATGCAAAATGACTGAATTTAATATGAAATGTTGATAAGGTGAAAAATGATACTGAAAATAAAATTATATATATAGCCATGTAATAAACAGTGATGCATTTCGAAAGCCGATATTAATGAAACTTATTCTTTTGCTGGCCACATGTTTCTAGAACAAACACGAATACGAAAAACAAACAACATAAAAAAACAATAAAAAGATGAGCAAAAATAGAATACAATACAAGTCAAACAAAATACGCCATTTACGTCATGAAGCAGGGACAACTTCCAAATTAATAAAAATGAAAAGTGGTTCAAAATAAACTTATAAATATATATGGAAAAGAAAAATAACGGAATAGAAAATTACGGAACATAAAGATATAAACATACACAAATAATAAAAAAAAAGAAAAAGAAAATTATAATGAAAACTTTAACATTAAAAATAACCCACATTGGTAACAGAATATTGAATCATATAACATAGGACCTCTGTTTTGAACTATACAGTAATTGATGTAGTTTGTTTGTTATCTTTTACCTTTATTTCTTTTAATCTTATGATTAAGGACATGAGAATGAAAACAGTGAATTTCAGTAAAACAAAAACTGAAGTTGAAGGAAGGTCATTATTGGAATAAAAATGAGAAGCTGTAAATAAAACAGAAATAAAGGGATGCCACAAAAGAATTTACAAATTTTATTCATTATCCTGAATGTAGGGCGAGCAGAAAAATATCGGATGGTCTTAAAAAAAAAATCTGACGAAATAATAGTAAAGGAATTTACTTATTTTGTTTATTTTGTTATTTCTTAAAAATTTGCATTCTTCAGCTGACTTCCATCTTATTAAATCCACTAATGAATTAATCTCATCAATAATCTCATTAATCCACTAATCTCATCAACACTGGCAAATACATTTGCGTGTTTCAGATAGTAAATTAGATATAAAGTCAATGGGATTTGCTTTTGTTGATGTTTCAACCTTGTTAATTTCTCTACAAAATTCCATATAGAAATCGTTAAGTGACCGTAAGCAAATTATATCAGATTATTATACGAAATTAATTTTAACAGATTAAATCTTTTACAAGTTAAAGAAACCTTCAAGTTTCAAAAAAAAGAAAAAAAAAAAAAAGACGCATAAAACAGAACCTTATCATTATCTAGTCATACAATGATTTGCTTACGCAGCATAGATATTTTAAATTTTGTCAGTCTAAAGTTGAATTCCAGTGAATCAAGCATCGAGAATGTTACCAATTTTACAAATTAATCTCTTCGTTGGGAATTTTCATATGTTGCCTCGTATTCAGAATAAGACGTAAAATAGACGAAGGACGGGTCAAGCGAATACAAGAAAAGATTTCCCCTTGTGATTCGTTAACCTTTGGATATCTTAGTGATTCCAATCTAGTTTAGCCCTTCAGTTCTATGATGGGTGACTTAAATGATTTTAAAAGACTTAATAGATAAAGCTTGTACAGTAGAGCCTCGATTATCAGAGGTAATGCGGACCGAGACCCTCTCGGATAATCGAAAACTCTGATAACATGGACTCTGTCAAAAATCGAGAAGGAAACTTATGGTAAACTGATGAAATGAATGAAAACGTGGTCAAACATATGAAAGCAACTACTGTATTATCAAATGAAAAAATGACGTACAAATATACGTAAAAATAAAATAAAAATACAAAATGGAAAAAAGACATACAGTACATATAGTATATGTTTCAGTTAAGAAAGTTATTTCTTCAAGAAGTCCGTAAGTGTTTTCTGTTTAACGGAACTCGCTCGCTTCTTTGCCGCCGTTTCACGCAATCGTCGTAGCAGTAGAAGGTCTGTTGAAATTGTATCTGACTGTTGCTCTAGGTACTCGATGGCCTTTTCTATCGCTTTGCATCCTTCACTGTGGCTGATTTTCTCATTCCCCATTTCAATGTCTTCAACCTCTACATTCACTGCCTCTACTATCATCTCATGAGTCACTTCCAATTAATCGTCTGCGTTAAAAAAATTTTATTTTGTTTTGTTTTTTTTTTGGGGGGGGAGGACTACCTCGGTTAACCCGGAACTCGGTTAGTCAGGGCTCGGATAACCGAGGCTCTACTGTACTTATTTTTACTTAAGTACATATTTTTTACATAATTTTTTTCCTTTTTTTTTTGAACTTATCAAAACTTTTTTTTTTCATAATAGCGCATCCGTTTACTTCTAATATAGTAAAAAAATGCCGTGCTGTCGTGGCCATGCGGTCTAGACGGCGATCTGCCGTTGTGGCCAATGCGCCAGTACCTGGGTTCGAATCCCGGCAGTGGCATGGTTGTTTCTTTCTTCTTGTGTGTTTCGTCCGTTTCCCCCTGGGACTTACTCTCTCAGGTGTATCCTCGACGAGAAAGTGCATTCTTTCTCGTCTCTGATTTCCTAGCCTTGTCCTGACGTTGTCAGGGGGGCTATCGCGTGGTCCGTTGGGGCCCATTCGCGAATAATAATAATAATAATAAAAATGTGCATAATTCCATTTTCTTTGGTGGATTAAAGTTATTGTCACAAATTAAGGTTTATTGGTTTGCTGTGAAAAGAATGGTTATTTATGCAAAAGTCATTTATTCACCTTCAAAAGAGATAATAAGAAAATTAAAAAATGTAATAATAAAAAATAAATTTATTGTACGAAAATTTCGGACTCAATAAATATCTCGTAAATTTCTCGAGAACAAAAAATAAATAAATAAATAAATAAAATAAAAAAATCGCCGGAAACAGTCTGTCAGCATTAATAAATACAACAAAATGATAGGTTAACTTTAATGACAAAGGAATATAATTGAATGCTCCTATTGTATAAATAAATATGAAATTTTATTAATATTATATTATTAACGTTTTCTAATTTAGCAAATGTTCATTTATCGCAATCTGATGTAACATTTAAAGCTGGCCGAACACGTAGCAATATTCTGCAGTATTGACGGTCAATATTGCTCATTTTTATTGATATCAACCGTTTCCAGCAATAAAAATGGTCAATATCGACCATTTCAAAAATATTGACGTTGCTACGAAAAAAGGATCAATTTCAGTTGACGGGAAGTATTGCTGGTGCGGGAGCGAATAACATGAACGGATGAAATCACGTGACAATGGTGACGTAAGCAGGCGCCGCCTTCAAGATAGAAAACGCACACCGAGCAGTTTTTTTGAGATAGAAGGCATAAAATCATCAAAATGGGTCGACCCAAAAAAGATAATTCAAACAACAACATTTGGTCAATTGATCATGAAAGACTCCTCATTGATTTCTACAGAGGAAAGACGTTTAATACTAGAGCGATTCTGTACGTTCGTAACAAGTTAGGCTTAATCGCAAGTAAGCACACTCGATTGCTCCCATTTTATTCGCAAATAAATTGTATAAAACCGATGTCGTACAATCGCTGGGAATATTGTCCCTAGTGCAGCTATACTCTGCTCGTGTGATGTGTTTATAAGGCGTTCTCACTGAGTCCCTAGTGAAGGACAAGCGCCGTAAGCATCAATAATCAGGTCAATACTCGATTAGGAAAAACTGTGTGTTCGCGCCAGATACCAACTGTTAATATCAATTTTCATCAATATCGACCGTCAATACTGAAGAATATTGCTACGTGTTCGGCCAGCTTAAGAGAATATTTTTAATTCCTAATATTATCATCAGATTTTTAATTTACATACGTTTAGATTAGCTAAATATTAATTTAAATATTAAATTAGATAACTTTTTATTAGTATAATAGTTCAAAATAAATAACGGAAGTTTAAATAGAAACCTTTTTTTCTGTTGTTTCCTAAAAATTTACTTTCCTGAATGTGTAAATTTTTGCACAATTGAGGACAGCTGTCTTCAATTGCAAAGATAAACTCAATTTGCAATTTGAAGCAACTTAAAGAAAATAGTTTATTTATTCCAGTATTGTTATATGGTATTTCAGCAACTGAGGTGCTAAGAAATTTTTTAATGTTAAATTTATTGTACAATCCAACATACTGTAATTGATCAGTGCGATAATATGAAAATGTATATTAAAATAGATATTAAATTTTGAATATTATACTACAGTGGTTCCCATTAATTAAGAGAATACAAAACCCAGAAAAATCGCGATTAAATAGTAAAAATGAATTGGTAACGCATGAAATTTGGATTTTATGACCTGTAAATTAATGCGGAATTTAAGTATCACTGTTTTCGGTTGATGCAAATGAGCCGCAGCGTAAAAGAAAGTATTTAGAGAGTGTCCATCATTTTTGGATTGTGAAGAAAGGAATCCGAGATAACAGATATGTCGTATGACTTCGAAACATCATTTCAGAGATGAACCAAAGTGGAGTGCTGTAGGAAGACATACAGGAAGGCTAAGATCAAACAGAAGTAGCAAAGTTACTGAATGTGAGTATTTCTGTGATCCACAGACTATGGAATTAATTTCAAAATATACAGTCAGCTTCAAAGATATAGCGAAGGATGACCTAAGACTACAACTTCCGTAGATGACTGCTGTTTTCGATTATATACTCGGTGTAACAGCACTGCTATCACGATACAGCTATGATCTAACCTAGCTATGGCTAAAGGAAGTTGGTATCTACTTAGCGCGCAGAAAGGTTCAAGAAGGAATTATTTGTGCTAGGAGACCAGAAGCCTGCGAGCTCCTTTTTCCCGTCAAAGAACCCTTTGGAATGGACAAGACTTCATGGCTTTTAGACTGGAAACCAACGAAAGTCAGTATTTTGTATTACTGAAGGTTAGTCAGATCTAATGACTAACTAATGACACAGATGACTTCAGATTCCTTTACAAAGCGATTTCAGGCGAGAAAACGATGGATACGCTGTCATCCTCCTAATATCCGTTAAAGGGACGGGATAATGTGATTTTTTTAGGTGGACGCACAAGCAGATATGTGCCTCCAAATGGAAATATGAATGTAGACGATGGATGCCATGGATTCTTATTTTCTCCCTTAGGCAGTTGTAATGGGGGAACAACTTCTCCTACAAGACGTCCATACTGATTTAGGCTGATAGATCAACATTTTCAAGAAGAAACCGTGGTATGTGTGGATTGTTACGCAAGGTTTCCCGACTTTAATCCTATGGAAAGTGTTAGGATTATTTTTTTTTTTCCTATTTTTTTTTTCCTTCGATTGATGGAAACCCGTGTATTTAATATTTTTATTATTTAAGTATGCACAATTAAATAAATTAGTAAATAAATAAATAAATAAATAAATAAATAAACTTATTTGAATTCTAGCTTAGAACTTTCAAAAACATTTACAATACATAAGCTACAATTTGCTTTTATTCTACAATATTTTCATTACCATCTGAAAACAGCAGGATATTACTTAGCAGTTTTATGTAATGCCCGTTACTATGCATTGCAGAAAAAAAGATTTAGAATAAAATAGTTTTAAAACGCAATATTTTGTGGAAACAGACTATATTTCTTAGGGGCTTTGTCTATCTGTCTGTGATGACGACAACGCAGTAAATCATTAAAAGTTTAATAGGTATAGTTTGTTACAAGAAGACTCTTAATGATTTGTGCAGGAGGAAGGAACTAAGGACAGAAACTACGGAAAACTGTCAGCTTAATTGAATTAAGCTTTATTTTTTTATTATAACTTTTATTGCTCTCTTACCATCCGGGTGTTAGAAAATTGTCAATTTTGTTTTCTTAAATACATTGGCTGTAAGAAGTTCTATCTTTTAGTTATTTTTCCTTAAAAACAGAATAAAATTTTCAGTAAAAAGTCCAATGATTAGCGAAGTCCTTAGCTTCTTCTTCGCGAATGGGTCACTTAGGACCATGCGGAATCAACACACTTTGAGCCTTCCTCCTTGCCCAATAGTTCTTCATTTGGATGGACTTATGCAATTTCTGCTCCCCTGATCCTGCCCGTCGTGTTGGTTTCTTCACATCTTCCTTAAATCTCCTTGGGTGGACAATATGCCTGACCGCATTTCTATTCTGCAAATTTGGAGGTCCTTTTCTAATTGTTTAGACCAATTTGGTCTTGTACATTTGTTTTGTAAAAATTTATGTATGCGATAAGTAAGTCTGGAATGATTCATTCTTTCCAAATGACCTAAAAATTGAATTCGCCGCATTCTCATTTTGTCAGTAAGTTTAAAAATGTGTTTATAAATTTCCGAGTTGGGCGAAGTCCTTAGCATATATGTGTAAATGAAAAGAAATGTTTTTTAGGAGATGCTCTCCAAATGAAGGCTACGACCTGCTATAATTGTTATTTTACTTTGATGTTTCACATGTCAATCGGAAGGAAAGAAATGGTTCAAAATCACGTAGAGATTTGTCTGAAATTGTCATGTACAGCCTGTCGATAAAGTATAAGATAAAGATAAGATAAAGTGCAAGATAAGTGACCTTCACTAGGCCGACAAACTTAGATTATTAGTCTTATAGTCCTAACTATACATTGATAATAAAAGGCAGCATATATTTGCTTAGTTGAAGTTCGCCTGGAAAACACATATCTCAGTATCAAGGTGAAGATATCACAAGCTTCTCGAAAGAGAACTGCTTGTCACGAAAATGAAGGTATCCTTAACCATGAAAAGAGCTCGGAGTAGACAGTCTGATACCTGAACAGCTGAGGCGTAAGTATCATGTGAGTCAAGGTTTTTCCCACCAATTGATTCTCGACACCAATGCATTAGGAAAAAGCCACGCACCTGAAGTAATCCATCCCAAATCACAGAGAGACTGTTTTATAAAAGGAAGCTCTATTGTGTTCAGCTTTCATGATTGATGGTTTTTACCTCGAACATGGAGGATGTTGCATGAACAACTTTATTCTAGCATTAAACAACTAATTGATAAGAAGAAAAAGAATAAGGATCTGTAAATATTTTTATAAAGATAAACATATTAAAGAAGATCAAGGAATTCTTCAAAATAATAAATATAAAATTACAGGTCAATGACTACGTGGTTAAACTTAATGATTCTGTCATAACTTTATGTAGGTCTGTCTGTTCCAGCTACAATAAAATCCAAGATATTTTAAGTAACTGTTGATACTAAAAGATAAAAAAAAACAACAACATCTGCTAATTAATAGTATGATTATATTTTATATATTTCATTGGCTATAAGTTCGACAGATTTATAACTTTCATCCTTTATTTTACTTTTCTTCAATTTTCTTAATATTTTTTTTTCTAATTTTTGGCAATAATTCTGGCCAAATTCTTGAATTTCATTCTTGGTTTATCTTTAAGCTTTTATCTTTTTTCTTTTACCAGATAATTAAAAAAAAATAAGGCTTTTATTCTCAATTCATCTCTATAAGGCCTATTAATTTCAGAAAAAAACTTAATAGGCAATCGAAACCTCTAAAAATAAACATGTAATGTATTGCAATACGAAAAACTACATAAGCCTAATTTTCAAAAACACCTTTTCAATAAAAATTACAAATAAAACAGGCTTTTATAAATATTATCCGCATCAGTTTAAATTTTATTACTTTTTTAAAACTTTATTATTGTCCTCAAAATGAAAGATGGCCGCCCTGTTTTTGTGAGATCTGCGCATGTATCATCGATTACTCTGGTCAGGCACTTCCGTATGAGTTTATCACAGGACGTCGCCATTACGGTAAAGGCTTGTTACTTTGCAAAAGAGCATTGTATTGATAAATAATATATATTTATTTATTTATATAAATACTTATTGTTAGCAACTGGTATTGAAATAACGGTAAATAGTCGAGAGAAGTTTTAATTTGGCGTTGTCAACATGTCTTTCTCAGTAAAAACAGACGACGGGCATCCATTGTGACAGGAAAACATAATTGATCAGCAACCGGAAGGGCTGCGCAGTTCAAACTTCCGCCGGTCATCTTTCATTTTGAGGACTATATATTAAGTTAATTTTAGCTAACTGTTAATAAAAAATACATACAAAAGCAGCAGAGGAAGAAATCTAATATTATTTTTTGATACAGTTAAAGGCAAAAGGAAAAAAAAAAAGAAGAAGAAAGAACAAAGTTTTAACTCAAAAGCTCAAAATTTACGACAGATATCCACGACTGCTCGACTTCCGTAAACAGATTTCGACTTTTCTGTTATTTTGTTTTAGTTAAACCAATTCCTTAAAAGATCTAAAACTTTAGTGGCAAAAGATCTATAAACAATGTGAGTATAAGTTTTTGAAGTTAGGAAAAAAATCGTCAAAAAGTAGAAATATATCCATATCCTTTGTTCAGGTAGGGTTGAATGCAATAGTGTATTTTTATTGTATTTTTCCTTTGGAAAATACACTAATACAGCAAAAGACTAAAATAAAAAAAGATCAATATCTCGTGCGTTAAGAATGGATTAGTGACGTCACACCTCTATTACCGCGCCTCTCTTTTAGAAATTTATTTTGTTTATTTATTTTTCCAGAAATAATTTCTTTAATTAAACTTTTAGTTTTTTATTTTATCTTATTTTATTTAATTATTTTCTATTCCTCATATTAAATGAGGATTTTTTTCTGATTTTTTTTTCTTCATTAAAATATAAATAAATAAATAAATAAATAAATAAATAAAAAAAATTTCTATTTAAAATTTTTAAATTCGTAGGAAAAAAAATCAATTTTTACGATATTTCTAATTTTATGGGATAAATATAGGCTAAAATGCGTGTAATTCTTAAATATAAAGAATAATTTTCAACATTATTTTTACTTACTTAAACAATTTAAAAATATTTCGTAAAGACTACGGTGTGGCCTAAATAATTCTAGATGCTTTATTTGATGTACATTTTTATCAGAGTTTAGGTTTATGAGTTTCGACGTTCATTACCGGTATACGTAAAGTAACACGTACAAGAATATGCATTTGTAGCTCACCAAAATACCGTACTATTTAATAAACTTTAAGATAAATGTTAACAATTGCTTAAAAAAATTTTAAAAAATGGAACATAACTAAATTGCACGATTAAATACAAATAGAGCAAAAAAGTTACAAAGAAGATATTTAATTCATAAATAAATGTACAGTATACTCTCGATAATCTCGAAGTCGAAGGGACGCTAAATGAAATTCGAGATAGCGAGTTTTCGAGATAACAAGGTCCTAAGCAAAACATAAAAATTCACGTAAAAACACAAGATACGGAATAATATTCTAAAAATTAGAGTCTTGATAGATGAGAATAAGTATAAATACGCAATGATAGTTGACAAAAAGTCTAAATACAGCAATGATAATTTAATTTTTAAAAGTAGTCGAAAATAATAACATTAAATTGAAAATTCCGGCGATTTTTCCGGAAAAATTCATTTTTTACTTCGAAAAATATTCGACATAACAAGGTTTTGAGTGAAAACTCTTCGACATAAGAATTAAAATTAACGTTAGATGAATATGTAATATCAAGGGGGAAAAATAATTTTTCGACATATCAAGGTTTTCGAGATTTCGAGAGTATACTGTATTTGGTTTCCAACAGATTGTAAACAATAATATTGTGTAGTATTGTAAACACAACAGTTTATGGCCTTTTTTTTTATCTTAAATTTTTAAGTATCTGTGGGTAAACAATAACGTTAATTTATTTTATTTTGCTTTTCTTTAAACCTTAGGTTGTTTCTCAGATGTTATTTCTTATACCCAGTGTTTAACAAACGAGAATTCTAAGAGCTTTATTGAAAAGAATTTGAAATAATCCAAAATTTTTTACCCATTTTATTTTAAATGATGGCCACTATTAGTTAAAGCTTAGATGTCATCGCAGAGAGGAGATTGAGCATATAGTGGTGGGTGCAAACAACGTACTTTGGTGGGGCTTCGTTTCTGTGGACTGTGGGAGGAGGGAGACCAAAATATCGTGGTAGTGTTTTAACTTGGATCATAAATAAGTATCTACTAAATTCTGAAGACATCAGTTTAGGGGTCATTTTTGAGGGAGGGAGCAAATAAAGGGTCTCTGTTTAAGTTGCACCATAAATAAGCTAAGAAATCACCAAACACACCAAGACTTGTTAACAAGTCTTTATAATAAAAAATGTTTAAAAATACATTACGGAAAACCAAAAGGAGAGCTTTCGGAATGTTGTGCGATTTCCCTTGTTAATTCTAGGACAAGGGAATCGCATAAGATTGCGAAAGCTCTCCTTATGGTTTTTCGTAATACAGTCGGACCTCTATTTAACGAAGTCGCTAAATCCCGAAAAAAAGTTTGTTATATGAATTTGTTAAATAGAGATTCACCTTTTAAAATTACTTTAAACTACATAAAACAGATTTGAAATACATAAACAACAAATATTATTGAAAAAAGTAATAATTTTAATAACATAAAGCTTACATTACCACATCCGTACTTAAATTTTACTAATGAAGTCTGTTAATTTTGTCTGAGTTTTTTTTTTTTTTTTTTTCGCTCGTGGTACATCTCGCATCTTTGCAATGCACCAAAAATCCCTTCAGTATTTTCTTAAAATTGTAATCCGCGTCGGATTGTTTCAAATGATTTTGGCATTTCATCACACGAAGGTTTTTTGATTTCTGCATTACGATCATTTCCATCATCTTCATCTTCATCGCAATTCACAGCTGCCTTGATTTTATTTTTCACACTGTCTAAAATATCCGATTCAGTTAGTGTTTCCGAGGTCTCAACTTCAAAATCAAGTGAAAAATAATCATCAATCAGCACATCATCAACAATTTCTTCTTTTTTCCTCAGCTGTATTCACATTTCTTTCATTAATTAATAATAAAAACATTTCTTGGAGAAAAAAAAGAAATAGATACCAAGAAAAAGTTCGTTAAAAAGAAATTGCACTGCGCTATTTGGAGGTTATTTTACGAAGAAATTAGCAAAATGTTCTTGGTTCCAAAGAAAAGTTCGCAAAATAGAGGTTCGTTAAATAGAGGTCCGACTGTATATTTTTAAACATTTTTGTTATAAAGACTTTTTAACAACTTCTAATATGTTTGGTGATTTCTTATCCTATTAAATGCAATTTTAACACACGTTAAGCTTTTATCTCATAAATAAGCTATGTACCCAAATTATGAAAATCCGCTTACAAATAAGCAAATAGGCAATTGGAGGGCAAATAGAGGATATAAAACAAATACAGGAAAAAGTGTTCAAGTAAATAAGTGAGATTTCGCAAGCTCAGTCAGTAGATGTAAGTTATAAAGCAATGATTTTAACGCTTAAGAAAATTAAGAAATTTATAAATCCATTGCTAAAAAATGGTTTATTTTCAATATATTAAAGTTTATCTCAGCGACATTTAAAAAAAATAAATATTTTTACATTTTCACAACGCACTACAGTTTCCATAATTTCGAAAATATTTCAAAATTCCTGTCAGACGTATTCTTCTTCTGCAAATACGTCATTTCTATTCTATTTTATATGAGAAATACTGTTTTAAGAAATTCTGTGACCTTCAGTTAAGCGTACTATTATTACACATTAAGTGTTAGTATTAGTCTACATTATATGCAAATAAATTTTTAAATAAAATTCTTTTTTAAATAAAATAGTTAACATTGAGCTAAATCATAAATGTCTAATATAAATATAAAAATTAGAAATATATAAACATTTTAAAAAAAAAGTCAGTTTAAAAAAAAGAAAAAAAGTCAATTTCAGAAACAAAGAAATTGATTAAAAAAAGAAATACACTCATTAACAAAAAAAACGACATACCTAGAAGAAGTTGTCCGATGGAGACAAAAATTGGTGGAGAGGAAGATTATGTACAGAATAGAAAATGATTAAAATTTCAGACAAATTGAATGATTTATTTCAGAGTCACAGAGTTACAAAGTAACGAGTTCAATAAGTTGTTGACCCACCTCTACCCTGAATGCAAGCTGCCACACGACGTGGCATAGAGTGATAAAGCTCCCTGATGGTCTCCCGCGGTATTTCTTGCCAAATTTGCTCCAATTGTCGGGCTAGGTCATCCACATTCCCTGATGGATGCAGTCGCCTCCCTATCATATCCCAGACATGCTCGACTGGAGAGAGATCTGGGGATCTGGCTGGCCAAGGAAGTGTTTCACAAGCTGCAAGACAGGTCACAGCAACATGTGCCGTATGTCTGGCATTATCTTGCTGAAAAATAAGGCCAGGGTACTGCAAAAGGAAGGGTAGCACAACAAGTCTCAGAATGTCGTCGACGTACCGCTATGCTGTAAGTGTGCCGCCAATAACCAAAGGGGTCCGGCTATCAAGGGAAATGGCACCCCAGACCATAATTCCTGGTTGACGGCCTGTGTGGCGTGCAATAGTGAAAGCAGGATCGGCACGCTGCCCTGGGCGTCTCCAGACACGTCTGCGACGATCGTCAGGACACAGTTGGAAGCGGGATTCGTCGCTAAACACTATACGTCCCCAGTCAGCATCATTCCAACCGGATCGAACCAAGCACCACTGTAATCTGGCCCGACAGTATGCAGACGTGAGTGGCAGGTAGCGTAGCGGTCGGTACGAGCGTAGATGTCGCTCTCTCAGCCGTCTATGAATGGTCATGGTGGACACTCGTGTGCGGGTCGCACGTCTGATGGTTGATAACGATGATTCAGGCGCTGTGACAGCTGATCTGACAATCACTCTATCCTCCCACTCTGCTGTGGCCCTAGGTCGACCGCTATCTTCATGACGCTGAAATCTGCCATTGTCTACCCATTCCTGCCAGCATCTTCTAATCGCCGCATCACTTCGACCCATATGACGAGCGATTCTCCGATTTGCCCAACCTGCTTCTTTCAATCCAATGATACGACCTCTTTCAAACTCTGACAGTTACACGTAATGAGCTCGAATCCTGCGGCGAGGCATTTTTTTCAATCGTTGAAAGGTATCCTAACTCGCAATGCAACAGAAATTTTGACCATCAGATTGAGAATCGCTTTTTATATACACCTGCTGAGTGCGCAGTTCCGATGCGCTGTAGCTCTCGCTATTCATTCATTGGACACCAAAGTTTAATCATTTGCATGGGCGGTCCCAATGTCTTTGCATACGAAATTTCATTACAATCGGACAACTCCTTCTAGGTGCGACGTTTTTTTTTTGGTAATGAGTGTAATTTTAAAAACACCCTACAACAGCAAATGGTCTATTGAGGAACCGCTGCTTACAAAATACAATAACTTATAATAGGTTTTCTGCTTCCATATGTAGGTTTATTAACTCCATTCTTTTAATAGATGAACTGGCAGATGCTTAACATTAATTTGGATTCTTTTTTGTGATTGGTTTATTTCCTTTTACTCAATGAATTACATCAAGCCATGACAATTGGTTTATTTTCGAAAAAATATCGCCTCCACCCTCTTCTTATCACCAGACATTAACAAAGAAACCTGCAAAGAAACATGTTCGTCTTTTAATTTTAAAGTTTTTTTTTTTTAATTTTTAATTGTTAGTGTGTTTTAAAAGTTGGCCCGGTGGCCAAGTGGTTAGGGCGTTTGGCTAGGGTTGGAGGAAGTCGGGTTCGATTCCCGGCCTCGGCGGAGGGTGGGAATTTTTCCAAGCTCTTTCTCCTCCAAACAGGGTCTACCCAGCCCTCTGTAAAATGGATACCGGGTTTCTTTCCTGGATGTTAAAGGCGGGTGGGAGTCGGGCCGGCCCCTCGACTCCAACTTCGTCCCGAAGGCTACCTGTCGGGAGCCTAACCTCCCGCGCCCCAAAGGGTCTGTTTCAGAGAGTTGAACGGAGGTACTTACCTTTACTAGTGTGTTTTAAATTGTATTCTTTGTTTTATTACTCCACAGAATTACAGGATTGTGAACAATTGGTTTTTTAATATTTCCATTGCTTATGTTTAAATTACTTTTTTTGGGGGGGGGTTGTATTTTGCTATTTTATGGATATATTACCTGAAACTACTTTTCATTATTATTGAAATGATGACATATAGAAACTTACAGATAGAAATTGCCGGTTCCAAGGACTTAAAAAAATTATAAATATCCAAGAAAAAGACATTACAAATTCTCATTGTAATTTTTCTATAATAAGATTGTTTCCAATGCTCACTAAAGAAGCTATTAGTTATGATGATGAATCGGAAATACGTTCTAAAATATTTTTTTTTCTATTTTTCTTGTTAATAATTATTTGACTTTGTTCTTTCATCAGTTCATTATTTAAAATAGTGATGGTTAATACCTCTGTTAACAAAGATTAATAATCTTACAATGTAGAGGATGTCATGTGAATTTATTTAGAATTACTACAGATATAATAAATGTCATAGAGGCTTTTATTTACAACGTAATTAATGTTTAATATGAAATATAAAAATTTTGAAAAAAATTCTATCATTCTTAAACAAAAATATGTAAATAAAGTTTTCACTTAAGGTCCTGACTCAGGCGACTGCAAACCTTTTATTTCTTTTATATATTTTTTTTACAACGCACCTAAATTCTGAAAACTTAAATATGAACTTATGAAGCATCTGCAATTTCTATTTGCTTGTTTTTAATTTTCAAAATATTCTACAATTAATTAAATTAAAATTTGAGTGATTTAGTCAATATTTAGTCAATGTTTTGAGGTATTACTCGTATTTTCAACTCAAAAAAACCTGACAAAAACCTGAATGATAAAAAATTTGTAAAATAATGTTTTGTGTATAAAATATTTATTATTATTGCAACATTAATTTTTAAAAAAATAAAAATTGTGTTTTTTTTTTTTAAATTGTGTGGATTAAATTACTTTTTAAAAAATTAACTATTGCCCTAATAATAAATATTTAAATACAAAACATTATTTTACGAAGATTTCATCAGTTCAGGTTTTTGTCAAATTCTTTTGAGTTGAAAATACGGAGTAATATCTCGTAAACATTTACTATTTTTGAATTTTAATTTAACATTTTGAAAATTAAAAACACGAAAATATAAATCCCAGATGCTTCACAAGTTTTCAGAATTTTAGATGCATTGGAAAAAGAAATACGTAAAAGAAATAAAGGTTTGCAGTCGCCTGCAGTTGCTTGATCAGGATTGCGAATTTTTATACAGTATGTCTCGGAAACTTAACGAGACACTGGATGGCACATCACTACGGAAATCTCCAATATGTAATAAAAAAGAACATTTCATTTATTTAGGAAAACAAATTACATCAACTAAACTAAAAGTTAAAACTAAAAATACGTTTAAATTCTAAACATGCAGTACAATATTGAAATTCATTTGTAACAGTCAGAAATTTGAACAGTTGAGTTGACCATGCCACAATATTCCTATTGCCTGTCAAAGCCCGTGTGAACTTCAATTTGCTACGTAATTCAATTGTTGCGAACGTACGTATATAAGCTGTCTTTTTTTAAATAGGCCTAATATAGATTGCATGAGCGAAAATAAATGATCAAAAAAGGGTTATTTTTTTTTAATATAATGTTTCTGTTGCTATTGATTTCATTATACAATAAAGTTAAGTACAGTAATGGATGGGTGAGTAAGCTCTCTCTACAATGTGAGCTTGTGGGCTATAATAAGCTTCTTTCAGATCTCTTGAATAATAACAACAATAATAACTATATAGTCAATATGGCAATAATCAGGGCCGTAGCTACCACCGGGGCAGCAGGGGCAGTGCCTCGGTGCCCCCGAGCAAAGGGGGCCCCCGAACGAAGGGGGATTTTTTTTTTTACGAAACCATAAACACTTGTTGCTCCGGGCAGAGCCGGCGCTAGGGGTTGGCGAACTTAGAAGAAAGAGGATAAAATAGGATTGTCGTTCTTTTTTTTTTTTTTTGGTTGTTAAAATAGGATTGTCAAGGGCCCCGCAAAATTCATCTTGCCCGAGGCCCCGCACCCTCCTAGCGCCGGCTCTGCCCCGGGGCCCCCAATCCTCTAGCTACGGCATTGGCAATAATAGTATTTACAGTTTTCTTGTCTACAGAAATTCGTTACAAGCCACTTTTTTATTTAATTTGAAAAGAATTAACTTAAAGTAAACTTGATGTTTAAATTTCATATTTAAGAATTCACAATGAATTCATGATAACTTCGGAGTTCACGGTTGATTAACGTTTATTTGTATACCAAATTCAGAAGTTCCTAGTTCGTTTCTTACAACATATTTTTATTTATTTTTTTTATTTGACTGATCTGTGAAGTCTTACTATTTTACTTGTAAAATATTTTTCATTTGTCTTTTTTACATGCAAAACGCTAAAACGGCTTGACAGATTTCCATAAAATTTAAAACGAGCCTTCAAAAATGACTACCCAAGAATTTTATATTTATAGATAGATTTCGTCATAATGGCGATTTCTAGAAAAAAAATTTGGTACGATGTTAATTTATGGTTTTGTTAAATTGTCTTTACCCTTCCTTATATTGTTCGTATCATCACAAACAGTCTTTGAGACTTGGTGATGGTGAGACGGAAGTATTTTTAAATATTAGATCATTTTCTGGCGCTGCTACAACAGTTCGATTCTACAATCAGTTCAGGACTTTGTTAACCCTAATTGATCTTACAAGGGAATGGTTAGGTTTGACGGTCGAAACCTCCCTTGAAATTTTTATCATTTATTCAGGACCTAAAGTAGTTCTTGTACACCAAATTTTAGCTGCTCTTACGCACTCGAAGGAGGTTAAAAAAATGATAAGTTACAAGAAATAGCGATGTGACGTCATCACTCTTTGCGAGCTTTGCAAGACGTCATTCTATCTCCTGCTGCCCGTGACCACTCAAGATCAGCCAAAACGGCCGGCGCACCAGAGCAAAATACTTAATTTATAAAATAATACTAATATAATTAATAATTTTATAAAATAAAAGCAATAACTGAAAAATAGGCCACATTTCTATTTTAAAAGAAAGTAATTTTTTTTTAAAAAAAGAAAAAAAAATTATAATTAAAAAATTGAAGAAAAATTTATGTAATGCTAACTGTAAACAATTGGCATATTATAAATATAATTACAAATAAAAATAATGACAATAAATCGAATAATAGCTTAAAGAAATTAGCAAAAAATGTAGGAATAGAAAATGTTTTAAATAAACTGAAATGTTTCGTAAAACATTTCAAAATCGTATTTTTGCGGAACTAACATTTGTAAACTTTGAAGTCAAACCAAACGCAAGTTAATAAAACAAGAAAACAATCCTGAGCTTCAAGGACTTTTAGGACTTACCAAAATCCTGGTTCGGAACAGATAGGGACAAAAATCAAACAAATTGTTAAGAAACACGAGTGAAAAATGAGTTAATGAATCAGAAAGATTAGAAATTTTGCTTTATATAGATTTCTTAATTTCATTATTTTCGTTTGCGATTGATGTAGACTGTCCGATGACTATTTCATACACACATTTATTAACTTCTATATATCTTATGTCTAAATATCAGCTGACAATCTTTTTGTGTTTTTGTTAGTGTTTATGTGATACATCGCATTGTCAATAAATGAGTATATATCGGGGGTAGTTACTCAAATAAGAATTCATTGCCAAAGGGCTTTTTGGAACTATGACAATGGCTTCTGAAAGATCGTAAGCGACGACTTTTAGATCTGTTCAAATTCAAGATTTGTAAGAATAATCTTAAAAAAACAATAATAATAAATACTTATGACACTTATCAAAAAAAAAAAACAAAACTCGGAAAGATCATTATTAAAAGAAATGAATTGAATCAGCGAGAACGTCTCAATCTTATTAAATGCCTTGGAATTACTTAATAAAAGGCTAGATTTTGTATAAGTCAATGTAGCACTTCTTTGAATCACAACTCCTCTGCGTTGAAATAGGAGATCATTATTTCAATGATCTGTGCAATTTGAACTGGGCCACCTTGGACTGATCCGCCTGCCTACCAGCCCAAGGGCTGGTGCGCTCTTGGCCCAAGCTTCGCCTTCCTCTTTTAAATAAGAAAATATAATGAAGAAAAAAACAAAGTTTAAGTTAAAATAATAATCGGATAATAAAACGAAAAAAAAAGGATGAAATTAAATTTGAGGGGAGTTTTAGTCGTTTTGTGATTAAGATACTTTATAAAAGGGTTTCATGTGATTGCCAGCCAGCATTTTAAAAGAAGTGGCTACTGCATGAGGGGCACTAATTTAGTAGCAGAGTTTCGGAATTCGGCTGTTTAGGTTGTTTCGCGCCTGGCGTCTTGAATGCTTGCGTTTTGTGGCTTATGTTGTTTTTATGCATGTGCATCGGTCGGATACTAATTAACTATTCTTTATTGAGGCAAACTTTCAAGGGGTATGAAGTAAGAGGTAATTTTTATCCAAATCCGATTATGACATTTTTTGTCTATAGCAAATCCCATGAGGTGAGGTCTAAATATGGGGAGGGGTTGGCTTGGGCTGAATAAGGAAGCATTTTGTCCATCTCCCTGGCCGCTGTATTTGTCACGTACTTATCAAAAGATTTTTCAAACGACTACCTTACCAAAAGATTTGTGATGGTAGTCTTTTGAAATGGAGGAAGGGATTTTTTTTTTATTTTGGAAAATAAAATTCCAAATTCTGTGTGAGATATACCAAGTTATAGGGAATTTTAATTATAATAGTCGTTTTAAACCAAAAACAATATTCGCGTGTAAATAAAGGGAGGAGTTAATAAAAAGGTAGCGAATAAATAATTTGTCTTTTTTTTTTGGATATCACCACATAAAAAAGAAAAAAAAAAATCAGAACATAAATGAAGAAAAGAGAAAAAAAGCTGTGCAGAGAGGAGAGGCTGCCCTTTCATGTACTAAAATCACAACTGATCCATACTTATTTCAGAGTTCATTCCTCCTGCAATATCTATATAAAATCTTCACCATCACTCAAAATAAACGTAATTATTTACATTTATTTTCAATTATTTACATTTATTTTACATTTATTTTCACCCTTTGAGTGATGGCGAAGATTTTATAATCCCAACTTTCTGTGTGTCATAATCACGTACAGTAGTTCAAAAAGCACTGCTATAGCTCTATTTTTTTGTAGAAGACCAACAAATAATTAATGAAAATGTTGAGTCTGAGACTTTGGAACTCAACGTCCACAATCAAGATCAAGATCAAGAACTATGATGATATTGTGCAGCAATTGGATCTAGATTTTGATAATGCAGGTGCAAAACGTAATGATTCAAACTCAAAGGGGCCTGACTGACTAGAAATAGGCTAGGTTGATTATTTTAAAAAGCCTACACAGAAGAATTTGTTTTTTTTTTTCTTTTCACCCAGTTCAACCCCCGCAACAGAAGGATGCTCCTTCTCTCCCTCCTTCCATTGACGATAAAGTGTTTTATTTGAAACAGGACAATGATCACATTTTTAAGCGGAACTTAAGTTACAATGTAAATTGACAAAAGCTTTTTTTCTTTTTTTTTAGTGTCAATCTGACTTTTACAGATGGATCCTCAGTATTTTGTCAAAGCGTTGACAGATACAGGCATTTGAGTCAAATAGTAGGAGAATATAAGAAATCAAATTTGCACATGAAGTCAGTGAAGACGTAAACACAAGGAAGGACGATTGAAAAAATACTATTTAAAAATCCGGAAACTTGAGAAATGAAAAACAATTTATGAAACTTTGAGAAAAGAAAAACAAATTATGAAACGAACACACATTTCGACAAGTGTAATCCAATTAATTGTTTTTTGAGGAAGGTTCCGGTAAAGTGGTCTTTTGGAAATTGGAGTCTTCGATTACTTATAATATCTCGAATCTTAATGTAATTAAAAATCTGAAATTTTCTACAATAGAAGAGAAAACATTGGAGTTTCAATTATTAAAATCCTTTTTAAATTATAATTAATAGTTTTAATAATAATAGCAACCAAACTTACGATGAAAAATGTTTTAATTCCAATTTTTCAAAAAATCTACCGGTAATTTTTGATATTAACACCTTAAATAAATTGTAATTGTAATAACACTCTTGCAGACTCAAATACTATTCAGTTGTCCAATTCATTGGTTTTAATCTCTCCTACAATAAATGTTATAATTGAAATATTTAAGAATTGAAAGAAAAAAATTCTGTTGAATTGGATAATGTAATGGTGGATGATATTAAAAAATTTAATAGTAATATTGCAGAAATTATAACTATATTAATAAATAATATTATTGATAAAAGAGTATATCCGGATATATGGAAAATAGCAAAGTTAAGTCCTATACATAAAAATGGTAATTATGTGGATATCATAAACTATAGACCACTATCAATGCTCTCAAATTTATCAAAAATTGTAGAAACTTATATTTTTAACTCAATATATAATTTTCTTGAAAAATACCAGATTATAAACAAAAATCCATAAGCATATCACAAAAAAAAAGTAGCCGACAACACTGTTATTATAAAATTTAAATGAAATTATTAATAATAGCTTAAATAAAAGTAACTCCATTTTGAGTATTTATATAGATCTGAAAAAAGCCTTTGATAACCTAGATCATAATATATTAATGCAGGAATTAAAGAGTGTTGGAATAAGAGGTCCAATGTTTAACTTAATAAAAAATTATTTAAAAAAAAGGAAATTCAAAATCAAATTAGATAATAATTTAAGCAAAATATATAACTTAAAAAAAGGTGTGCCACAAGGATCTAATTTAGATCCAATATTATTTCTAAATATTATTTATATTATTTCTAATATTATATATATATATATACAATTTTTAAAACTTCTGTAAATTCACACATTTTAGCTTATGCTGATGATTTATTATTGATAAACATAAATAATAATTTTTCTGTAGAACAAGAACAAATTCAAAATGATTTAACAAATATTATTAAATGGACGCATGATTACAAATTAGAAATCAATAAGAATAAAACCAAATATATGATAATTAATCCAAAAAATAAAAAAATAAATATAGTCCACAAATAAAATTCCATGACCTCAAATGTGTTCATAAAAATACAGAAGATATGATAAACTGTAATTGTGAAAATTTAGAAATAATAAACAATCATAAAATCTTAGTCTATTTATAAATAATAAATATACATGGCACACACATTACACTCATATATTAAAAAGATTGAATCAATTATCATATATTTTTTATTATATTAAGGACATTTTTCAGTAATAACTAAAATTGTAATATGTAAAGCATATATTGACTCATTAATAAATTGTGGTATTGATAACTGGATTCATATTAATAAAAATGAATTAAAAAACATTAATAGAATTCTAAAAAAAGATAATAAATTTAATTTTTCCTAATTTTAACAAACTACAGATTGATCAACAAAACCTAATTCTAATTCATAACAAAATATTATTTCCACAACAAAAAATCATATTTAATTTGATTTGCAAAATTATTATAAATTATGTTTTACTAAACAAGTTAATAATACACATAATAATACACAAGAAGTAATAATTTATATATAAAATTAGCCTTTGATAATCCAAAAAAATAATTTGAGCTTTAACAATAAAATATTTGATCAATTCTCAAATGATTTAAAAAATATTGAAAAAATGTCTACTTTAAAAAATATAGTATATAGAAAAATAATACTTGGAGAAATTGTATGGATCAACTAGTATCCTTAATATTTTTCATTAATTTACTAATGGTTATTTATTAAAAATAATTTTGTTTTTCACTTGAGTTTTGGTTTTATTTGTATTCTAGTTTATTTTTGTATAAATACTGTTTCTAAATTTTGTTATATTGTAATTTCACTTTTAACATTTTGGAATATTATTATAATTCTTATTTGTTTTGATTGATAAGATTATCTTTGTACAATTCCCAGCACCTACATAATAGGTATATTTTACCTAGCAGGACTGTATTACACTATTATAATAAAATAAATAAATAAATAAAAAATAAATAAAATAAATAAATAAAAAAAAAATAATTCAGAATATAATTTTGCTTTTCTTATTGGAGACAGTTTTCGCATTTTGTCAATACTTTGTTTCTTTAAAAAAAATAAAATCATTTCAAACTATATGAATTTCAACTTTGATAATTTTTTCAGCTTTCCTATTAATTTTTCTTGAAAAAAGGTTGCGACAAAGAGAAGTAATAGCATTTATGAATCTAGTAACAATTTTTATTTGCCTCAGTAAGGCCTATATTTTAAGTTGAAAAAAATTCTCAAAGTTGAAATTCATACAGCTTGAAATAATTTTATTTATTTTTTTTTTTTTTTTTAAAGTATTGAAAAAAGTATATGAAAACTAAACAACAAGAAAAGCAAAATTATATTCTGAATTATATTTAAGGTGCTAATATCAAAAATTACCTATTGATTTTTTTAAAAGTTGGAATTAAAGATTTTTTAATCATAAGTTTGGTTGCTATTATTATTACTTTTAAAAAAACTTTTAAAAAAAATTAATAATTGAAACTTCAATGTTTTCTCTTCTATTGTAGAAAGTTTCAGGGTTTTAATTACAATAGGATTCGAGATATTATCAGTTATCGACGACTCCAATTTCCAAAAGACTACTTTATCGGAACCTACTTTATCGGACTACTTTTTCTCTTGCTGGCTAATTATAATGACAATTTAGCCCAGCATGTTAGGATTATGACTGAGGAGAGTAAATGTGCATTCGAAGCAAGAAGGAAATCTGAAAAAGAAAGGTAGAGACAGGCAGGTCACATTTCTTAGTAAGATCTTGGTAAAGAACTACATTTCTTAGTAAACTGTTACAAAAGTTTGCAATTCAGACTGAGATTGCAAGCGAATAAGCAAGTCTTTTTTTGTACTAATGGACACAACTATGGAGGAAGGTAGGAGTGAAAAAGGAATGAAATATCGGAGGAAGATAAAGAAATTGATGAAGTAGAGACATGTAGGTTGCAAGAACCTTATAAGATGTGCATCAAGTGTATTTATACAGTGATCTATAATTAAAACATGTACGATCTCTTGTACACAGAATTAAGTAAAATTTACAGATATCTACTCACAATTCCACTGAATTCTACTGAAGAAAATTGTGAGCGAGCACTTTTTTAAGCTTAAGCTCTTAAAAAGAAGACTATGCTCCATTCTAAGAAATTATTACCTTCCCCTGAACGCATTCCTTGTAATGCAACCACAGAGGAACAGCTTGCTTCAATTGACAATGACACGATTATTGACAGACTTTGTGAATATAATGAAGAAATACCACTACCTTTATCACAGTAAACTATACGTGTTTTAATAATTTTGTAAAAAGCAAAGTTGTTTTATTTTTACTTGTAACTAAAGCTTATTTTGACAGTCAAAGCATTATTCTTTCCGTAGTTTGAGTTGTTAGTTTTATTATTCAAAAAAATTAGTTTTATTTTAAATTAAACGAGTATGTTTATTTGATAAATTCTATTCCACTAAATACAAACTTGGGAGCTTGCTGTTTAGATATTATTAAATAAATAATTCAGTTCTTCTGATTTGCTTGAGCCGATTATTATGTATTAGTTGTATCGTATGTATATCAAATACTTATTCAAATTCAAAAAATCTTTTACAATTAAATACTCACAAGAATTTTTTTTTTTTTTTTTTTTTTTTTTGCATTTTGAAATTTGGGAAATAAATCTTTGTCTTTTTCGAAAATATTTATCCCATGGATTTTTCTTTATTGGTAATGTAGATCAATATTTAATCAATAATTTAAAGAAATACAAAATATTTCAAGGCTCATTGAAAAATGAAAACAATATTTACCAAATAGTAACCACTAACATTAAATTACTCTTTATAAATTTTATTAGGTTCCACTATCTCATTTCTGGGCCCATAGCCCTGTGGATAACGGCGCTAGGCAGTGGGTTGGAGATGGCGGATTCGATCTCCGGAATCAGCAGAGGGAGGGGATTTATCCATGCTCTATTCTCCTCCAAACGGGTCCTGTGGTCCTACCCAGCCCTCCTTTGAATGGGTACCAGGTTCCTTTCCCGGGGGTTAAAGGCGACTGGGCGTTGGGCTGACCATCCGACTGGGCGTTGGGCTGACCATTAGTCCCGTTGGTCACGGTACCCCAGGAGCCTTACCTCCCAAGGGCCACATTGTTGACTTGTGAATGAGTTGACTTGTGATATGAGGATCAGTCCAGTCAGTTGAACAGTCCATTGTACCATTTAGTGGTGTATTTTAACCGTGACTTCCCTATTACGTTTCAATCAATCGAGCTGACTAGATGTAAATAAGTTCAAGCGAGAACTCTTAAATAGCCATTCCCTCATTCTCTTTACTTCAGGACTTACATCTTTTTGAGTGACTTGAAATGATTTTCTTTGACTTTTGAGAAAACAACGCTTCTTGAATTTTCGTTATAATTTGATAATTTTAAAATTTGAAAACTTTAAAAGATACAAAGTTAAGAAGCAAACACTTCTTATTCCATTATACATCTACTTAGCTATTTTCTTCAATTTATAGACTTACTAGCAGCAAAGCCTGTCGGACGACAGGCATAAAAAAATCTGAAAAATCATTTTATTATCAACTATCAAATATAAAGTAAATGTAATGTAAATACTGTGCTAACTTGTGAACGAAGCTTCTACGGCAAAAATGGTTTGAGTTTCGAAATCAACGTAAACAACTGAGTAAGTATGCCAAATTTCATTAAAATGGATGTAGTGGTAACAAAATTATTTGGTTTTGAACGTATGTTTTGTTAGAATTTCAGTTGTCGAGGTCAGTTTCCAAGAATAAAATTTCATGGAAACAACATGGAATGACACAATGAACTAATATTTTCATCCAATTTGAGTACTTTTGATTCTATGGTATCATTGAGAACCGTTGGATCTATCTTAATAGCTTAATTATATCGAGTTACAGACAGACAGACGAACTTAGCCAATTTATATATATGTATACGTATATTTGATTCGATTGATGATTTGATTTGAAATTTTTTTATTTGTAGTGTTTATCAGACCTATTTAGGTGTACTTCTTACCTGTACACCTGTAATATAGGTTCTGAGAGTTTAATCTAAAGGATCATTTTCCACCAAAAAAGAAAAACGAAATACCAACCATTTTTAATTTATCTAAAGAAGTTTAATTATCTAAAGTCAGAAGTTTAATTTATCTAAAGAATAATTATTATTTTTGACTCATAACGCCGAAAGGCATTTAAAACTCACCTTTGTATAATCTAAATACTGCACTAACTTGTGAACGAAGCTTCTACGGCAAAAATGGTTTGAGTTTCAAAATCAGTGTAAAAAACTGAGTAAGTATGCCAAATTTCATTAAAATCGGAGCAGTGGTAACAAAATTATTTGGTTTTGAATGTATGGTTTGTTAGAATTTCAGTTAAAATTTCTTGGAAACAACATGGAATGACAAAGTGAACTAATATTTCATCCAATTTGAGTACCCTTGATTCAATGGTACCATTGAGAACCTTGGATCTATCTTAATAGCTTAATTATATCGAGTTACAGACAGACAGACAGACGAAATTAGCAAATTATATAAGTTGATTTTTATTGGGATTTCGAAATATTAACTGATTTTATGTGTCTACTTACGTTTACATCTAAATAACAACTCTTGTTAAATCTTTATGGTTATTTTAATCGTTTACTTCAGTTGCAGATTAATGAAAAGTAATTCAGTAGTCATTCATGCTGCGTATTTGATGTATAACTAATAGTAAAGCTGTCATCAGCCTTACACTTCATTTTAGATTGATTTTAGTATTCAAATTAATATACGACCTTTCACTAATAGGATATTAAAAATTGGATTTCGTAATGGCGGTTTTTTTTTATTATTATTTTTTTTTAATTATTGATATTTGGTAATGTCTGCTTTTCAAACGATTTCTCAGGTGTCATCAGAGCGCATCAGCGAAGTGACGCGTGAATTGTGGAAGAGCATATTGTTCTAAGTGGAAACATGTGTATATGTGTGTTGGGCAACTCGATTGTGCGCATTTTCCCGTTGCTATCATCACCATCTAGCGTTCTTTCACTTTAGCAGAAGATCGACCAGATGGAGCAACAAATTTGGTTTACTATCTTTTTATAGTCTTCTTTTTCTTTTTTCTTGACACTTCACATTGGTTAAGGAAGCGGTACCTCTACAGAAAGCAGGACTGGGAAAAAACAAAACAAAACAAAACAAAGGTAGCTTTTTGATCTTCTGCGGCTGCCGAGAACACATCGTCTGACTTTGATTATCTGTTCCACACTTTATCTGTTAACACTGCACAGTATGGGATCTCACGTCTCACGCTCGGATTTTGAATGGGTTTATACAGAAGAACCTCACGCTTCAAGACGAACCGAGATTTTAAGTAAGTAATGGGTTACAAAATATAGTAGCTCAAAATTTTTAAGTATTTGTTATTTTGTTTTTTATTTATATTAGCAAGTGAATTATGAAAGGTTTAAAAGTGAAAAAAAAAGTCTAAGTTAAAATAAATATTGATTTATTTTATTTTATTTATAACAGAGAATTAAAGTTCGAATAGCTTCAGCGGAAATTTTCTAAAGTCACGAACACATTTAGTTGCGCGGAAATGTTTTATTGCGAAGTGACAAAATACAGCAAAAAAAAAGATTAAAGTTGAACATTCTCTCGGTTTGTTACATTGTGAAATGAGGAGAAAAAAAAGAAAGATTCAGACAAATAATTCTCTTATAAAATTATAATTACTAAAAAAGTAAATGAGAATATTTTAGGAATCTTTTTTTAAACTTTAGCTTCTATTATAACTTTACTAAATAATTAAATAACCTTATAAATAAAAATTAAAGCATTTTTTTTTATTTTATGATAGCGTAAAATGCTCCTTTACATTTTATTTTTCTATATTTTTATTTTATTCCAACTTTATAGAAATGAGGCTAAAAATTAATGTCAATTCATTGCAAACACATATGTTTTGCTGTCAACAAATAATAACGCTGTAAACATAGCTGCAAGAAAACAAACAAAATTAAACTCAAAAACTACATTTTATGGAAATGTAAAAACAAAATAAGGCAATGCTATGGAATTGTTTTAAAATAAAAAAGTACAATTTGCCAAATAATTAGACTCTAATTAAAACGAAAAGAAAAATGAAGGAAATTAAAATGTAATTATTAAAAATAATTTTCATTTACTTAACTAACTAAATTAAAATTTAAATAAATTTTCCTTTTTTTTATTCTATTTGAATCTTTACTGTTTTTTAATTATTATTAATGAAATTGTTATACATTTGTGTCTACAGACTTCGTAAAATATTTTACCTTTTTATTTTTTTTTAATTTTGTCAAAACTAACAGAACTAGTTAATTACAACTAATTAGGAAACAATAATGTTAGTTTTATTTTTTTTAACAAAAAAAAAAAAAAAAACCCACAGTTTTCTGAAAATTAAAATCTCCCATATATAAAATATTTCAATTTCGTGAATTTTGTTGCAGCTACTAACACTAGTTACCCAATTCCGTGGCTTGAATTCTATAACGACATCTGGCAAATAAAAACGGAAAATACAATTAGAGGAATTCGTTCCATAAAAATACAAATTACAGGGTGATTTGTAATTTAGGTGTAGCTAACGGTATTCAAGGTGTTTCCATTGACGATTATAAAAACAATATATTCTATAATACCAAAAATAGTAAATATTTTCCAAAGTTCAGAAAACGTCAGGGATGAAAACAATAACTTAAAAATAGCAAATAAGTATTTTCATACTTTTTTCTTAACAAAACAGTATTATAAAACTAACATTAATGTTATTTATTTATTTATTTTTTGCCGTTTTTTATCAATGAAAAAAATTGCAGTAACTTCAGTATTTATAGTGTGTGATCATCAAAGAATGGATCGAAAGATTTTTTTTTGTTTGTTTTTGTTTTTTTTGTTTATGAAAAATTCTGAACAGCTATTTATGATCTTAAGACCATATAAAAATATGTAGAAGATTGTTAGTTATTCACCAAATTAAAAAAACGTTTAAGGTAAAATTGTAAAAGTTAACGAGAAAATATTAGCACATTCTTTTGATGGACCCTGAATTTTAGCATGGCCACAGAAATCTAAAATACGATTTTTGGCTTTTTTTTCATATTTAAAAATAAAATTAGATAAGATATTAGTTTTTTTAGTAGTTAAACAAACTGTTTAGTTTCGTATGAACAGCGTTTTTAATAATTTTTTTCAATGATATTTTACCTGCTGTTTTATGATTTTAATTCTAGTTTAAAATCAAAACTATAAAAAAAATTTTCTTCAACACAGGTGATCTATTTAATTGTTCTGTGTTATTTGACATCCTTCGGAAAAAATTAAAACTACATTAATGTAATTTTAATGATAAAATTTTATTTTCAACTTTTTTCTAGTGGTTATCTTCCTTAAATTTTCATATTTCTTTTTATAATTTATCTAAATTTATTTAAAATTCAATCATAGGAACTGAAATAATAAAAAAAGGAAGTTATATTTCCAGTTTTCACGTAGAACTTGAATATTATTTGATTGATGATCTTTTTGGTTGATCACATAAACTCTAAATGACAAGATTCTTTTATTAATTAATATCGGCTTTCCAGAGATTGGCAGAGTAAGGGCAGCTCTGATGTTTTTAAGTCAGGTTCCTACTTCCAGAGTAAACTCTGAATTATTATGCCCCACTTGTTAGTGCCGACATGATAGTGTATTTCAGTTTTCTTGTGTCATGTCCACACCTTGAAGATGGTCTCCCGTGGGAGATTGAGATCGTCGATGGTAGATTAATTATTGTTTTATTATAAATATGTCTTCATTATTATTGATAAGGTGAACAATAATACAGTTTTCCCTCATTTACTAAACTCTGTACTACAGAAAATTAAAAAAGGAGTAGTGAAAAAGTTACCGATTATCAGATTTAGAAGCAGAACCTCCAGGACCAGTTCTATCCCTTCTTAACTGATCCTATTTCATTAGAGATACAGAATGGTCCAAAGGCTCAATGGTGTAGGCGCTGATCTGAACTCAGAGCGAAGATTTCAGGGATTTTTCCAGATTATTTTCCTCCGGATGACCCTTAGGATTCAGTCAACTCTCAGAGAAAAAGAAATACGGCTTCTTTCCTCAGGGATTAAAGATAGACGATCTTTCAATTGACCATCCCGTCGCTTCCTAGTATAATAAAGAGATCGGAGTCTCCTCCCAAGAGCTCTTTAGGATTGCAGGGAACTATCCACCAATTGTCTTTAAAAATAGAATAATAAATTCAAAATATCGAATCTCAAAGCATAAGGATTCGCCAAAGAAGCTATGATGGCATTTGGTAAGCTCAAAAATCAGCTAATAACATTAATCAGATCCGTATAACTCGTTTTGATAATTGTCAAGTTTTCCAACGTTTAATAATTTTGGAATGTAAAAATTTTTAAAGTTACGAAAACGAAAAGAATTTTCTTAACTAAGAATTAAAAATGAAAATGACAGTAATGATTTTTTTTTTTTTAAACTTTCCACTTAGGGAATATTCATACAACATATTGAAAAAACTTCATCTACACTTCATTTTATTATCGAATTTTCGGAAGAATTTTCTATCTTCCTTCTTCAAGATT
>JAFIDM010012231.1:60514034-60559430 GCA_023159025.1 Thereuonema tuberculata | reverse complement strand
TTTAGGGTCTTCCAATTGGTTGAATGTTAGGCAACGAGGTTTTGCAACTATATGGAGGATGGCTCAGGCTATTTAGTCCAATAGAATTAGCATCCAAATCGGAAATAATTGCTACAAAAGGTTTTTTTTTATTGTTTTCATGGCTTCATTTGTTGCCCAATATGACTATCCTAGGTTCCCTCAGGGGTATACTATTCTAGGTTCCCCATACAGGCCCTTGGGTGTGCGGGGGGTAAGGCTCCCGACGTTTCTTGACCAACGGGACTAGTATGAGGTCGGGTGGTAAGCCCGACGCTCGCCCGCCTTTAACTACCGGGAAAGAAACCCGGTACCCATTCTACAGAGGGCTGGTTAGGCCATAGGACCCGTTTGGAGGAGAAGTGAGCGTGAAAAAATTCCCGCCACCTCCAACCCACAGCCAAGCGCCTATTCCCACTCGGCTACCGGGCCCAGTATAGAGGTCCGTACAGTTCCTATATGTGAAACATAGTACTAAATTATATAAAAAGATAATATTAAACAATGGTATCATAAGATCCATACAACAAATATAAAGATGGAGATAAGAAACACAATTCTTGAAATCAATTAGTGGTGACTATATTTCATAAGAAAAATTGAAAAAAATAGGTAGATACACAAATTTCACAGATGTTGACGTTTGACTGTTGTTGGGTCACTCGGCTTCTCAAAGTCTCTTGCCCCATATATTTCCGTCGCCCCATATATGCAGTACAGGTCTTCAATATCTGGTTCGTCAATTTCATCTGGTTGGAGGGAGTTCATGAGGAGTTCCCCTTGCAGTTGGACCAAATCAATGAGCACTTAATCCCAGCCTTCCGAAACCAACAACCACCTGCAACCCCCTTTTTGCATTTGCAGAAAATTGTGCAGAGAAGAGACTGTGGAGCTGGTTCCTTGGAGTTAGGAACGGGGTCGAGACCAAAGTTTGAAGCCTATTTTTGCCAATCGTCATGTCACTCCAGAACGATAGTAAAGCATTCTCCATTCTCCTCCAAACGGGTCCTATGGCCTAATCAGCCCTCTGTAGAATGGGGACAGGGTTTCTTTCCCTGTAGTTAAAGGCGGGCGGGTGTCGGGCTGACCACCCGACCTCATACTAGTCCCGTTGGTCAAGAAACGTCGGGAGCCTTATCTCCCGCGCACCCGTGGGCCTGTATGGCCTGTTTGGGGACAGCTTTAACTTTTTAATGGACCTCTATAACTTTTGATAGATGGGTTAGTGTAAATGTAAAAATGATGCTGTTAACAAACAGCAGAAGTTAAAACGAAATTTTCTCATAAAACCGCAAAAATACCCCTTTTGGGGGTACATTTTTACCCCCCCTCCACACTTAAGCACAACTCCGCCGGAGGGGGGGGGGGACCTAGGATAGTCATATTGGGCCACAAATGAAGCCATGAAAACAATAAAACCTTTTGTAGCAATTATTTCCGATTCGTCTAATTTTTTGGTTTTACGCTACTGGCCTAATTGTTTTATCACATAAAATGAAAACTTACAAAAATGAAGTTACGAGATTTTGCAGTTAGAGCGACGATATTTATTACTTTTTCGTTTTAGCTTTTTTGTCCTTACTGACGCATTCCTTTAATAATTCAAAAACTATTTAAAATGAAACTTACTTGTAAAATGAAAACCCTTAAAATGAAACTTACTCGTTTTATAATGAAAGCTTTTAATTTTGTTTTTCCTATTTTATCATTCTAAATCCACACAACCCAAAATCATTAATGAATTTCCACTAATCCCTGATAGCATTACGAAAAAGAAAGATTTGAAAGTATAAAAAATTGAACTCTTTGATTCTTTTTAAAGTTCAGTATCTAATTTTTGTGTAAATTAGACTGTTCACTCTCCCTCTAACTGGGATCTCCGTTATCGAGATACGAAGCTCTACAAGTTCCCAAAACGGTGAACGCCTGGACATGGCCCTCACAAGGGAGGAAGTGGGGGCGTATCAGTTGCTGCCCCATTACCGGAGCCCAGTCGTCAAAGGGGCTCGGGCTGAAAAAAACCCAACTATATGAATTAGTCGATCACTTTTAGACTTCTTTTCATAATTAGACCATCAGAGGGTTATTTATTTATTTATTTATTTATTTATTTACTTTTCTTGTTCCTTTTGTGGTCAAATATCTTTTATGGTAGCCTGAGTGCTTCCTCACTAAAGACTTGGATTCCACATTGTTTTTTATTTTCTTACTTTTAGTTATTGAGGGGTCACTGTCTGCATCATGAGTCCTAATTCTTCCCCTCGTAGCCTTCTGAGTCTTGCACTGGCAGATTAGCTCTGGCTGAGGAGAGCCTAACAAGCTCGAAACGGCCGTTTCAGAGTATAAGCTAGACTCAAAAGGCATTCTTTTTCAATTTTAAAAAATTCTTTTTAAATTTACATTTTATTTCAACTACTTTTCTGCTTTAACTGTCTTCAAGAAGCTATTCTGCATTACAGTGTTTGCTTAGAGCGAATTTTTCAAACTTTTTTTTAAAACTTCATTTCTAAACTTATGGGTAGAGCTGGAAAAAGGAGATGTTAGTGTTAAATTAATTTTCTCTAAAAATAATGCTAATAACTGTGTGTGTGGCTTGTTTAAAAGAAAGAAATATTAAAGAGTGTGGTGTTTTCGCATCCTTTTTGGCTAAGAATCTAAGATCTTGATAATGTGGGAGGGGGAGTCGTTACTGCATTTTGTAGTTGGGTCCTGAATTGGATGTGGGGAGCTTGCGCCTAGAAGGATCCGTAGAATATCCTGGGAATATATACTGAGGTGGTTTTCTATTGCCTTCCTCAGGAAACCATTACGGAATAACTTCAGACCTGAAAGAAAAGAAAAAGAAGCAGACAAACACAGAAAAGGAAGCAAACATCCATACCATGATTCGAACCCAGGTTCAAATATATAGCCTCGTGACAAACCAATGCCTTGACCATTAGATTACCTGTTCATTTATTATTATTACTTGTATAAAACTATATTAATTTAAATTGAAGTATAGTAAAGAGCATTTTTAAAAGTCGGATTTATTCAAATTCGTTGATATAAAAAAAAAAAATCAGTAATTGCCGATTTAATTGGCATATTACTGTTTAGAAATGATGTGTTTAGTTTTTTTGTTAATGTTCATAGTTTCGATGAAATGTATCATAGATTTGATATAAACAATATTAATTATATTTAAATTAAAAAAACAAAATTATAATAGGTCTAAAAATATATATTTATCTCTCTTTCAGAAATTAAGTAAAAGAATCCAATTTTTTTTTTGTTTTTATTTTTTCAGTTTCGCAAAATATATTCTCCAAAATTTTTACTTTGAAAATATTTAAAATTTTAAGAAATTAAATAACTATTTTAGTCTTTCTGAAAGCTACTCAAACCAAACAATTACATTTTATAATAAAGGAAAATCGACAGATATGACAGGAAAAAAAAAAACAGATTTTGAATTAGCCAAGGCTGGTTTTTTTGTGGTTTTTTTTGTAAGGAAATTTGAAGGCATTCGTTGCTAATTTAGTATAAAGCTTTTATGTCAGGAAATCGAAGTAAATGTACAAATTCCATTTGACAAGTGTTTTTTTTTTTTTTCTTTTATCGTAATTTCGTATTAATTACAAAAGAGTTTAGAAAGCAAGAACATGAATCATTTGCTGAAATAGTATTTTTTTTTTCTTATTTTTATTAATAGGAAAAATAACAAAAAAATACTATTTTTGTTCTTACTATTCTGCAACTTCTAAAAAAAAAAAAAGGTGGAGAAACACATTCAAAATGAAAAAAGTAGTTGTTATGTAATGTTGGCAGTGATATCATTTACTTTAGAAAGCTGGATAAAAAAAATCAATTTTTGTTATAGGACGATTCCATTTTAGAATATTAGGTATTTCACCCAGTAATGTTAGAGGCGTAACAACAGGAGATGCAGTTCATAGAGTAATTAAAATAAAAGTTAATTAAGAAAAAGTTATCTACTTAATTTTTAAAAAATACATTTGCTTACATATATATGATAATAATAATAATAAAAAAAGAATTTATGATTTAAATGAAACAGTTTAGTAAGAAAAACATTTTGAACCATGGCTGCAATGTTACATGCAATGTTGCATTGCTTTCTGTGAAACAACACTGATAACAACACTACTCTCCAAACTTAATAGATTAGAGAAGTACTTGATATTTAATATAATCCATGTTTTATTATAAGACTCAGCATTTAAGTAATAGTGTTTTAAGGTCCTAACTCAAGCAACTGCAGGCGACTGCAAACCTTTTATTTCTTTATATTTTTTATATTTTTATTTCCTTTTTATATATTTCTTTTTCCAATGCATCTAAAATCTAAAAATTTAAATATGAACTTGTGAAGCAACTGGGATTTCTATTTTCTTGTTTTTAATTTTCAAAATATTCTTAAATAATTGAATTAAAATTCAAAAACAGTCATTTTTGGGCGTTTACGAGGTATTATTCGGTAGTTTCAGCTCAAAACAATTTGATAAAAACCTGAAATGATAAAAAATTCGTAAAATTAGGTTTTGTATTTAAAATATTTATTATTAGAGAAGCAGTTACTTTTTTAAAAAATGAAATTAAATTACTTTTTAAAAAAGTAATGTTGCACTAATAATAAATATTTTAAATACAAATCATTATTTTTTATCATTTCATGTTTCCGTCAAATTTTTTTGAGTTGAAAACACCGAGAACAGCTAATAAAAATCCAAATTATTGCAAGTTTTTGAATTTTAATTTAATTAATTCAGAATATTTTGACAATTAAAAATAAAAAAATATAAATTCCAGATGCAGAAACAGTCAATTTTTTATGTGTTTTAGAGGTATGTACTCGGTATTTTCAACTTAAAAAAACTTGCCAAAAGACTGAATTGATAAAAAATTGGTAAAATAATGATTTGTATTTAAAATATTTATTATTAGTGTAACAATTAATTTTTTTAAAAATATTTTTTTTAAAAATTTTCAAGGGGTTTAATTATTTTTTTAAAATTTAATTGTTGCACTAATAATAAATATTTTAAATACAAATCACTATTTTACAATTTTTTTTTCATTTCAAGTTTTCGTCAGGCTTTTTTGAGTTGAAAATATCGAGTACTACCTCGGACCCCCCCCCCAATTGACCGTTATTGAATTTTAATTTAATTAATTGCAGAATATTTTGAAAATTAAAAACAAGAAAATATAAATTCCAGATGCTTCACAAGTTCATATTTAACTTTTCAGAATTTCAATTGCATTGGAAAAAGAAATGTATAAAAGAAATAAAAGGTTTGCACTCGCTTGCAGTTGCTTGAGTCAGGACCTCAATACCAAGACCTAAGTATAAGCTTCGTGAAAAGAGATAGATTGATTAAATGCCCAAGTGATTAAAATATTATAACTTTTGAACGAGTTTCATTTTTAAATATATAAAAGGTTTAAAATTAAAATAATCACATTGGGTTATTTGTAGCGGATTGTGTGATCCAATGAAGGATGTTCAGGGTCGTAAAAATGAATTCTCTGGGCTCTCTAATCTCACTGAGTGTTTTTAAACTTTTAAAGTAAAATTAGCACGTGATATAGCAATAGGAATGTAGAGAAATAAACATTACGTCAACATATTGACCTAAGATAACAATAACTTATACTGTCAGTTTGTCTCTTATCGGTCTTATCAAAAGGACCTAAATGTCCTTATCAAAGGAACATTTTCAAAGTTGAGCTCAATGTTATGTACTTGGCCCCAAATATTAAGCAATGAACTGTTGATGAGTTATTGAAACCCAATAGTCCTACAAATTAGTCTTTAATTGTACATGGTTCAGCCATTAAAATTGAGACAGTTAAATGGTTTCCTCAACTCATTGTTAAAGCAGCATTATTTAACATCATAGTTCTTAAAAGAAAACCATGAAAAAGCCAGTTTTTAATTTATTAATCTAAAGCAATTTTTTTTGAACAAATCCTCCGTTCTAACACAAAAATTAAAAAAAAAATCAGTTTTGTTTTTTAATCTACAAAATTTAAAGATTCTTTAAAATTAAGAGATTTATTGTCAACGCTATTTCCAATTTCAACAGGTATAGTCTGAAATTTCATTTTTCTTGGGAATTACAGTTCGTTTATGAATTGACTGATAAATCTATCTTACTTAGTTTTATCTAACTGTCGTTCAGGCAACCAATTTTTGATGTAGGCAATAGATATTCATTTTTAACGTTCTACGTCTAATTTAATCTACTTTTCAAGAGATCAACGCTTGTGCTGATATTATTAACGACACATTTGGGAGTTATTGTGATAGCTTCCAAAATCGCTAGCTATTGCGCTTGTCCTGTCCGTGTCTGTCCACCCCTAACAACTCCCAAACAGAAGTCAGATCGAACAAAGGAATTCGGAGGCCCAAACAACGTAGAAATAGGGTAATTTCAGCCCCCCTTCCCCCCATGTTCGAGATATTTGGCATTGTTTTCATTGGATTTCCTCTATTAGCTTAAATGTTAGAAATGCAACCTTCTCATTTCAGTTGTCAGCTACAGCTTGATACTTAACGTCTCGGACTCCTATATACTGCAGGCTGTCGGTTCAAATCCGCATATCTACTTTTTTTTTTTCTCTTAATCTTTTTTTTTTTTTGTCAATGTCCGAGTGGGTTTTTTGTTTTTCTTATTTTCTAACTTTTTTTTTTTTTTTATTTTTCCTTACGTTAATGTACTTTCTTTTTGTATTATTATTTATAATTTTTTTTTATTATTATTATGGGTCGCTTTAAAATTTATGCTTTAGCAGAAAATTACATTCACTTATTCTAAAATTAGTTATATTCTATAATTCTAGAACTTAATTTTCACTTCTTCTACAGTTAAATTTCTTAATTATTTAATGAATTCTAAAAGAGAACGGTAGTTGCGTAGTAGGATGTTAATTGTTCTGGTGTGTTTCTACAACTTTCCATACAGTTCGATGTATTGGTCGTGTGGTGCTTTTAATTTAAAAACAATTGAATGACTACATTTTTATTTATTTGTATTTCAAGTTTGTAATTTCAGTTAGGTTAATGGTAATAGGTACATAAAAATGATTTATCAGCTTTACAAAAGTACATACAAAAATATAAAAATCTTTCACCGTGAATAGCAGAATCTTTCGATAAAAAATGTCTGAAACAAGTTCACCAATTGCAGATGTAATTTAGGATGACGATTATTCTACGCAAATTTAACTCTTGTGTCCTAGAATAGTTATATCGTATGTCCTAGGTTATGAAATAACTCAATACATTCTACGACGTATTTTTTTATAACCTGGCAGCCGCTAACATGTAAGGCTCCTTTGTACAAAAACTTTTTTGCTACCCCTCCCCTTAATAATTTTATTTGTTAATATTGTTATTGAGAAATTGGGAAATGCTTATGACTCGAGGGAAGTTTGGAAATAAGTGTGATTATGTAATAATGTGTTGATTATTTAATAAAGAGAATTGATTTTTAAAGATTAATTTGGCGCGCTCCGTATTATGGTGCCTTTGTGCACCAATTGCGGCGACCTTGAATATAATATTGAAAGCTAAAAAACAAAACTCACAAATTTAAAATAAGCTGCGAATAAGAGGTAACAATTATTTTGAAGCTGAATAATTATCAGAGAGGATTACGATGATAAAAGATGAAACGATCGTAGAATTCAGTTGTCCACAGATTGTTTGAAGGCTGTACAGAAATAGTTACTTTTGACCTGGAAGTTAGACGAAAAATAAAAAAAATAAAGATAGACGAAATTATACTGAAGGTAACTTTGCTCTTAATTCAAAATTTCTGTTTTGGCAAAATTACCTATTAACCATATAAAACTTAAAGCTGAAAATGCCTGTGTTTCGTTTCACGTAAAAAGAATAAATTCATTCCAGTTTCGATTCATTAAATGATTCCGTCACTGCTTATTGAGAGTTAAAAACATTTTTCAATACAGCTGTGTGTTTGGATGACTCGTATCACAGCTGTGACACATCCTGGAAATTCCTTGTACATTTACATTTGTTTTACGTAAGGTCCAGCTGATTGAAGGTATTCTGTACCTAAATGTATTGTGATTAGCAACGGGTGTCTGTTGTATCATGGGATTGATTTTTTTTTAATTACTTTACTGACTTGTGAGATTCAAAGTCTTATTATTCCGCTAGAAACATGCATCATTCTACAATGGCTTGGCAGAAAAAATATTACATTAATTTGACATTCTTTTAGTCTCAATAGTTCCCCATCAGTTCGCAAAATGAATTCATGCTGGGTTCTCACTACGCAGTAGAGCGAACATATAATACAAGTTTTACTGTTTTCCCTTTCTCTGAACTTTATGTGGTTTATCCCAGAAATACGTCAATTCGAAAATAATGTAATTAATGAAATTTGAAAATAGCAAGATTGGAATTTTACTTGAAGACTTTTCTGTTTGTCTGTTTGTAAGCGATCACTCTAAAACTATTGGACGGATTTTCGTAGAATTTGTTATTTTGCTTATTTAACATAAAACGTAAATATATATATACTTTAGTCCTCACCTTTCCCTTATCTCAAAGTCATCTCCGAAATCCCTCACAAAAATGGCTGCCCAAAAAGTCTTTAAAATTTATGGAGCAACTCAAAATATTATTTTTGTTTTCCCCCAAAATTCTTCAAAATTGAAACCCCCGTCCCACAGCGCTGCATCCCCACTCTGTGATTCGAATATGCTATTTTCTAATTTTTTTTAATCTGTTCTCAAATCACGATTTTGTTGTGGAACTATTTCCTGCTGGAGCCTAAAACAAACTCTATTGAATGACCTAACAATATTACAATATAATAAATTCTCATGTTCTCAGGTTCTCATGTGGGTTTCGTGATGGTAGACGCTGAGCAGGTTTTCTCGGGGTTCTCCCATTTCCCCTGCACTCTCATTGTCTGTCCTCATTTCCGTCTAGGATAGCACAGTAGACCTTCAGATCGCGGTGCTTGGCTTCCCTGCCACCGATATTCACCACAATCAATCAATCGAGGCCAGCTTGCCCTTGTTATCTCATCGCACTCACTACTTCTCCTTTTTGACGGATTGGATTGGCAAAGAAGTTGACTCGCTGTCATCTGAACGTCTGTTTGAAGGACTCAAAGTAACCAGTGTCTGAGATCACACATTCAGATTATTAGCGCGACTTTAACGGGAATGGGAGTTTTTAGACACCGAAATCTTTTTGATTATAATTTCTTTTTAGCATTAAAATTATTTTGCAGATATTTTTGCAAAATGTTTTCTTTAGGCTATTTTTTTTTTTTTTTTTCACATTTCGTCTATCAGTAAAATCTATTTCAGTTCGTGTATAACCATAAACCTTACGCTCATCTTGCAGCAAATGATCACTTAACTGTTCTTTGTTTTTCGAAATTTATAAGAAAATTTTTTGTAAGAGCTTTCAGCAAAGATCTTCTTAGTTGATTATTTATTATTGTGAAGTTGTGTTAATGAATGTGTAGTTAGTTGCTTAATTAAGCCTCTAAAACGAAAACGGATATCATAACCAAATTTGAAGTCCTTCAGATTCTTTTAAATCCAAAAGATTCGTATTGACTGCTGTTTCAAGGTTCCAGAATATTGCATTAAAAAAACGGGTTCACCATTTTATATATACTTACATGAAATGAATTGAGAAGAGATTATAAACACACTCTCATAATGAAATTTTGGCGGAGCCAGGTTCGAATTCCGGAGGAGATATGGCATTTTTTCCCCTAATATTATTTTTCTTCATTTAGATCGCTGAGTTCTTATATAAATGGGGAACAGGTTCTCTTCCTTGGAGAGTGAGACATTGGTTTGATGAGTGAGCATTGGTTTGACCGTCAGATTTCAACTTGGTCCTGTTCGCCAAAAACATGGAGAGCTTAAATCCAGCGTCCCAATGCACCATCAACCCTTAGGAATCTACACGTAATGAAATAACATAATAATAAAATTGAATCGAAATAAGAATGAATAATATTTTTTTAACCCAATTTTTTTTTAACCCAATTTTTTTTTTCATAAACAGACACTCACACACACACACACACACACACACACACACACACACACACACACACACACAAAGCAATATTAGCTGAATAAAAAACTAAAGCTTGAAAATAAAAATAAAAGTTTTAACAACATAAAAACAACACCATAAATTAGACAACTAAATTAAAAAATATTCTTTTTTTTTCCCTCGAAACATAAAAAAAAAAAGATGTATTGGCAGTGAATAAACTTTACAAGGCAGAATAAACATTACAACGCTATAGAATGGATTTTAAAATTTGGATTATTATTTTTTTTTTTAGATTCTCCTCTTAACTTGTATTAAAATTAATTAAGAATTAAAAAAAAATAATCTCATACTTTTTAATTGTCAAAAATCCTGTGTATTTTTTTTTTTTTTTTCAAAATAATAAGATTTTAGTCCAAGTTTGAAAAATATTATTGTCAATATGAAAAATCAAAATATTCAACAAAGTGTCAGATTTTGAACCAGTATTTTAGTATTATACGTTTATCATAAACGGTTCAACGAAAAAACTGAAAAAACGAAAAATGAATGATAATTTAAATGGATCTAAATTTGTTGCAGTAAATTTTCTTACGATTTGATTTTGGATTAGCAGAATTCACAATCTTCTATGCAATCATCACTGGGTAAATGTGAAATAACTGTGTCTTAAGTCGCAAATTCTCATATTTATTTCTATTCAATTTGTTCCTTTAACTTTAGATAAAAAAATTTATAATAACTGATATCCAATTTTTTAGGTAAAAAAGTAAATGCAATATGCTTGATTTTAATAATTCTTTATATTTGATATTCTATTTTGCAAAAAGGATTGGTTAACCTAATTGCAAAATATAATACGTTTACAAATTTCACAATTTCTCAAATGAATCAATCGCTTTCTCAATAGATAAACTAAAACAATAACAAAAACATTACTTTTTTATGTGAATTGACTTTTCAGTAATAAATTATAAAATCATTGATGATTCATTTAGAATAAGTACAAACACAAGTTTTGCAAGACTTTCTCTGCGTTTCTCTTATTTCAAGTAATTCTTGAGCCAATCTGGTCCAAAATTAAAGAGTCTAAGAATGTAAGTTACAAGAATATAATAAACCCAAGCACTGGAGCCTGGAGAAGACGGGGTTCAATTTCTGAGCCCAATGGAGGTCGGGCTGAATTCTCCTCCACACGGATCTTAGGTCCACCCAGCCATCTGTTAAATGGGTTCGGGGTTTCTTTCCCGGGTTATCAAGGCGGACTGAGCACCTGATCTCAACTTGGTCCCATTGGTAAGGAAACGACGGGAGCCTTACCTCCCACGACCTACATAGGCCTGTAGTGGAATACATTAACTTTTCCCCAAAAAAAGTAGGGTTCATCAAATCAGTCAGTTTGTGTCTGTGTGTGTATGTGTGTGTGTGTGTGTGTGTGTGTATGTGTGTGTGTGAGTGTGTGGATCCATTTCCGATTGTAAATTTTGAATCTCTAGATGGCTCTTCTTGAAACCTGATCTGCTTATTTACGGTGTAACTTTGTAACTTAAAACATTTCAAATATCATTAAATTAAAAACAGCCGACCATAAAAAGCACATACACATTTAAAATTAATTAAAAATCACGCAACGTTTCGGACCTTCGGCCGTGATTAAGGTCCCTTCTCAAGCACAGCACCCTACCTATCAAAATCCTCCCTAATGGGATTCGTTAAAAAAATGAGTTTGGAGACATTGTCGGGAATATGTATCACCCCTGGTGTTGGATCTTATAACTAAACAACCGGAAGAAGTTGTCTGCTTTTTTCTATTGCGGCGCATTGAAGACTGAAGATTTATAGATTTATTTATTTATTTTTTATTTTTTTTCCCCTTCATTTTTATTATATTATTAATACTATTAATTATTTGTTATTGCGCCAGTTCAATTATTTCAAATATCACTTTCAAAATGGCTTAGAACTTTTCGAGGAATTAGCGATAAATATCTCCATAGAGAAAAACCATCAGAACCTAAGCAATGGATTTATAATGCTACCTTAAACAATGGATTTTAATCTTGTATCTAAGTAATAAATTTCTTAAGCGAGATATTGTTATTGATTTGGTTGTTGAAATAGAGATTCAGTCTTTTTTTGGATGTGGAATAATGGAACTCCCGCCCCGGGCCCCCAAAGGCGTTGCTACGGCACTGTCTGTTCATAATCAATAACTGAGTTTTCAATTTTTTTTTTTTTAATGTTAAAATTTAAACGCCGATATTGCCCCATAAGCTTCAGATATATGGCTGCAGAGTGACTGATTTTTTTTTCTTTTATTCGTTTTTAAGTAATATAATTTTATACCGATTCCTTATTTTTTTCCTATAACACCTATTATTATAGGGAAAAAAATATATATTATTATATGTGGAATATATATTTTTTCAAAACTTCAAATTAGAAAAAATGTCGATTTTTAATTCCAAGTACAAAATGAGACTCGAGATTTCTGGTGGGAAACAAATGGAGACCTCGAAACTAAAACAAGCAAACAAAGAATTCACCAGGTGATTTATAGGTAAAAAAATACAAATGTATGTGAAAAACAAATCATGTGCTGGCATTCCTCTGTTATTTTTTTCTTAAAAGCGAAAAACTCCAAAAGAATTTCTTAGGAAAGTGCCCATCTCAGCGTATCACCCCTCTGCGAAGTAAAATCGTGCGCCTGTTGTGGGTCTAGGTTTCGAAAACGAACAGTATGTGGCATCCCAGAACAGCTGTTCCACTCTCATTGACCAGTAAACAGCTGACGATCGCCAAAGAGTGTGAAACAACTTTTCTAGAATGTTACTTAGTAAACACTTGATCTCCATTGATTTTTATTAATATTTTTAAGCGCTTTTTATTCTTTTAAGAAGCTCTGAAAATTCATTTGAAGCTTGGGAATATCAGTACATACATTTTTCCACCCATCTTTTTTTTTGCTGAATTAATTGCTGCTTGTTTTAGTTTCGGAAGGTCCACATTGATTACTAAGATAATGTTTCTGTACTTTTAAATTTCTGGAAGAAATAGGTTGCAAAAAAAAAATGAAAGTAAGAAAAGGTGATACTAAATATGATCAGAGAGTTAAGATATTTTGTGGATCTGTTTACATGCAAGGTTTTGTCTCTTCAAAACCTATATATTACTAACTAGGAAAAAAAATGACTGTTTCAATGCAATTTTGGAATTGCATTTTGTAAATGCAAATAGGCTATCCCTAGTGTACATGCGCTTGTTTTTCTATATCACGTATTATTTGATGAATTAAGAGTATTATAACTTGTTTAAAATATTGAACGTTTCGGCAATTATAGTTCTAATTGTCATTTTCGAATTATAAATAAAAAGACAATCTTGAGATTCAAAAAAAAGATTGAATACATTCCTTATTGATGGGGGAGAGGGGAAGGACACATAAGTCAATAAACAATATAAAGAGAGTCGTAGTCCCCATGGCCTAATGGATAAGACATCTGACTTCGAACCAGGAGGTTGCAGGTTCGATTCCTGTCGCGGACGTTTCATTGTAAAAATTATTTCTATTTTCCATTCTCACAGGAAATTGCGCCGGACAGAGAAATAAAAGATTTTAGTATATTAAAATTACAAAAATGAAATGGAGCACTTTAATCAAGCATTTTAGTTATGTTTGACACTTTGAAATCATGAGTGAGTCCATGATGTTTAACGTGCATGGAATAGTCATCAACGTTCTGAAATAAATCTTTTCACAGTTTCTCAACTTAAGTTTTTTGTATTCAGTTCTCATGTGGGTTTCGTGATGTCGTACGATCCGCGCTGGGCAGGTTTTCTCGGGGTTCTCCCGTTTCCCCTGCACTTCTCCCACCATACTTTCTCAGTCTTTCTCTCTATCTGTCCATATTTCCGTGGGATAGTACAGTAGACCTCCGGTCGCAGTGCTTGGCTTCTCTGCCACCCACATTCACTACATAACAAAACATAAGTTGTTGTTTTTTTTTAAATCATGATTAGGAATTCAGTGTATTAACAAGGTTTGAGTTAAGAATGACGATTATTCCATATAAATAGGGGTGGGTAAGATAGCATGGGGTCGCAAACAGACTCGCACGCATTTTCTAGACCACCCCGGCGCAGTCTATTCTAAAGTAAAGGTGACTCAGAAGCCGTTTCGAAGCATTGTGATTGGTTTACTAATCGCTATCGTACCTTATTTATTTTCAATATAAATTAAAAACAAAAAATAAAACAAAACAAAAAAATTAATAAAAAAGGAAGTAAGAAGAGATTGATAGGGAATCATTTAAAGCTAAATTTATACTATTAACACAATGCCAGTAAAAACAATGCCTTACTGTGTTCTGTTGTTTTATAGTTTTCATCTGTTTTTATCGATATAAATACAAAATTTGATTTATAAATAAATCCAGATTTTGTGATTGGAATCAACATTATTCTGTAAACTATATAATAGGAAACCTATTAAAAGAATTAAGGATTTAAAATAGAGAGATAAGCTTATACTTCTGGAAATATTTCTTAGATTTAGAAATAGTCTTAGATTGAGGGCATTGATCTTAAATTTCAAAATGAAGATGTGCAATATAACAGCACACTGTGTTAAAAGACAACAATGCCACTTCCTCTATAGTAAAGATGTTGAGGCATTATCGAACATTCTGATAAAAGAAATTATCGAACGTTGTTTCAACATAAAGAATATTTAAAATAATAATAATAAAACAATTTATATACTAAATTGTTAAATTCTGATAAAAATTCTCATTTTCATTTTGAATTATCATTTCGGAGGAATGTCAAAATATTAAGCTTAAAAATACGTAACTAAAATAGTAAAATAATAAACATTGTTTTTAAATATTTATTCTAAAATAACTTTTTTGTAAGTAAATCTATGATCCATTATGAAAATCGTAATTCAATATAACGATTCTTTTATTTGTTTTTATTTTAATTGTAAACAGAGATTTAATGTCATCAGTCGAGTATTTAAAGTACCGGTAACTTACGAAAATATAGAATTTTAGTGTAATAATATATAAAAATTCGATAATTACTAGATAATTTGCTTAATTTATTACTAAACGTTATATTCATTTATTCTTTTTTTTTTTTTTTTTACTTTTTACAGAGACTAATTTTCTTAATTCTTTTAATTTTTTACAATTAATTTAAGTAATGAAGAATGTAGTAAGAGCTTTTAAATTTAATTTAAAAAAATTCATCTCTTATAAAAAATAAGAAATTGGTTTTTATTTAAAATGGATAACAGCGCTGTCGCTATATGACTGTTTTTTTTTGTTTTTTTTAATGATTTATTAACTTTACCAATAGAAATCATGACTAATCTAAAATATTAGGACATAAGTTAATTTAATAATTTTAAAATATTGAATTTCAATGAAATATTTTTTTTTCAGAGCATTATATATTTATTCTTTCTTTTAGTTTCAGTCAGTAGATGGCTATGATCCAGATTTACCAACGAAATTAGAAGCAGCCATGTTTTGTACAACATTTACTAAACTTTTATGGATATTTCTACAACCTATATTCTATATCATAAGGCCGCTATGGGTAAGGCCTAAACAACCAACACGGCTGGAGCTGTTCAACGTAGCAATTCAATTCATTTTTGACTTCTGTGTCTGGTACTTTTTAGGTAAGTCTTTCATAATAAGAATTTTTAAAAATTCAAATTGTAGAAACATTTTCATCGAAGGCGGTTCAAATACAAAAATAGAAATAAATTTATTGATACTAATATCGATATAACAATGGACATGAACAGAGGACATTTGGAACACTTACAATGACGTATGCGGTGACCACATTGTGGCATTGTACGAACTACATGCTACCAATAAAGATAATGTTCATGTCCATTGTTCCCATTGTAGTCTGGCTTCGTTCCTTTGGATTGGAATAACTCAGCAACCATGCACTTCCGGTTATATGTTTATCTGACCTTTTTTACTTCATTTGGTAAGGCCCCGCAGTTTATCTCCCTATTTTAGATTCACCCTGTATGTTAGCTATATATATATATATAGCTAACTTTTTTATATATATATAGCTATATAAATATATGTTATAGCTGGAACTGTATGTTGTTGCTGGATATTGCCATCTACTTATAATATTATATTGATTAGCGAGATTTCTAAAGGATAATGGAAATGTAATTTATATTTGATAGGAAAAAAAAATAAAAAAAAAATAATTAAAACATTAATGTTTTTATCCGAAATCAATACATTTGTCAATTAAATCAATCAATCATAAGGATTAAAGAATGAACTCGTGTCAAAAACCTTTAAAAAAAGCCAACATAAAAGAATTGCTGAATACATGATTTGGAAAAAAATAAAATAAAAACAAAAGGAATTATGGATTGAGATTAAAGGACGATTCAAAGAAAATAAGCAGAATTAATCTCGCTGTTACACAAAATCCAACGATATTATTAGTACATTAACTTTTCCATAACAATGCAATTGATTTCTTATAATTTAAATTATAATGAAATTTTATTATAATTTAACTCTTAACCTTGAATAAATTTAAAATTAATATTATTAAATTTAATATTATTAAATTTGAAATTAATATTATTAAATTTAAAATTTATAGTATTAAATATTATCTAAAATTGCGAAAAAAAGACCTCACTAAAATCTAACCAGCATTTAAATTATGAAACATTAGATTAATTAACTTTAAAAATTGGGACTATAATTGTTTGTTTACCCTTCATTTTGGGTCTTACTAGACCAGTATATGATTTTATTGCTTAATAATAACAACCTGGAAGCTAGTTTTTTTTTTGTTTTTTTGATAGTAAAATTGTTCTAATTACTGGCCAAAGCCTTTACAAACTTATCGTTAAACTATAGTTGTATGATGTTTCATCATAAAAATATTTACTTACTGTAGATTGTATTGCTTTCTTATTCAATTACTCTGTAAGAAATTTAAGTTATCTTATGAAAGAGGATGTTTAGTTTAATTGCAAATAAAATCAGAATTCGCCTTATTTAAGCTGTTAAGATATTCGCTAGATTTAATATCTGATTGATACTCTTTTAATTTCTTAACTGCTAGCCTGCTTTTAGGTCATATCCTTATTTTCCACTTTCTTCTGTTATTTCTAGGTTATCGAGTGTTGGTTTATTTGATTGGAGGTACATTGATCACAATGGGCTTTCATCCCATTGCCGGCCACTTCATTGCTGAACATTACATGTTCCAGAAGGGTTACGAAACCTATTCGTATTATGGTCCTCTTAACTGCATTACGTTTAATGTAGGATATCATATGGAACATCATGATTTCCCAAATATTCCAGGCTGTAATTTGCCAGAGGTAAGGAATTCTTTTGTATTTAATTCAGTCTTATAATATTCAGCTGCTGAATTTTGAGCTTAAATGAATTCATTTCATTGTGGTTATTATTGGTTATTACTGGTTATTATTGTGCTGATTTATTACATCAACAGCGATTGTGTAAGAGAATTCTATTCTTCAGAAATTTTGAGAAGTAATTATTTTTCAAATTCTTGTTTTTACAATTTTTTTTTTTTCATAATTCGAGAATTAGAATCTGACCAAATAATTAGGAAAAAAGGTAATAATTTCCTACTAGCTGTTAAGAATAATACATAACAAATATTACTGATATGTAACATTATCAGTAATATTATCAGTTACTATTATTTAATGACTATTAACGCTTTAACAAAATCAAATCAATCAAATACTATAAGACGAGCAATTCTTGTAAATTTTATCTTGAAAACGGGTCTAAGGATTTTGATTAAATTGGGTTAATCTACCGTTTTCGGGTGCGAGAAAGCGATTTAGCTAGGTCTCCACTTCGGGAAAACTCATTTAGGGGGTTAATGATTGACCTTTAGAGCTGGGTATCAGGTGATTATCTACAGTACTCTTATTTTATTTTCGTTTATTTTTTTCTTAATAAATTCGTGTTCTATGCGTTTTTACGGTAATAAAATAATAATTTTACGTTTACATATAATAAAATACTAATTTTGCACAATAATAATTTTTAAAACTTTTTCCTTTCAACGTCGCTCGTAATCACTGCGGAGCTGTCCATTTCCCCGAAAGGGGGTGATTGTCTACAGTGTTCTTACTTTATTTTCGTTTTATTTTATCGAGCGCCTTCCAGATACTAATTCAGGGTGTCTACCAACCGGGAAACCCGGGAAAACCGGATTTGTATGGGAAATTTGGTTTGACATGAAATGTACGGGAAATGCACGGGAAAATCGGACTATGTCCTTAAATTTTGAGCATGATGTCAGGGGCTTTTTTTTTTTTGGTTAAATAAATACGTTTACAGGTTTTTTTTTTTTTGTTAAAATAAAATTTCCCTTGTCAAGGATTGTCAAGGGCCCCGCAAAATTCATCTTGTACCGCCTTAAAAGATTTCTCTTGGAGGCCCTGATTGGGGTATTTTAAATATTTTACGATACGATGCAAGTTTTAATGTCCTTAAATTTTTGTGAAAATGTCCTTAAATGTACGGGAATTGTCCTTAAATTTTTTGTTTGAGATTCAGTAGACACCCTGTAATTAATAAATCCTGTACAGTATTCGGTCAGTAGGTGTACGGTTGTGTGTATGCAGATTTGTAGGATAACACTGTATGTTCAAGAACAATTTAGACCTAGGAAACTTAAGTTTTAGAAGAAATGAAGTGTTCATCCCGGGATTATCAATTAAGAGATTATTTTCCCCATCAGCTTTCTTTCCCTTTTCTTCTCTGTGTGACGTGAATGTCTAAGGGAGAAGCCCATCTCAGAGATGTCTTAGACCTACTGTTGAAAAATTAGGTGAATAAAATGAATCTCTATAAATTGTTTTGTACTCCAAAAGATGATGTGGCATTATTCTGGTATTCTATTTCCTATTATGCTTAATTCTATCATTTCAGTTAAAATGCACAACTTTCCTGACGTGTAAATATACATCTAAGTACAAACAAATAAACAGCAAATGAAAAAAATCGTATTTTATTATTTTTAATCTTATCTAATAAATTTTAGTTTCTAAAGACGAATGTTGCAAACCTTTTTACATGAATCTTGTACTTTTTGCTTTCCTTTGTGGGAGGATACCGAGAGAAACAACAGTTTATCTAAAATTGAGTTGTTTTCTTCTTTTTTTTTATCGAGAAGAAAAACTTATAGTGTATTTAGAATTTTTATTATGTAAGATATTTTAAATTTTATTCTAATAAGTTTAAATTAAGGATTTTTAAAGCATAAACTACAGAATCTATTTTTTTAAGAAGTAATAGTAAAAGATATTCTAATTATTTCTTACGGAAGACAAGATTTTTCACAGGTTCGTTTATCCTTTTAGGGTTTTCGGTAATTTATGAAATTAGATCCTTTTTAGTAGTGGATAATAAAATGTTCTGTTAGCATCTTTTTCAGTTTAGTCACTATTATAGTACATTACTTTGAGATTTAATGTGTTTTTCGCTCCATATGTGTAGAAGGACTGACTCTTTATATTCTTCCAGAATTTTCCTAGGTATATTATTTTTTTTCTCCTTCTCTTTTGGATTCCACTTCAAGGTCGTCTGTCTTTATCGAAGTTTCAAATTATACTCCACTCTACTTTCATTCTTTTTCTGTAATTTCTGATTTGCTTTTGATCTGTTACATTTATTTTCCACATCTCTGATGTCGTTTTGCCACTAATTTTTCAACTATTTTTCCAACGGAACATAAAGTGAATTTTTACTTTAAAAAATTAACACTCGCAGAATTACACTGGTTTTACATCAGCATTAACGTCATTTTTAGGCTTCTGATACCGTGAAGCCTTATATCCCCGGTTTGTCTGTCTGTCTGTCTGTCTGTGGGCAAGTATCAACTCAGCAACCACGAGGGCTAGAGACTCGATTAGGGTTTCTCTTGCCAAGAGTAGTTCAGAGCCTAGAGTTTGTGTCTTCACAAGTTCACCGCCTTCATAAAATTATGCGACAAGATGACGCATTCTTTGCTGAGATTCTCGACGCATTGGCAGCTGGGACAGAGACTGAGGAGCATGAAAACCTTTTCAGAAATTGGAAAGTTTTCGATAAAATGCTTGTTAGCTTATTATAACTTTTGAATAATTTTCTTCGTTCAAGTATAAGAAGCCGTTGCGAAGCATTGTGATTGGTTTACTAATCGTTATCGCTATACCTTGTTAGTTTTCAGTTTTATTTCTTGGATATCTAAATTCTTTCCATGTTACAAATGGACTTTGTAATTTCTGTTTTGCATGTGTCTTCAATTGCTAAGCATTAATAACAAATAAAATGTGTATCTATTTAAGCTTTTACATTTCAATTTGTAAATTTTATTTTGAATAGCTTTTCGTTAGATATCTTCATTATAGATTAAATGAAATCCGGACTTTGGCCTATTTTAGGCTTAACTGACCTTGAGTAAAAAAAAAAAAAAATCCTTCTCTTATTACGATGAACCACTTAAACAAAAGCACAACACCAATAATAACAAATTACAACAATCATGAAACAAAATTAAAAAAAAAAAAATCGGTCTAATTGTGCAAATCCAACCAGAATAATTTCTTAACTCTTTTGTTTTCTCATTTGTAAATCAGATATTGTGTTTTTGTTGTTCGAAGTCGTTGCAAAAGTGATAAACTAATCCTTTACAAACTAAAGCAGAAAAATAAAGTAGATTTCGATAGAAGGCCAATGACTGAAATCTTGTCATTCTGCAATCTGCTACCCTGCTGTGAAGAAATATGAAAAAGTCAATATCGATTTCAAAACTTAAAAATAATATATCATGAAATACTGAGAGAATATTGTAATAGATATGGATTTCATAAACTGAAAATACGCAAAGCCGATTGCATTCATGGTGAAATCTTATCTAGAAACAGACATTTCAAGTTCAAATTTTGAAATTTCTATTTTGATTGAATGATTTAGTTCACAGAAACACTGTCTATTTGAATTTGCTTTTTCCTTCCACTACAAAGGACGAGAAGGAAGTGAATAAACTTATACTTCTCTCTACAACAGTCAAGAGACTCAAAGGTACTCAAGCAAGTTTGCTAGAAATCCCTTAAGAAATCTTTTTAAGAACTGTTAGATCTTTCCTACTGTATATCGTTTCTCCTTGCACGGATCTTGTATGAATTTTTCAAATGCTACGCACAGAGCTATTGGTATCTGATAAATTTGGATAGACTGAGAGAACAGACCTGCTATTTGGGACCATCATCTGCCTGTGAACTTCATTAGATTGAAGAGCAGGAAGCGATTGGGGGATTGGAGACTGAAATTGGGGAATGGCTTTGTTCAAAGTTGAACTGTAAATAAGCACTGAATGAAATTGTATGAAAATCCATCCGTTACGTTAAACTGGTGATGTCTTTACAAACATACAGAAAAAAGGAGAAAATGATCTTGAATCGCAAAAGTTAATAAAAGAGAAAAAGTTCAATTGGAATAGCGAGATTTCGCAAGCTCAATTAACTGCATTCAAATCAACTATATATATACTGATTGTTTGTTTCTGAAAATATTCAGAAATGTACTTTCTTATTTTATACATATTAATTAATCTGTAACTTGAGCTTACAATATTATCTATATGTATTTACACATATATAAAGCCGGACAGTGATGTGGAATTTGGAAAACGCCAATACAAAGACCATATCACTGTTTCTGTGAAGATACGGCCAATTTATCCTCACGTCATCAGCGGCAAAATTTAGAAAAATTTAAAAAACAAAAACGTAATATTCCAAGACTTTGCTCTTTTTATATTCAAAAACCACGATCAAACTGCCTAAAATCTAAAAACAAAATTACTAATTTAAGAACTAAGTAATAAAGTTCAGTTTTACGGCCAGTTTCTTTATTACTTATTAAAAAATATTAAAAATTAGTACTTAATTAATTAAATATTAAAAAAATTAAAATTAAAAAGAGCAAAATCTATAATATTGAATTAAAATTATAAAATATAAAGTGAAATAAATAATAGATACCTTAATAAGAAGCAATGATATATAAACTTAAAATTAGGCATATGTAATCGAACAGGCAAAACTCAAAGCCAATCCTTCGAGTTTCGCAAAGCAAAGATTTCGATCAATCTTTTGCAATTTAGAAAAAGTATAGAATATAAGAATAAAATTAACTTATATTACTAAAGCTATATAAAGCTATATATATATTTATATATTGTATAGTTTAGTATAAATAAACGAAACTATATAAACTATATAAGCCGGACAGTGATGTGGAATTTGAAAAACGCCAATACAAAGACTATATCACTGTTTCTATGAAGATACGTCCAATATATTATTATATATTATTGTTAGTATATTATTACATAATTTTTTACTGAATCTAAAAACAACATGAAAAGCATTAAAAATTGCACCTGCTTTCGTTTTGTTAAGAAAAAAAAAAAAAAAAAAAAACTTGGATCAGATGCTTTTAGATCCGGCTAATGTTTTGACAATTGAAACATCAATTTGTTGTGGCTTTATTTGCTGAAGCATATGGGAAATGTTAATAAAGAAAGGAATTTTTCGACAAACTGAAATGTACTCATTAAATAGTACAAAAGCCAAAGTAATTTCTGATTGGTAATACGTAGAATTTATTTATCGAACTTTGATGTTTAACAAATTGTTGGCAATAGCCCGAAAAACCAACTATTCGCGACCTTAACTAACGTAACCCTGTCTAACCTAGTAACCAGCATCGCGTGATAAAACCTCGCAGAAAGCCACAAACAGGTTTCGGGTTTTTTTTTTCAACTTTGTGCGATGCCTACGTTAACAAATATTAACATAATCGTATGAATTGTAGTGGTGCCTCAAAAGCAAAATTAGACAATAAAAACTCACTAATGAAATATTAGTGAGAAAATTCATGGACCAGCAGTTCGCCGGCTTCAATGAATTTTTTTTTAATGCATAAAAAAATTCAATTTGCGCATTGAGTTATTAATAAACAACAATGGGCGAGACCAAATTGTTTACCAAGTGACATCCTGGAACAGCTGTTTCACGCTCTTTCGAGATCATCAGCCAGGAGCAGTCACCAGCAAACAACGAAGTCGCAGTACTGAGGCTAATAGGAATAATCGTCGGAATTGCAGTGGTGTCTACTATGGCTGATGATCGCCAAAGAGCGTGAAACAGCTGTTCCAGGATGTCACTTGATAAACAATTTGTTCTCACCATAGTGACCAAATAATAGTGCAAACTAGATATTAGTGCAAACTAGAGCCATAAATAAAGATAACTAATTAATAAATATAATTAAAAAACTGATCACTTTATTGAGCTGATTTCAAGAATTTTGCTACATGTTTATATTTTCAACATTGAATTATATTCTATGATGTCTATAGTAACACTTATATTAAGATTAATCTACAATTAATGATAATAAAAATTTATTAAGTCAAATTCAATCTCACTGTAATGTTTCAAACCAATGGGAATCTTCTGTACTTTCAAATATTTATAAAGTGACTGCTTATATCTCTGGAATTTTGATTTTTACAATAGAAATGGCAATGACGGAATATTGTAGTTTTAGCAATAAAAACAAAAACAAATAATTCCTTATAATAATTTAGAATATTATATATGTTTTTGTTTAAAATTTTGTTATAGCTTTTCTTTTTTATGTATTTCTTTACAGGTAAAACGAATAGCAAGCGAATACTACGACAATTTGCCTCATCACACATCTTGGGTGAGAGTTTTATACGACTTTATTACGGACCCCGACATTGGACCCTACACCCGAGTCAAGAGAGATTTAAAGGTATGCAGGAACAAGTAGTGTCATCTATAGGAACAAATAGGAACCATTCTCTGCTCAATTAGATCACCGAATAATGATTTATAGCTCAAAGACTAATTATTTGGGACATTTTTTCTCAAGGAGAGCGAACTACCAGTATTACACTTACATCGCTTTTCACAGTAGAAGCTTTCTATAGAATTTTGTCTTCCAGTGAGACTTTTAACGATTCTTTAAGCAACTTAATGTATCAAAACGACGCTTCGATCAAACCGATGTAGTAATGGCGGATTCTTTAGGGTTTTAAAAAAATAACTTATTATGAAACTTGTAATTTAAAAATAATTTTAAGATGTTTTTGTTCAATTCTGCGAGAATGATTTAGTGAGTAAGAGATTATCAGTGTCGACACTTTTTTGTCAGTTCTATTTATTATTCTGATATAAAATTTTACATTAACAAAAAAGAAATTTTGGGTCTTAAAATTAGAACATTATTGATATAGTTTCAGTCTTTTCTTTCAGTATCAGAAAACTGTTAGCTTTTTTTTTTTTTCACTTGAGTAATTTATTTATTTTAATACAAATTACAGAATGGTTGAATGTTTTTGAAATTTGTCAGATCTTGAACAAACAGTTTGTTTTCCATAAAAGGTAAAAGGTCGTTAGCTACAAATTTTTCTAAACTCATTTGAAGATGCCAAAAAGCGATAGTAGAAATAAATTTCAAATATTTAATGTATTATAAAGTAATTAAAAATAGAAAAATCTAATTTAAAGAATTCGCTCTCTGTCGCCATTAGGAATGGTGACGCACACAATCTAAATAACAATCCCTAACAATGCTATACGTCTAATATTTGAATTAAAATCAAATTTTAACTTAAGATATACAACCATTATAGAGCCATAAAGATCCCCCCCCCCCCAATAAATTATCTTTTTATGGCTAATTTGCTTTGCCTTTTATGGGATGATATAAAAAGTAATAAATTATTTGACTTAATAGAAAACTAAATATTTGAAATTTATAAATCTGTAATTTTAAGAGCCGTTCACAAATGACGTCATTCAGAGAGCACTGATGACCAATTATTTATTTATTTATTTATTTATTTATTTATTTATTTATTTATTACTTAATCTTTGGGAATGGTAGCAGTTGTTTTTCACTTTCCTGTTTCTTTTGTTCATAATTCGAAACTTCATTTTTCTTTTTCCTTCCAAAAAACAAAACAAAACAGAAGCATGACGTCATTTCTGAACTGCATTTATTCAGTTTTTGACATAATCTAAAGTTTCCAGTTTTTATTTACCCTCCCCCCCAAAAAAATTTTTTTTTTAATTTCTATCCTGGCAGAATTGACCCATTTTTTTTTTTTTTTTTTCGGTTTATAACCGTTGTATGACCTAATTTATAAGAACTTCATCAAACCGCTTACATGGACTGAAAATAATAATTTGGATTATAATTAAAGTGAGCAGAATTTAGTAATAAATAACTAAGTCAACAACATTCAATTAATAAAATCTTATTATTTTTTTTAATGAAAAAAAAAAAAAAAAACTAAAACAATAATAATACGTTTGCATGATTGTCATGCAATGTTTGCAACTGATTGTCATGGATGTTTTCATGTTAAATACATATCTAAATATTATGTATGTATATTTTAAAAGTATTAGAAACCTTCCATCAGTTTTTTTTACAAAGATAATTCGGTTTTATTTCCAAATAACAATTATATGACTTTGCGAAGAGGATGGGAGAAGGACATTTTACATAAAAGTCTTTCAGAATCGCTGTTTTTAAGTAGGCTATTTAAATTATTGAAATTCAGTTATGAAAAGCTAAAATTTATTAATAAAAATTAAATTATGAATAATTAAAATAAGCAAGTTCATGTAAAATAAATAAACTTCATTCATTGTTCTAATTTCTAATTGAATAAAAATTAATTTAATATTGTTCCTGTAATTAGCCATTATTATAACGCTCTTGTGAACTTAATTTAAGATAATATTGTTCAAATATTAGTGTTAATTTTAAACAACAATAGGCCTAGAGAAAAAAAAATTCTTTCAAGTCAGTCTGTCGTAACTAATCGATAAAATATCGTTTCGAAATACAACAGAGATTCAATGCGGTCGATTTAGAACATTTTTCGATCACAAATTCAGTTTAATTATCCTGTAATATTATTTTATTTTTTTTTCTTTGGAAATATTAAAAAGAAAGTTCATATATATAATTAGGAATAATTACGGTTGATTCCTAAAAATTTGGAAGTTTTAAATAAATGAATATTTATAAATCTGGAAAATAGATATTATACTTTAGATTTTACGGTTTCGTCACTTCATTAAATGCGTAGGAGAAAGCACAATATATATGACGTGTAGTGAATACGCGGGATTAGGTAAAAAAAATTTTCTTTTCAAAATCATATTTATTTTATTTTTTTGACCTTTTAAGAAATTGCATCCATGATAAATACTTACACAGATGTTAAATGCTTTTAAACAATTTCGACTGAATTTAATCTGAATTAGTTTAAATATCTGAAATAAGAAAAAAATAAATTAAAATAATTTTTGAAAAAATTAAATAAAAAATAAAATTTTCGAATTAGAAATTAAAAATAAATTTCTCAAAATTGTAAGTAAGCGATTTCAATATTTTGACTTACACTACAAAAATATTTGTAGTATAATAATTATTTAATAATTATTTAGAATGTAACTTACTAAAGATATTTGCCCAATTTTTTCCCTTGATATTATCATAAAATATGTCGTATTTTGTAATTGATATTACAGCACAAGCAGTGTAAATTCGTGCTAATTTAAAATTTAAATGTTTGCTGATTTTAAAACAATATTTCAAATATTGAATATTTAAAACACCATCTAATTCCGATTAAAATTTGATTTTCTATATAAAGATTTTATATTTTGAAATATTTTGAATTAATGATTTTTTGGAAAAATATGAAATTTAATGAAAGAAATTTTGCTAAAAATATTACTACAAAATATTATCTTGGCTGTATCAAGAGCTGTATCGGTACGTTTGTAAAGGTTATCAAGAAATATTACCTATCTGTCTTTTAAAGTTCCTGTTTATGTTTGGAAACAATTATTTCCAGTTTCCATACCAAGTAGATATATAAAGAGATATTTCAAACTTACATGTGTATTACATAAGATTTTCTTTCCTTATTTATTACTAACAACATATTGCTAAAAAAACAAAACAAAAAAAAAATGTTGGCTAAAAGAAATAAATGGTAAATTTAAACTATAAGAGACTAGAAAATGCAACAGCATTTGTTGATTCAAAAATTTTCCCTTTATTGTCTTCTGGCGTCTTTACTTATTTTTTTTTTCTTCTCCGAAAGAATGGTTTTAATGGAAACGAATTTAAATAATAAAATTGGAATTAAAATTTAAAAAACAAGAAGAAGTTAATGAGAATAGGATAATGAGTTTGTAATTGCATAATTTCTAGAATAAAAATTAAAAAGTAAATGAAATTGGTTAAATCATATGTTGGATTATTTTCTTCAAATTACAGTAGACTCTCGATTATCCGGACTAACTCAAAACACGGATAATCTGATTTTTTTTTTTGATTTTTTGATTTATTTATTGTTTATCTAAAAGATGTTTGCAAATATAACAGCTCAATGTATTCCAGCTGTAGACATATTTTATTACAAGAATAACTTATTCTAAGCTACAATATAGGGTTTTCGAGGCCATGGCCAACCATTATTAGATAATATTGTGATTTTTAATTTTCTAAAACAGATTTTTTTTTTCTTTTAATTTATTGTTACTGTGACAAAAAAGCAGATCTATTTGCATATTTTTCTCCAAATTTTATTGTTTTTAAGCAGCATGAGGCCAGGGCCAAAGGCTCTGCCAGTCTTAACAAAGGACATCCCTGCTAAGACTTTGTACAGTATTCTGCATCACAGCATTTAATTGCAGCTTAATCAATTCTTATTTTTACTTTGCAATTTTCTGCATTGTTTTTTCAGATATCTTCCTAAAGTATAAATTTAAAAAATCTGTAAAATTTCATTGCTAAATTGGTGCTTGAGATCCGCAGCCTCTCGCACCTGTAGCAAACAACGCGAGCTCACTCTGCAAGCGCAGCAAAGTGAGTGGAACATTGGTCAACGCCTTTGCAATGCAAAATGTTATAAATCAAAAATTTGATCCAAATCCCCCCCAAAAAATAATACAGTTGTAAACGAATAATTGAGAGCTTACTGTAATGTTTAAATGATCAATATTTTGTCTTTCGTTTTTTTTCTTTTTGTCGTTCAACAGAAATTCGATTTTAAGCCTAATTTGAAGTCTCAACTTTACATGCATTGTATTATTTAGCATAAAGTTCATAAACAATGCATTGATCACTGATATTTTTTCCAACTTTTGAAAGTAAATTGGAAAAATAGCCTATGTTCGTTTATGACTCGTTTGGAAATTAGCTTTAATTTTAAATACGACTTGTTTCAAATTTCCAGAATGTATGACTTTGTGTATGACTCATTCGAAACCGACTAAATACTTTTTTTCCTGCCTTATTTTCCCTTATTTTACTCTAAAAAATTTTCTTATATTATCAAAAACAAAAAATACGTGTAATGTAAAAAAATTAATTTGGTTTCATTGTTATTTCCCAATTACTACAATGTATATTATTTCTATTTTGAATGGATTATCTATTGTGACGTCATTATTTATTTAATTAACATTTACAGAAAATATGTTAATATTAATAAGTATAATATAATAATTAAAGTTGTTAGTAAGGACTTATTACATGCAATAACATAAATCTGTACAGTAATTTCAACAAATCTGTACACTATCAGATTGAATTTATGCCAATGGTTTCGATACCATTTTTTTTTTTTTTTAATATTTAAATAAGAATTACTTTTGTTTACTTTGTTTAACTTATTCTCAAATTAATTGTGAAATCAGTTAGTAACTGATTGATTGATTGGTCGAAATTCTTATTAAAAAATAAAAATATTATTAACTTATATTTAATTTACTTTTCTTAATTTCAATTGTAAATACTGTTAAGGACTTCAGAGTAGTTAAATATTGCAGTGCAATTTTTTAAAATGTTATATATTAATGCTCAGTAAATAAATTAAGAATAATAATTTATTATGAGTATATTGGTGTCGTCTTGTGACACCAGTGTTATTATTAAAATTTTCGTCGTTGTACAAGGAAACTTGTGTTATGAAATAAAGTTTTATTGCTGTTAAAATTGCTTGTATTAGAAATTTTTATTTATTTACAATGTAACACTTGATTTTATGAGATGAAGCATTTTCTTTTATTGTTAGCAACTAAGATTTATAAAAAATGATTTTAATGCAGCGTTGTCAAATGATCTTGGATTTTACCAAACAAATTTTTAAAAATCACAAAAAATTCTTAAAAAAAATATATATATCAAAATGAAAAACCTGTAACTAGAGTCCGTTCATTACATCTGTGAAGACATGTGATTACAGTTAACCGAGCGCTATTATTTCCTGTCATCACTAGATTTATTGCTTGGTCGCGTCTGGAATGTCGCTGTAAGTTGCTTTCGGTGTTTACATCCTATTTGTCCTCGCCCTACAACGTTTTCTTTTTATTTATTTTTATTTTTTATTTAACGTTTTTGTTGGTTTTTCCAATATTAAGAATTTTTTTTATTTATTTATTTTCTATTTTATAAAAAGCTTACTTTTAGTCGTCCATTTCTGTTATCGATGCCGGCTGCTCTCTCTTCATGCCCGGCGTTTCAAACTATGGGCTAGGCTTAGTAGTAAGCGAGTCTTCGGTTTCCTTAACAATATTGAACACTGATTGAGATGAAATATCTCCTGCTTCAGCTGTTTTATAATAGAGATAGATGAAATAAAAAATAACATTCCAAATGATTCCTCTCGATTGATTCTTCAAAGTTTTGTTTGCACAAACCAAAAACGGTGTATGTTCAGCAGCCGCCATGTTCAGAACTGAAGTACAGGGAATAACTAATGCTCAATCGTTCACCATATATGGAGTTGTCACGTGTCTTCACAGATGTAATAAACTCAGTATAATACTATTTTATTCAACACACACACACACACACAAAAAAAAAAAAAGGTCTTCCCAGTCAAAACGCATAGGAGTTCCGTATAATTCCGATATGTCTCTCTTATAAACCACTGCCATAAGGTCAAATTTTCACATGACGGAGATACTAAATATTGAGCAAAAAAAAAGTACCAAATTTACCAAAATATCACCAAATTTGGCAACCCGGTTTTAATGATTGTAGACTTCTAACAAGTATTCTGTAACCACAGCTGTAGACACATCGAAGCAAATGTTTTATTCTTAATTCAGCCGTAAAGAAGATAGTTGGCATCCTAACCACAAAAACAAAAATAATGTAAAAGTAATAATAATAAATAAAAGAAGTTTAACGTGCCGAAATAATTCAAAATAGATATCAATCCCAGGCACAACGCTAAAGTTAGGATTCGCACCTTGAGTTGTCATCGGGAAGATACTGGGACGGACCGTTTCGTCCTCATTAGAACTCCTCAGCCAGCCAAACTCCTCCGATGACAACCCAGAAAGTGCGCGAGGTGTTAGTATCCCGGTTCTTGCACCCGAGAATGGGACTCCCACCGAAGAAATCCTAACCAATTCCGTCCCAGTCTCGTCCCGATGACAACTCAAGGTGCGAATCCTAACTTTAGCCTTGTGCCTGGGATTGATATCTATAATAATAATAAAGGTAAAGATATTACAGCTATTTCATACGCCAGCATTTACTCCGACCACAAACGAGTTAAGAAGGGGAGTAAATTAAAAGAAAAATCCAAACATTAATTGAATATATGAATATCTTGTATGAAACACAATGGAAAGGTAGGATGCAATATGGACTAAATTAAGGATCCTTTAATTAGGTAATTTAATGAATTTTAAAACTATAAAATAATTCAAGAAAATAAATTTAATAAATCTCTTCCAATAAACTCTTCTTCCAGGTGAGGGCGTTGAGTTCTCGAGAAGAGTTTTTCATTTGTCGACGCCAGGAAAGCTTCAAATCTTATTTTATCACAACTTTATTATATGGCTATTTGACTCAGCGAAGGTATACATCTAATAAAGGTTTCAGTTATTCGTATTTTAAAGAAAAAGGATTGTAATAAAACAGTCACTTAAAAGGCCAACACACTAGCATAAAAATAATCGGAGCTTAAAAATGTAATTATCAAATGATGATGTCCTGTAGTACGGGACGAAACGGCGTCTGGCGTCTTTATTTTTACGCTAGGGTATTGGCCTTTTAAGTGACTGTTTTAAATCTACAAGCACACGTAAAAAAAATTAATAGGATTGTAACAATTTGTGAAACAAAACAGCTGAAATTTATATCTTTATTATTTGTCCTTCTAGATGGTCATTTCTTCTCGTTGTAATCCCTTGCATTGAAATTGATAATAGCTAGGCTGGGGTGGAAGGCTGATGTCAGTTGTAGTGCTAAGGGTTGGAACAGTGAAGCAAGTGTCTCAAAGTCGAGATAGGATGTCAATTAAAAAATGTCTCAAATGCAACGCGTCGCAAGTTGGTCAAGAGATTTACCTGTATTAATTAATAATTGCTGGCTTATTTTTCAGTGATGTCAAGAAGTTTCTAATGTGAAACTTCAAAAGCACTAGTACTTTCAATCAGTGGCGGATCAAGCTTGCATGGGGCCCTTGGCTGAAAATTTTGTCGGGGCCCTTGCATCAAACTGATTTCTGTTTACTAGTTAAAAGGGATCATATTCTGGTCAGATGTACGTAATTGATACATCACACAAAGTGTTAATAAAATTGGAGAAATACAAAAAAAGAAAATGAGTTTTTAAACGGCGTATTTGACACATATCACTGACTGAGTGACCAATTGTGACGCTCGATTGCAATAACTGCGGTCGAGGAAATATGTAGGGTGAGGCATTTAACCTAAAAAATTGGAATATCTCCGAAAGGAAGCGTTATATAGAAAAATCCAATTTGTGTTTTTGAAAGGGGGAAAGAAAGCAGCGCTATTAGTTTTTTATTTGATGAACGTTTTCATGGTCATTTCATATACAACTTAGTTTTTTTATAAGGAAACCTACTTTTTTTTTAAACAAAAAAAAAACATCGGAAAAAAAAAAAAAAAAAAAAAAAAAAAAAAAAACTTTTGTCTCTACCGTCTTTTGACGATACTATTTCAATTTGAAAGATGGGTTAAGAACATTTCGCTAATTTTTTTAGTAATACAACAAATAATTTTAATGAGTAACTTACTCCAATTTAGAAATAATCTCTTTCGTTAACGGAAATAAGATTTCATTACAAAAACTTCAATATTTTGATCACTTTGGAGTGCATATTATTTCAGATGTTGCACGTTTGCTAATTGTACAGTAGTCATCCTACATTTGATGGAAGGCTTAGGATTTGATTTCTCTGCTATAGCATACTTATCTGTATATTATGAGAAATTTTCAGCTATGATGAATCTAGACAAAATACGGAACAGGCAATTGTCTTGTAGAGCGAACGGTTTCCACAAAGACCTACTCCATCGTCTAGTTCTTTTCGTCGTATTGTGCAACAGTTGTCGGATAGTGGAAGCGTACAATCGAAACAAAGGAACTGTAAAAACACTGTAACAGACGTAAATAATTGCAATATTAGCTGTAGTCGTTCATGATCCTCATGTAAGCTCTCGGGCAGCAGCTGCTGATGCTGGAATATCTCAGAGAAGTATTCTATATTAAACAACATAAGTTTCATCCGTATAATTTGTCTACATCAAGATCTTCATGGGAATGATTTCCACAATCGAGTGGTATTTTGTCAATGGGCATCAGAAAAAATACTTTTTGATAACAATTTTTGTTTCTTTCGGTGCTATTTTCTGATGAATTGAGATTGACTAATCATGGGCAGTTAACCGACACAATAAGCATCAATGGTCCGTTGAAAATCATGGATGGTTAAGGCAAGCTGAGCACCAACACCCATGGTTCGTTAATGTTTGGGCTGATATTATGGGAGGGTTTTAATTGATGCATTTTTCATTAACAGTACAATGAAGGGTGAGAAATAGCGCAACTTCCTGAGTGAGGAATTACCATTATTGCTGGAAGAACTGACATTACAGAAAAGACAGACCATGTGGTTTCAGCATGATAGTTGTCCACCACATTATTTGCATACTGCTCGACAAGTATTAGATCATCATTAAAATAGTCGTTGGATAGGACGTGGTGGTCCAGTGCCTTAGCCTACTAGATCTCCCGACTTATCTTTGTGGGTTACCTTAAAGGAAAGATCTACCAACTATCCCAGAAAATCTGCAGCAGCGAATACGAAATGCTTGTGCAAACATTGATCAAGAAACGCTTTTAGCTACTCATCAACATTTTCTTCAATGTCTCGAAAATTTATCGAGGTTAATGGTCAACAATTTGAACATTATTGAACGTTACTCATTAAAATTGTTTGTTCTGTATTGCTAATAACATTATTGCTTTCCATTTTGAAACGCAAAATATTCTTAATCTATCTTTCAAATTGAAATGGTATCGTCAAAAGACGGTAAAGACAAAAATGTTTGAAACAAAAATTATTCATTTTTTTGATTAGATTCAGATGCCGCTTAAAAAAAATGGTTCTTATTTAAAAAAAACTAAGTTGAATATGAAATGATCATGAAAACGTTCATCAAATAAAAAATAAATAGCGCTGCTTTCTTTCTTTCTTTTAAACAAATTATATTTGGAAGATTTTTCTATACAACGCTTCCTTTCTGAGATATTTCACTTTTTCAGGTTAAGTGCCTCACCTTGTATTAATTCGAATGCGAAGTAAATGATGCGGATCTAGGCGAATTCCTCGTAAACTGTTTAATTATAATATATTTTTTAATTATGTAATTTGAGGGCCACTAAAATATTGGGTGTCCTGGCTGCAGTCAGCCCACACCCACCCCAGTTTTCAGGAACTTTTTTCAGGCTTTAAAAGCTGTATTTCCGACTTCTTATTTGCTGTTTTAAAATATTAAAGTAATTGCATAGTAGTCTATACGAGCATTCACAAAAATAACAGAATCTTCAGTAATTATTTTAATGTTTTAATTCCTCCACTATAAACCACAAAATTAAAGCTATTTCCTGCATTTTCTTTTATCAAACTGCCCTTAGTAAAATGCACTTACAAATATAGTATGTTAATCAGAAAAATTATTGTAATTTCGCATCGTGGGATTCGCAAAATGCTTTCTTATCTTGGCTAATGGAGGATAAAGAAATTAATAACCAAACGAATTTTATCAATATCCATATTTGCTTATAAAATAAAAACGTTATTTTCACTATCACTATTTTAACTATGTGTATACGTCGTACATGTGATAAATTACATGTTAAACAATTTAATATTATCTTAATAACTTCTTCTAACTAAGTATATATAATATTTGAATGTATGAAATTGAATGATATTATATTTCCAGCTTTTATTAAGTTTGTTTTCCAAAAATCCAACACTGATATCAAAGTAATTTGGTAAATCCTCCAAATTCTTTTGGATTACATTGATGTCCTGGCACCCGGGAGCGAATGATCAAGATGCCACTCCAAACATTTTCTTGTTTTGAAATAAAAAATATAAAAGAAGAAGCTGATTACCTAAATTTGCCTTCAAGTGCCCCCGCCCCTCTCACCGTTCCATCTACGCTTCTGTAAAGAAGAATTTTATTTTAAAACACGTAGGATTCTGAATTCCTTATAACATTTCTAATGTTCTGATTTGATTACTGAAACGATCAGAGGAAATAGCTCTGCTGTTCATAGACATTGTCTCCTCTGATGTATTATTTTTGATAAATAAATATAAATATTTTTGATAAACAGATATTATTTTTGGGTAATAAAATCCACCTGTCAATTTGAATGGCATGATATTGGAGATCTACTTTATATTATGTCACAGATCATTGTTAAATTACGATAGAAAAGAAGGGTGTAAACAAGACGTGCGAGAAAATTGTCACGTAGCTCTCAACACAGGCGACAGCAAAAAAACGTGAAATATTGATATTATCATTTCAAAGACTAATTAAGCTAGAAAAGATACTAAACAAGATATACATGAGAATTGTCACGTAGCTTCATCGTTGATGGCAGCGGAAAACACGAAAAATAAAACTGGGTTTACGGGCAATTATTAACAGTTGATCTTCAACTTACAGGCTTTTTATCAGTCACATAATAATTGTTCAACACAGATTATTAATTCAAATTCAATAACACTGGAGATTCAATTACAACTTTTCCTACGATTATCTAAATAAATTATTTTAAGATTCTAAACTACACTAAAAAAAAAAACCTAGACAGTATTGTTTTAAATATACTTTAATTAATACTTTAAGTAAAGAATAAAACTAATTTTCATTTCTTGATGATCTTTTCTGCATTAGTGCAGATTTTTTTTTTTTTTTTTTTCTGCAGCTTATGATCTACAGTTCTCACGCTGAAAGATGAAACTCCCAGAATGCAAATCAGAGTATAGATTGTCCTTTCCTGGCCGTTCGCTAACATTGAAATAGAAGAGGTAGCGAACGGCCAGGAAAGGACAATCTATACTCTGCTTTGCATTCTGGGAGTTTCATCTTTCAGCGTGAGAACTGTAGTTTCTTATCCTTTTAAGTCAATTAAGATTTTACATTCATTAGTTAGGAATTTTCTGGATCGTATATAACAGCCTACTAATCAGCACCATATGGATGAATAGATATTAAGTAAAATATTAAATATTAATATTAAATAGTTGATTCTGTTGTGGCCAAATTTGTTAACTAAATTCAAACAAATTTGAAATTAGTAAATGACAACATGAAGTAACGGTAGTTATTTGGAAATGGAATATTATAAAAACGATTAATAAATTTTGAAATTAAAAGATTAAATTTACTCTTCTCTGAAGTCATTTTCAGGATTATTGAAAGCACATTTATTTAAATGTGGTTTTAAACTGTTTTATTTAAATTTATTTAAAATTTCAATTTTTTTTTATTTATTTGATTTTTTTTAAATATGTAATAACAAAGAAAAAAAAAGTAACAAGGAATAATAAAAATAAATTAGAATTAATAAAAATAAAATTACTGCAGAAAATTGATTTCTTTTTACTTAAAATAAAACTGAAAAATATAAAATTTAATACATTGAAACTTCCTTTCATAACATAATAAAAAAAAATGCGGAATATTTACAGATTACAAATAAGCAAAGGGAGAAGACAGACGTAATTTAATTCTTAAAAAAGTTTAAATTTCAAATTCAGGAATTTTTATCGTTTTAAGATTCCAACAACTGATATTTTGGAGAAATTCATTGATAATGATTGACTCTAAGAATATCATTAAAAGTTGATATCTTAGAAAAAAATTCAGTTCTATTTTCACACTTCTCAAAAAAGACTATGAATCTATATTACTAAAATCTTTTATTTCTCTGTCTGTCTGTCCGGCGCTATTGTTGGGATTCGTGAAAATAGAAATAATTTCTACAAGGTCGCTATGGGAAACGAACCTGCAACCTTCTGATCCGAAGTTAGACGTCTTATTCATTAGGCCACGGGGATTACATTCTAATCTGTATAAAAAATAAAAATAGTCATAGACGTACTCGCTGGTTCTAAAAGCAGTCGTGGGTTGGGAGAATCCACTTTTATCGGGTAGCTGTGAGAAAGCAGTCGCACGTTGGGAGAATCCACTTTTCCCGGGTTGCTAGTATTTCTTGAAAACTAAAATTTTTTTTTTTTAAATGCTTTTTTAATGTTAGGAAAAATAATTTAATGGCACTATTATTTTTGAAAAAGAAGTAAAAATATTTAATGATCCTGTTTGGCTATGATAAAAAAAATACATATCATAAAAAAAAAAAAAAAAAAAAATTAGCTGATTGAAAAAAAAAAAGAAAACAAAAAAAACAGTTTAACGTCCTTGATACAAAAGTTCAGTCTGTAATTACTGTGTAGTGTTCATTAATATTACACATTCAATAAGAACTAGAACATTGGAATATCGATCATCAAATAATACATCCGTAATACATTCTTCTTCTTTCGATGTATTATATGATGATAACTGGAAACACTGTATTGGAAGATAAAATATGGCGCAACTTTCTTATTATTCCTTTCGACATATTACCATCGTAACGGTAACACAACCGCACATATCATGGTTATCTTTCTTCTTTTTGTCTACAATGTTACACTGCACATCCTTTTCAACAAACGAAAAACATGTTATGCATATTCACAATGTTCACTATTGGTTATCGGGTGAACTTTGTTGGATTTCTTTAATAAATAAATCTAACTTTGCTAAAATACTAAAAATTCATCCAACAGTATTAAAAGAATTTAAAATCTTTTAAAAAAATATTTCAGTAACGAACAATCGAATGAATTCTTAAATTGTTATGTAGTGCAATATTTTATGTTTGTAAAAGTCTTATTTTTTTGGCCATGATAATATTTTTGCCATCTTTTAATATCTTACAAGTTTCTTAACAATGTAATGAGAAATCAAAACGATCATGAAGACGACATGCAAATATTAGTCTATTATTATTATTAGTAGTAGTAGTAGTAGGAAATGTTTTTAGTTTCTCAAAGTTGTTATTTAAATAATATGGTATGAGACCAAGTTATTAGGTTAAATACCAGAACAGCTGTTTCACGCTTCTTTGGCGATCATCAGCTGGGAGTCATTATCAGTAAATAACACGAAGTTAATATAATTTATAAATTTTTTTATGGAATTTTCACACAGAAAAATAGAGAAAATAATCATGTATACTCAATAAATCATAGTAAACATAAGGAAAATGAAATTAAAAATTCGATGGTTTTATTTAATCCAAATTCTAATGATATGTTGCATATTATAAATACTCTAAAAATAATTATTCTTCAGGTTATAATCTCTGATATAAAAAAAAAAAAAAAAAAAACTAAACATATTTTTCCTATTCTAACTGCTGAAATTTTTAAAAACATTTACACTACAGACGTTTTCCGTAATTTGTGGAAAATTGCATACCCCCCTTTTTAATTTGTGGTTAGGATTTCTTCGGTGGGAGATCCCATTCTCGGGTGCGAGAGTCGGGATACTAACACCGTGCGCACTTTCTGGGTTGTCATCGGAGGAGTTTGGCTGGCTGAGGAGTCCTAATGAGGACGAAACGGTCCGTCCCAGTCTCTTCCCGATGACAACTAAAAGTGCTAATCCTAACTTTAGCTTTGTGCCTTGCGATTGATATTTTTCTTAATTCCAATTTATAAATGTGGAATACTTAGTAACCTTGGAAATTATCGTCCTATTTCTTTACTTTCTAATATCTCTAAAATTATTGAGACTTATTTAACAAATGCAATATATAATTAATATTAACAAAATGAATAATGTAAACAAAAATCAATTTGCTTATCGAAAAAAACAACAGTGCGATAATCTGCATTACAACTTACATATTTCTTCTTATCATCATACATATAAAAATTGACTCAACAAATCCTACATCTCTTTTTCTCAGCATTCTATATTTCGTCCTGAATGAGAAGATTTCTTCAGGAATCTCCAATAAATACAAAACATAATATAAAAGGAATAAAATAAGAAAGAGAAAACCTTTCTCTTCTTACGAACACAAATTATTATAACAAAGTAAATAGTAACAAACACATCATATTACAAATTAAATTGTAACAAACAAATCATATTACAAAATTAACAATCGCATCATATTACAAATAAATGCATTTGTTAATACAACCAAATAATATCAAATTTATAGAAATGTGTACCAATAATAAAAATTTGTACCAGTTCGAAAAAAATAAGTTTATTAGTAATATATCAGAAAGAGATATTAAAAATGTTCACAACAGTTTAAAGGACGATACAAGAATTGTTAATACAGTAAATCAGATAAAGGTAACAAAATTGTTATTATGGATGTTGTAGATTATAAAGCTAAAGCTGTTGAAATTTTGAATTCTAATGAGTTTGAGGAAATACAGTATGACCCTACTTACAAACTACACTCACTTCCAAAAGTTAAGCAAGGAGCGGTAAAATGCGAAAAAATGGACAAGTACTGCTTTGATTGAAATGAAATGCTGCAAGTAAGTAGCTCTATGGTTGTTCATGAAACAAAACAAAGAATTATATACAGAGATAAACAAAAGTTTTTTATTGAATTTTCATAAATTATAAGATGACATCAGATTTGCGTCATTAAAAAAAATGATGTTTAAATTCAAAACAAACAATAAAAACCGACATTAATAGAGTATGTGAGTACCCCTCACCTGCATACAAAGTTTACAGCGTGTGATCATGCTTGTTCGAGGTGATCAACCACCGCAGAGTCCAGTAATCGCCATTCCTCCTGTAGGCAGTTTCTAAAGCTCTGAGAGTGGCTGAAGGTGGGAAATGTCGACATACAGCACGACCGAGAGCATCCCAAAGATTTTCAATTGGATTAAGGTGCGGCGAGTATGCCGACCACTCCATATGTGCAATCCCTTCACTCTCCAGAAAGTCGTCAACGATGGTAGCTCTATGGGGACGCGCATAATCGTCCATTAAAACGAAAGAAGGACCAACTGCCGGAGCGTACAGTTTCACAATGGGGTCTAGGACTTCATCTCGATACCGTACAGCCGTCACAGAACCTCGCCTATAGATATACAAGTCGGTGTGATATCCCAATGAAATCCCTGCCCAGACCATGATGCTTCCACCGCGGAATGCATGATGTTCGGTGATGTTCTGGGACCGATTGCGTGTGCCTTGTTCTCTCCAGACCCTTTCACGCTTATCATCGGGTTGTAGGGCAAATGTGGACTCATCTGTGAACATTACATTACCCCAATCAGACATAGTCCAATTCACATGCTGGAGGCACCACTGTAATCGTGCCCCTCTGGATTGGACGGATAAAGGAACACAAACTCGGGCGTACAGACCATTCATGTGTAGTCTTCGACGAATAGTAGTGGCAGATATCGTCTTACCAATGGCCGCTACAACCATAGATATCACACGTGTGAAGGTCGATCTTCGATTCCACTTGGCTACAACAGCAATATACCGATCTTCCGTGGGGGTCGTAACCCTTGGACGACTGGCTACAGATCTTCGGACAACTGTCTGGATGGTTTGGAATTGTTTCCATAATCGTGAAATGACGGAATGATGAACACCGAAGAAACGAGCAACATCTGTTATAGACTGTCCTGCTTCAATGCGTCCGAAAGCCCGCCAACGCTCAGAATCTTCCATTCATCTTCTGGAAGCCATAGAAACACGTCTAGCTTGAAAAGAAATCGTACGAACGTTCTAAAACACCTTTCATCAGCATTTACAGCAACCCCTTCACAATGCCGGCTTCTTATCCCGACTGCCTGTTTTGCATATTTCTCGACGCGAAACCGTGATTGACTGTTACCTATATAATTTGCATACTTTCTTCTACCTTTGCAGCAAATTTCAGCTTCTTTAATTCAGATCTCTTATGGAAATTAACATTTTTCCTCTCCGTGCTTAACTTTTGGAAGTGAGTTTATATAGAAAAATTGAAGCAAAAATTCAAAAAATTGAAACAAAAGAAAGTGCTAAATTATTTCCAATATAAAGATATATGTAAGAAATGTCGAGGACCCCGACTTTCGAACCTTATGTTAAGACACACAAAGATAACTACCCTTTAAGACCAGTTACTAACTCTTAGAGGTCACCCCTTCAGAACATAGGTAAATTTATAAATAAAATCCTTCAAAAGATCCCATTAGATAAACCTGAAATAGTGTTAAAAATATATAAGAACGTATAACTTACATAAATAAATATAAAGAAGATATGTTAAATAAGAGAAATAAAGTGAAATTATTTTCACTTGATATTGTTGCGATGTACACAAATGTACCGGTTATAGAAGCTTTAAAAATTATTGAAAAGAAATGTGAAAAAAATGAAGAGGTTTTGAAAGGGTGTAATATTAATAAAGAAACCTTCATTGATCTTTTAAAATTTATTTGTGAAAATAAATATTGTAAACTCGACGTAAAGTTTTATGTACAGAAAAAGGGTTTCCCAATGGGAACTCCCAAATCAGGGTCCCATACCCAGGGTCTCTGAAACAATGATGCCTTTATTGGATGGATCTGAAAACTCCTAGCTGTCGTTAGTAATGCTTGAACATCTTTTATTGGCTAAAATGATTCAATACTGAATTTCTTAGGTATAAATATTTCATATTTTTACCAATTCAGATGGCTTCGCATTGCAGTTTTCAATCCGTTCAAAGAAGTATAATCGAACCTTTCGAATCTCATGGGAAAGGAAAAAAAAATCGAGATAAAGAGGTTTCGATTTACAGAGGTTTTAAATGCGGTCAATTAAAAAACGTTTTTATTGCTTTTGTTGTAGAAAAATACAGTGGTATGATCGCAGATTAATTATACATACATCCATTTTTTAAACATACATAATTACCTTTAAGAATAAAGAAAAGTCTTTCAATGACTTTTGACGTCTAACTTTCTTTGTTTCTGAATTCCGGAGTTCCAAGAAACATCCCCCCCCCCCCAACCTGTTGTTGAAGAAGGGTGGTCTTTCGGCATCGATTTTTTTATTTACACTGTCCATAATTCGAGATACCAGAGGTTTTGAAGGACATTTTTTCGAGATAAACATGGAAAATACATTGAATTTACATTGTAAATGCTGGAATTTCAGAATATTTAGAGATATAGAGGTTTTCGAGATAAACAGGTTCGAGATAGACAGTTCGACTGTATTATAATAGGAAGACTATTAGATTAGAATTTTAAACATTAACAGTTCTTTTTTTGTTTCCAGAAACTCTTTTCGAACCAAATAGCTACTGTTTAAGGTTACAGGTCCGATAGCTCAATGGTTTAGATACTGGACTGCGGGCTGGAGTTCAATTCCCGGCTGGTCGGAAATTATTTCCTCTTGATGCCTGTCAAATGGCTACCAGGTTTCTTAAAAGTGGTCGAGAGCCGTACCTCAATTAGACTCCCAGTTGAAATACTAAGAGAAATACGAATAGAAAACCCCAGATCTCCTTCGGAATTGAACCTTGCTCTTCCACTACCAATGAGCTCCTTACCACAAAGGTCCTCCAAATGCTGTATCTTGATATTTAGTAATTCTTTACATTTTAATGATTCTAATATTACCACTCTAATATTATGAAATCATTTTTTAAAATTTTATTTTATTGTTTATGCGTTAAATTTTGGATTTAAAGATGTTCAATTCAGTTATCCAGAGGATGCGATGGATTTAAGCTCTTCAAAGTTGAACAGAGCAGGTTTATGTGACGCAGTTTAGAATGATAGCGGATGGTTGACATTCCTTTAAAATTGATGTTGTTATTGTGAGTTACACAGATGTAAACATCTGTATATCATAACACCATACCACATGATAATATAGCTTTGGCAATAAAATACGTTAACTACAAAAGAAAAAGAGAACTTGAAAACTATTTCAAAATTTTCAATTTTCCCAGGATTCAACAAGAATACATTTATTTCGAGAAGTTGTTTTAATAAAAGTGCTGCGAAAGAAACCAACGATGCTTTTTTTCGGTATTCACGACATCTTCAACTTATTACATCTTGAATACTAATTTAGTGAAAAACTTGGATTTTGCATAATAAATAAGAAAACGTTGTAGATTTTATTATTTAAATGGATTTTGATTTATAATTTACACTTTTAATAGTAAAAATTTCAAATTTACGATAAGGAAGACTTGCTATGAGATTTTTACAGAACATCTGCAAAAAGTTTTTATATCAATAGTTAAAATACAATAAAGAAACTCGCTCAAAATTTCTTAAATGAGAAATGTTATTTTCTGAATAGTTGATATTTAAAAAAAATACAAAAGATTAAGATTTACTACTTCGACGTTTTGCATTATAATAATTATAATTAATTTTAAATTATAATAAAAATTTTAAAAGTAAGAATAAATAATAATAACAGAAAATTATAAAGTTTATAGAACTAAACTTCTACATAGTTCTCTGTAAATTATGAATCATAATTATAATTTTAACCAATTTTGGGGGATTTATAATTGAAAGGTTGAGCGCAACAGTGGTCTAACCCTCTTTTTTAAAAAACTGAGATATCGGACCGCAAAGTTGACATAAGCCAGTTTTGCATGTGTTTCTGTTACATTCATTTCAATTGTAAACTCACGAAGAATGTTTCTATTAAGCGTATATCAGTTCTAATACATAGTTCAAAGTTAATGATAACCGATGGCGTAGTTAACTCTATTGCGATCTCGGAGAGGGTTACACCACTGTTGCACTCAGCCTTTCAATTACTAAAACTACCTATTATAAATAAAAATTTATTTTTAAAATTAAAATCATAATGACTTACTTTCTATTTCACATTTTTAACACAATTTAAGTAAACTCTTGAGATTTGAATAAAAAAGAACGAAAGGTTGATTAGTGGAACCTTAATAAAAAATTCTAAAGTTATAAATTTTATAACTGGAAACTTTTTTTTTCCTATTCTGGATGATAATACCTGTGGAATGTTTGATTGTTTTGCTATTCAGTCATGAACATTTATAGGGATAACAATCTACACTTTATTGCCTTTTTTTTTTCAAATTTAAAACAAAAATATACATGAATTAGATATTTAAATTAACTGAGTTTTGAAAGTAATTTTAGCAGTAATCAGTTCGAATCCTGGTCACGGCAATATTTGTGTTGTTTTTCGTTTTTATATCTTTTGATTTTTTTTTTATTCTTCTGGTTTCTTTTTTCTTAATTGTATTTAATTTTTTTCATCATTATTTGCAGAAAATAAAGCAAGTACTGAGAACTCTATAAAACTGGTTTTTTTTTTTGGCTTTGGTCATTTATAATTTAGCAAATAACGTTCTATAAATTATCAAAGCTTTTTGTAGCTTCAAATACTCCCGATTCATAGTGATTAAAAAAATTGTTGATGTTATATACTGTTCGACAAGTGTCTGCTCACAAAATTGACAGAACCATATGACTTGATCATATTAATCGTATTTGTTAGCTCCGAATTGTTTTTAATCACAGCCGTTGTTGTTGTCATGTATTTTAGTCACTCCGGAACTATTTTTACCTGTATCTTTCTTACTTTCCTCAGCTCATCCGCCATCTACTCGAGAATCATTCCTTCTACGTTCAGCTGACGAGAAGTCGTAGGCAGATCTTTTTGAGAAACGAAATCGAAGGGTCTTGGGCTGCTCCCTTTGATATTTCCATCAGATTCTTCGATCATTTTATGAAGCGCAGTATTCTTACTTTCATATTGTAAATCCGTAATCAAATACCACTTTAGTTATGTTACTTATTCAGTGGCTAATTGTTTGTTAACTTATTTACTGTCTTCAAGTTACTATAAATGAAACAACCTAAAATAATCGATTTCTAGATTTAAAACACGTGAAGTTCAAGTTTTATTTTTTTTAATTAGACATTAGACTTTGGTTTGTGCTATCGAAGATTTTTTGTTTATTTATAAACGGTGATTCCAAAAGTGTGGGTCAAAAATTTAGCCTTAGGTTCTACTCAAGAAACCAAACAAAAAAGTTCCTGTAAACATGAGTCCGGAAATGAATAGTTTTCGAGAAAACATCTTCATCATTATTCAATGTAGGTGTATTTGTTTTTTGTTTTGTGTTGTTGGCACACCAACTATTGCAAATGCGAGAAACCTATTGCAAATATTCATAAAATGAACCACAAATAGTGAACAACTGATTTAAGAAACGGTTTTGTAAACCAAAAACAAACAATTAATGGATCCAAGAATGAATAGTTTTCGCGCAAAACGAGTTTGAAGTAAAAATTGTATTGCTATAAGAATCAAAAAATTAATTGTTGCTGCAGCCGTGTTTCACGCCATTCACATTCGCTAATTTATTGACAATTAGCTAATTTACTAGTTTTTATTCAACACCGTTTATTAAATCATTCGTTTCCTATTAGTGGTTAATTTTATGAATATTTGCAATAGAGTTTCTCGCATTAAACTGTGCCAACAACACAAAACAAGAACCCAACACAAAACAAGAAACCAACACACTTACATGGAATAATGATACAAGACGTTTTCTAGACTCATGTTTATAGGAACTTTTTTGTTTGTTTTCATGAGTAGAACCTATGGATAATGATACAAGACGTTTTCTAGAAAACTATTCATTTCCGGATCCATGTTTATAGGAACTTTTTTGTTTGTTTTCATGAGTAGAACCTAC
>JAFIDM010012231.1:60432892-60460255 GCA_023159025.1 Thereuonema tuberculata | reverse complement strand
AACTTTTTTTTATTTTTCCTTACTTTATTGTAGTTCTTTTTTTATTTTTTTTTTATCATTATGTGTCTTCCTTAATTTTATGCTTTAGCACAAAATTATATTCACTATTTTTTTTAAAGACTTTATACTAGTAGAATATATTAAATTTGAAAGAAAATTTTATTCTGAATTCAAATCTAGTCATAATTTTGAAAGGGAAAGCTTGAACTGAGTTCAAAATTTACAGAAACGGTAAATTTGCTAATTTGAAAGAATATTGCACATTTTAAATTTATTTAAGAAATTGAAAACTTTTGAAATCTCTGAATTAAAACCACAAAACAAATTGTCCTGCAAAAAAATAAAACAAAACAAAGCTTTCATTTCAATTTTCACAATTACGAGTAATACTGATTTTCAATAGTTGATATTAATTCCATCGATGAACACGTTCTCATTATGGCAAAATAAAACCAATCAATTCTAACAATCCAATTCTGACACCATTACTTTAATAATGGATATGAATTGTATAGCAAAAATCATTATTGAAAGACAGTGGAGTTTCCTTGCAGTAACAATCTAAACTTCACATGCACTGTCTTAATTTCATGGATGTGAGAGCATTGTAGGAATTCCGAGAAAGTGAGCTCACTTTGTTGAGTGTTTAGTCAGTAAATTTCATCGGAAGAACAACATTCTCGGCTATTTTGGAAATAGGGATGGACATGTCCCTAAAAGTCAAAATCAAAGAGTTATAAATCGAACAAGACTGTTTCTAAATGTTGGGAGCTACGAAGTAGAAACGGCAAATCTTTTTCTTTTGTATTTATCAGTTTGACAAGGAGACTAACCAATTAGGTAAAAAACTTTATTCATTTTTCAGGTTTAAAGAGTTCAGTAGCTTCCATTACAAACATGGCGGACCATTAAATAAGAATAATATTTCCTCATGAGTCAAGTTCGATAAAAAATACGTTGTAATATAGCATAAATTGGACTTTTGTTTTAAATTTGTTTTTGAAGTTTTCGTTTTTCATTAAAAAAACTTCATTATGGATTTCAAATTCTCTTATGGAAAGATTAGGCTTATTGAATCGCCTTTTTATAAAAAGGATAATTATTTAAATTTTATACTGTTATAGAATTCTTTAAATCATGCAACCATTCGATACTTAATAAAAGTGCAAACATTTTTCAAAGTTTAAGTTTTAGTTAGAATAAGTATTTGTAGAATAATTTTCAAACTTAGGCCTAATTTTTTTGTACGTAAGTGCTATCAATGTAAACAAATCTTAACAAACGCAACGACAATTATTAGACAACTTGAGATTTACAAATACATGTATTTCATCGAAAGTAGTGAACATAAAAATAATTAGTTCAATTATTTTTTTTTTATCTTACAAAATCTTTCAAGCCAAATCCTGCAAAAGTTATTTAACGTATTTATATATTTTTATTTACATGCAAAGTAAAAAAATGGTTGAGATAATAGTTGTAGATTTGAAATGGACACGTTTCTCTCTTTTGCAGTTCATTCTCTGCTAAGCTTAAATATTGACAATACTACAGAGTTGAGGGTAGATGCAGTAGAGATATTTAATGGTACGGATGATAAGAGGTTAATGGTGGATTGGTTCTAGAGGAATCCTTCCTTCATTTTATTTTAAAACTTTTAGTATCAAACATATCGATGCTAACTTACATCGTTCTACCTACATACCAAATACTGTTATGAAACGAAAATTTGATTGAAAGCTTTGATATTCTTTGGAGTTCTTTAATTCCTAATGATAAATTTGATTTACAATGTTTTACAGTTATCTATCTTTTTTTTTAGAAGTTTTCTAGTCTATTTCTTTTTTTGAAGAATAAAAATAAAATGCAGGTTCTTGAATTTAAGCCAATTCAAGGCTTTCATTCTTTAAAAGTAAATTAGTTACCTTAATATTGAATACGTTTTATCCTAGTCATCAGAAGCAGCTATTATTTTACTACACACTTCTTTTTATATCAATTTCCGAAGAATATTAGGAAGGTTTAATTTGAATTGATATCACTAATAGAAGAATTTTCATTTCGAATGATAGCACTTTCTGAAAATTAGTTTCCTCATTTCTTTTAATATGTGATAAAATATTCCCTTGAAAACATAGATAAAAAACAAGTTTTTCAATTTTAATTTTGAAATTTTTAAAAACTGGAAAAAACCCCCACACTAACTTAAAACCTTTTGTAAATACTTCAAGTTAAGAAAAACATTGATCATTAATTTTGTGCAAGAGAAATTGCAAATATAGAACTATATTAAAAGCTACTGATGAATAAAAATGTCATAAGGATATTTGTCTATCAATAGGACACACTGTAGCCAGTATTTGTTTTTTAGGCATGTCAGCAAATTAAAATGCAAATGTAGCAATAAAATTGTATTTACATCAACTTAATGGTAGAAAAAGCTATTTCCGAAGTATAAGCTTATGTTATTTTTGTAGAACAACAAAATATATTATATTTATATTCTCTTTGAGTTTCAGTTCTTATCCTGTATTTTGTAAATTCCTGTGACTGGTTACATCAGCCTTTGAAGAGTTTTCGATGAAGAATCTAATGAAAGTCCTTTGAAATGCAAACCTGAAAATGTGATATCAAAAATAAGGGGTATTTTAATGTTCTACTGTTTGTATTTGCCAATTCAACAGAATTTCAACAATGTTTTTTCCATGCATTCTGTATACTAAAGGATTCAATTCGTTAACCATTTTTTTGACGAATTTTTGGGAAATATAAGAGGCAAAAGGAAGAGAATGAATTGTACTTTCTCGAGGTAAATTCTGAATTCTAAAGATTTTCAATAACATTGTTGGAGCTTTGTTAGCAGTCATGATCGATTAGTGGATGAAAAACTTCAATATTCAATAAAGAATTTGTTTTCCTTGTTTTTGCCCATAAAGTTACCACATATGGTTCTAGACTTAACAGCACATGTGCTGTCAATTGATGTCTACGACCAAATGAAATGCAGAATAATTCTGCTGAAAGGTTTTGACATCCGATTGATCTTTGAAATTTGATATATTTCGTGATCATCTGTGCCTTAGAGATTAAAGATGCACAATAAATTGCTTGTATAAGTCAGAAGATCATTATTTCCATTGTTCACCAAAGCTGATAAAGCAGTTGCAGCAAAAACCTTTATTCTACTATTTTTGATTGGATAAAGCCATCCGCAGAAACATTATCTACATGTTTAGAAATCCGGTAATGTAGAAGATTAGGGCTAGGGATTTTCTTTTACTATTTACTACTTTTTCTACTAGTACAAACTTGATATATCAAACTTTCTGAAAAAAGCTTATCTTGGTACATTTCCTTTACTAAAGGACAATAAAAGCTTTAAAAACCAGGTTGGATAATTTAATGCCTTCCACTAACTTTAGGTTCTTGTTATATAACCTATTAAGCTTCAATTCATCTTAGCTACAGAGTAGTTCTCTTTAAAATTTTAAGCCACATTTTTACAATCAATTTTACCAGTAATTGATGTCGATTAGAAAAACTAACTTTTAATTTAAGCAATTAGTATTTCACAAAAGTATTTCACAAAACAAACTAAAAACAGTAGTTGCAGACATATTAATCCCTGACCTCTCAAATTAATCTTAACGAATTAATGTGAATTACACAAACATCAGATGAGATGAGAGCTTTATTAATTCTTAATATTAATTTACGAAATGGTTTCTTTTATGATTTTATCTAATTACCTTTAATGAGTACACATTAATGTATCTTTATTCGTTTTCTTATTTTTAAGTGAAGATATATTTAGTTTAAATCGCAAAACAGATGAACAACATTATAACTTAAGAAACAGAAGCGAATTCAATGGAATCAGTGGATAATTATAAGAACGATTCTCCTACAAGCAAAGCTTCATCACCCAGGAAAGAAGACACACATTCTGCATTAACCCTTTCTCCAAACGTATGAATGACTTAAGTACAATACAATTTTTATTTTTACTTAAGTATTTGTTTTAATTCTTGAAGACGGTAAAATATTAAAGTATATTGAAAGTAAACTTGGGAGGGGGGAGGGTTATAAGTAAAAAATTCCCTGGGAAGAATTGAAAAAAAAAATAAAAAATCTCAATAATAATGAAGTCAAAAATAAATTCTTAACCAAAAGAAAAATATATAATCATTTCATCCCTTTTTGCTAGCAAAGTTAGTTATAATAACATAGAGTAAAGCCTTTTAAAGAATGAGCTTCCAAATAATAGCAAGGTTATGACTTTTCCCGTGCAGTTTGATATTAAAATGAAATACAGGACATTCTGGGACTTTCGAGAATTTTCAATGATAAACATATATATATTGAAGATTAGAGTTGAATTCTAAAGATTCAATGTATATATATATATACCGTATTTACGCGCATAATTTCCCCCATCGCATATTTTCCCCACAGTTTTTGTGGATTACAAATTTTTTTTTTATCGCATAATTTCCCCACCTCTACTTCAACATGACTTTGACTGCCGGTCAACTCACGACGACGCGACAATGTACCGTTACTTCCGCATTTCTCTATCCCACGCTACTTTAGGGGAAGATTCCACCCCCACCCCGGTCAGTACAAGAGCAGACTCCTTCTGAATCAGTACAACAATTTTGAGTGTTTTGTGAAAACGTGAAGTTCGCGAATAAATTTAAGTTCTCTATTAGCAGGCAGCTGATGCTGATGTCATGCGATGAGCCGCTATAAAGATGGCGGGCTGCGCTGCGTGAGTTACGAAATTACGTCACAGTCGCACACACACTTCCGTGCATGCCTATTGCTTAACTGTACTTTGAAGAAAAAACAAATGTTGAGATGTGATTTCTTATATTTTAAATGTTGCGTGTTAATAAAATTGTTGTTAATTACATTTCTTGCTTTAAAAATCAATATTTAACATGGTTTTCCTTACACTTTCACCATATTTTTTTTCCTCAAATTGAAAAACATCGCGTAATTTCCCCCCCCCCCCTTTTTTTTGTCAAAAAATTGATGAAAAAAAAGGGGAAATTATGCGAGTAAATACGGTATACAATATCGATAATCAATATTCGTAATCCAATTAAAGTTACTCTAAATATTAAAAGATTCAACAGACATATGTATATATAAAATCCTCAATGATCGACATTTCTTCAAGTAAAGTTAATCAAATTTCGCCTTGGTATCTTGAGCCTTCAAGAGAGAAATTCAAAACCACATTGAGTCATTGTTGTATTCATTTCATTTTTTTAGGAGCGAATCCTTAACGATCTTCCTCCTCGAGAACATTTAAATGCTTAATAATTAACCTTAACCTATCTTCCTTCAGATCGAAGTTATGCTGAAGATTATTTGAAAGTATTTTCTTCGAAATACAATGAAACTTATTGTAATTAGTGCTCTTTTTTTTTTCTTCAAAAAACAAATTTCGATTAAATGTTGTAATCACAAGGTTTCACTATAAGGTTATTATCATGAATTATTTTTAACATACACTAGATCACCTTAATTACACCAAAAAATGAATAAGTGAAATAATTTTATAAACTACAAGTTTATAAGAAAATAAAACAGAAGATCAAAGACAGTAATTTAGCATGGTTATAATATCATAATTTGAGTTTCTATAAGTTTCCACAGAATGGTATATCACAGAATGGTTTAAGCTTACTTTTTTTTAAAAATTATAGCTTCAAATGCCTTGAATTTCTGAATTATAATCAAAAACATTTTTATCAACAGGATTTATAATATAAAAGTAATCATTATAAATTGAGAAATTAGGAGTCATTTTAGTTTGAATTCTGTCAAATTTAGCAGTTTGCTGTGGCAACATATTTCTAAAGTTTACACGATAGTCTTTGAAATGCTGTTTATCTCACCCTGAGTACAAGTACTATTTATTTACATGAGTTTAAATGATGTACAATATACTTTTAGTTTGTGTATCAAGAAGATGACGAATTAAGGATGAAATTTCGAATTGAGGATGAATGTTGAATTGATGTTACAAGTTTTATTTATTAGATAGTAAGACACTTGTTAGAGAATACCAAACATAAAAATGAAGCTTTACATTATAGACATTCTTAAAGACAAAGTTGCAAGAAAATCAAAACTTATGATTGCCTCTGCGATTTTTAGTCAGTTATAACTAAAAAGGTTGGGAATTTCGTGATAAAAATCTGAAGTAATAATGCTAACTATATTTTGTCTTTTTGACAGGTGATGGAGACGATAAGAGGATGCTTGTTTTTTATTTGTTCTTTTTTCTGTTATTTTTATTTTCAAAATGACTTTCAGGTGTCGGTAAATGGCAACGCCTACATTCCCCAAATAACATTCCCTTTCAACAAAAGTATCAACAATTGCCATCATTCCCTTTCTTTTTCGTCCAGACTCGGCATGGAGGAGACTAAGGAGAGTAAGGAACGAGAAAACCGCGATGACTATTTGCGCTCAACAGCCGACTCCATGGACCTGCTACGGAGACAGAACTGTTTCACGGATGTATCAGTCCTTTGCGGAGGCCGAACCTTCGCCGCCCATAAGATCGTTCTCATTGCAAGCTGTCCGTAAGTATACGAAAACAAATTCATATTTTACTGCATTCGAAACACTTTTGTTGGTCAAATATGTTTGAAATATAAGCTGTCGAATTTATCCAAAGGAAGTGTTATATGTTACTTAACCTTATTTCTAGTTAAACTTTAATAAAGACGGTATTTGCAGGTGATTAGCATTTCTTTGATTTTATACTCCTTGCTTTCTCATTGCTCATATAAGAAATCATTTTCAGACAATCTTCGAGATTTAGGACAGTTTCTGGATAGTCGTTAAGATGAATCAGGTTCAAAATGAAAAGTTTGATTCTGTTGAGTTGATGGATCTACTTTCATACCTGTAACACAATGAACATTAAAGTAAAAGTGGTTTCAAGTATTAAAACATGATTTTCAGTAGCTGAAATTCTTTTTCTTTGCGAGAAAGAAATCCCACTAAATTTGCCATAACGTAAAGAAATCGGATTTATCATGATTATTTACTTATTCTGAATTCGCAATAAATTAATACGGCATCAACAAGCAGAACCGAATCTCATTCCTTCGAATTACTTGGATGATATTAGGGTGTGATGAGGAATGAAAATAACTGTAAATTTTGCATTCATTAATCTAGTAGAGAAGCTTAAATACATAGAGCGCCAATTAAGATCCTTTGACAAACTCACACTTGCTGAGTATTGGCTCTAAGCTTTAATTGAAATACAAAGACCTTTATTCAGGCTGTACCGAATGACAGATGCAATGAAATACGTCTCATGGTCTTAATTTAGTTATCGGATTTTAGTTTAAAGATGCTAAGTTTTTTGAATGAGATCTTTAATTCGTTTTCTAAAAAATACTAACAAAAAGATCACTCGAATTGCAAATACTGTTGCAAATTTAGGATAAAAATAATGTTGCAAATTGAAAGATAAAACAGATTCATAACAAACTGCGATAGTCCACAATAATTTAATAATTGAATTTTACAAATAATTGTTAGAATAACACGCTCAATAATCAAGTTTTTTTAAATTTTACTGTTTCACCATTATATCTATTTAAATTATTAGTCCTCGAATTTGTTATTAATAAACTTTCAATTAATTTCCTTGTTTAAGTTCCTTAGTTATGATGGTGTTAAAATTGATGACATGCTAGTAAATTTAGATATTGGTTTAATAAATGAACATCTAAATTCCTATACAACAGTAATATTTAAATAACTTGATTATTGAGTGTATTGTGTAACATCACTTATTTGCAAAATTCAATTGTTAAATTCTTGTTTTAGTTATTGCTATTGTCAACTGTTATATGAATCTGATATTAAAATCATGTTCTCGCATTTTATTATGAAACTTGTTTTGTTTTGTCTTTCAATGTTAGAAAAGCTTGAAGAAGGAAAAACACCTTCTTTTCCGAAAATTTCCAACATTATTTGCAATTCGAGTGTTGTATTCTTTTTAATATAATATGAAGAGAGAAGAGGTAAGAAGGAAATATGAAAGTTATATTAATTTAAAAATAAGAATCTGAAAATGTAAATAATGATTTCCAAGGATTATAATCAAATTCTTTCATTTTGTTTAATTAATGAAATCGAAATTTTTTGTTTTTTATTTTATTTCATGAATTCAATAGAATAACTTCCTTAAAATACGAAAATATCCCAGTTAGCTGATTTAGTTGAAAGAAATCCAATTATTTTCCAGATAATTGACAATAATAAATTCCGAAAATAAAACTTGGATGTAAAAGATTTATTTAAAAAAAATTCATTTGAAAATGAATTTAAATGAATTTAATATAAAGTGGTACCCCGGGTTGCGAACTTAATTCTTTCCAGAACTCGGTTCGTAACCTGAAACGTTCGTAATCCGAAATATTGAAATCAATGAAATAGAGATGATCCGTTTCAAGATGAAAGAATCGTTCCTTTTTATTACCGTTTACCTGACAAAACGCAAAGAATACGTATACTTCACGTATTAAATAAAGAGAAAGAAAACAACCAAATAAGTAAATGTAAAATAAAAAAGAAGATTTAGTCTATCGTTTCTACCTGTTGATAGTTGATTATTTCCATGCTGTACTCATTAGCGATGCTACACACACGAACGTCATTTTCATGTTCATAATTATTTCTTTCTTTACCTCCACTGTTATACATTTCTGCTTCCTAGCAACACCACTACCGTTCTTCGAACTCATAATTGATGGGATTAACCAGGAAAATAATGAAAGAGATAAACTGAACACACTGCCACTGCCAAGAAATCTTTTACTGCGTTTAGTAAAGTCAATGAAAGCGGGGCTGCGCACGCGTGCAAAACTAGGCTACTAGGCTACCGCTAAGCAATGTCGGAACTGCATGGCCTTCGTTTGTACTGTGTGCGATCGTTTGTCTCCAACGTTAAACCTTGCTCTCTCTCTCACCTTCATTCGTAACCCGAGGCACTGTTCATTACATGAGACAAAAAATTTTCGAAGTTGTTGTTCGTAACCCTAAATGTTCGTGACCTGAGTCGTTCGTAACCCGAGGTATCACTGTTTTTTAAAAAAATGCTTAAGTTTTAACTTGAGAAAACCTTTACCTTTTGAAGAAAAAAGTTTTTTTTCAAAATTAAATGTATTCTAATAGAATAATCTGGTTAATAGAATAATCCGGACTAAGTATTGATAATAGGGTTTCACTATATAAATAATACTTCAATCATGCGAGCATATTTGATATCGTGTATTTTAAAATGATAAGAATTCAGTAACGAAATTTTTTATTTTTCCTTATTTTTCAGATACTTCAGCTCACTGTTCTTGGATAATGACTGCGATGTAAAAACTGCCACACTATGGGGAATTGATCCTGACATTTTTCACCTCCTCCTTCGTTACATGTACACCGGTGTACTAGAGTTGCCACAGACCTTTGAATCCATCAAGAACCTAATGCATGCTTGCCATTTTCTGCAGCTCCCAAATTTCAGCAAAAACATTGCCAATCGACTATGGACCATTCTGCAGCCGAAAACAAGTTTCGGCATGTGGGATCTAGCAGAAGAATTTGAGGATAAAGATATGGCGACTGAAATTGTCAAGTAAGATTTTCAGGGAAAAGTTTTTTAGAAGCGATAAGTGAACCCTAAAAATATTTTCAGTACTAAAATAATTTGTTAAATTGTTGAAAGAATATAATTTAGCAGTTATTTTGTACTTCGAAAGATGCATAACTTTGTGATTCAGCTTTTTTGCACTTGAATGTGTGTTTTGCACTTGGGTGTTACTGTTAGATTAAAATTTATTTCCTTTAAACTTTATTTATCCTTTAATTTACATATGCAATTATATGAGGTGTGAAAATTTGCTGTTTGAAAAGTTTCTAATTAGTAACATTATATGATGTGATAATATTACACGATGTAACTTAAAAAGAAAAGTTTCAGAATATTTGTATTTGTTTTCACCAAAGATAGTTTGTCCTTTAAGGAAATGACAATTATTATTGATTACGCCTAGAAGAGAAGTTCGTGTAGTAAGTTATGCAAAATATTAAAACAAAGCAATATTTTGAATTTACAATAAGGTAGAAAGAATTACAATTCTTCTTCATCTTCTTCTTACGAGTTTGGCCTACTATGGACCGCGGGAAACAATTGACTAGATGAATAGTCTTTTCCTCTCCTCCCAGTATTTCTTCATTCTCTCACTCTGCTTCCGCCTTCTATCATCTGACCAGAATACTTTGGTCCTCGTAGTTTGTTTATCCTGGAACCCCCTGAATCCATTAACTCTCATTCTAAGCACTTTTCTATTCCAGATCTCTTCTGAATTAATCCCAACTTGTTGCATGTCTCTTCTAGTTTCCTCAACCCATTTAGTCGTCGACTTTAAGTTGGTGATATAGTAGAAGATCTTCTTAGTTAATTAGATTCGCTCATTCTTACGAGGTGACCATAAAATATCAGTCTTCTCTTACATATCGTGTCTGTAATCTTTTCCACCCGTTTGTATAAATCCATATTTTTCCTCTTTCTCCATGTACCATCCTCTCTTTTTTCCTGTCCGAGTATCTTCCTTAAAATTTTTCTTTCTCTCTTTTCAAGTTCCTCTATTTCCCCTTTTTTGTTTAAAATTAGGCATTCTGAACTGTAGATCCCTTCCGGCTTGACAACCGTGGTATAGTGTCTGAATTTTGCGTTGTAGGAGAGTTACAATAATAAAAGAATTACAATAATAAAAGAAATAGTAATATTTTTACTTTCACGAAAAGCTGATCGTAGTTCAGTTTTTCAATAGTGCAGTGTGGGCGAAAAGCCCACACTGTCCTGTTAGTAAACTGGATTTGAAATGAATTGATATGCCTATTGTGGATCCAAAACATCCGTATGCACTGCTCCATGGTCTCTACACAAACGTATGCGTCTTCAGGTCCCTATGTTCATTTTCCGTAGCATTTGTGGCGTCACAGTCGTGAAGGCATTGCGCATAAACTTTAATGATTCCCCAAAGAGAATTGTCGGGCGTGGTGAGATCTGGGATGCGTGGTGGCCATGGCAAAGGCGAAGGAAAGTTCTCGGATCCTCGGTCAATCCACCTGTTTGGGAAATGCTCATCAAGGCGCAATCGCACTATCATGGCGAAATCAACTGATGGTTCATCTTGTTGAAATCACACCGTGACAGCTGAGTCTTTCAACTGGAGTTCAGGCAGCAACCATTCGTTAATCATAAGCAGATAAGTCGTCTGATTCACTGGGCCATTGAATTACGGTCTAAGCAGATGTTCCATGCCCAAATCATAATATGTGGTGGATTTTGTTAAATTATCGAAAGAAATGTGGATTTTTCCTTTAACCAAAAATAAACGTCCCGATCTTTCGAACTTAGATAGCACATTCATCACTAAACAGAACTCTTAGTTGATCTTCTTTTGTTGGAAAATGTTGGAGAAGCAGGTTGCATGCTGCTTTGCGCTGTGTTAAATCCACATCTGATAGCTCGTTCACTGACAACGGGCGAAAAGATTTCAGTTTCAAATCCTTTCGCATGTGGTTCAGGGAATATCCAATTCGGCAGCACGCTTGCGAGTCGACTTCACATAGATCGCGTCAAGGATTCTTCCACAGCATTACATGTTTCCAACATGGTTTGATGGTTTTCCGTGCGATGTGAATCCTTCATGGTAAATGTTTTCCGTTCCCATGCCAATAATGTACGCTTGGATGGTGGCGCCCTCCGAAATCGCAGCCTGAAAATTGATAATAATTTGTGAAAGTGTTTGTCCGGTCTTTCGTGAATCCAAACTGCAGTCACTAAATTCTCTTCATTCGAGAGACTCCTTAAATCAGCCGTACTTTTCCGTCACTGCTTGCTTGCTTTGATTATTGCCATTCTTCTATTGCTCGCGTCTTGTCAATGTGCGAGTGTGTGATTGCTTCATTGTTGCTACCATTGCTCGCTGATTTATTTTCAGAAATATTATATATTCTCCATAGCATACATTTATAGTCAGAGGTATACAGACTTTTCGCCCGCTCTGTAGATATCGCTGCAATATCTGGAGTGATTCTTCCATTAGTAATTACCGAGCTCTTTTGGTTATCTTTTGTGACCTAAGTATAACTCAAGTTTCGAGAAACTGTAACAAATCATGCACTAGTTTAAAGATTCTCTTAAAAAAATAGAAATAAAAGGACGCTAAATAAAAGATAGCCTTTTGTATGTTGTAGAGCATTTTCACATTTTAATGGCCGAGTGCACCAAAATTCCGATAACTTTGATCGCTGTAAAGCAACGATCAACTGTTATTTTCTGTGCACGAACGGCTAACTCGCTGATCAGATGCAAATTTTAGCACCTCGGAAACTGGCGAGTTAAATTTGCTGCATGCAATAAAAAATCTCCCGTCAGCCCCCGCGACAACCAATGTTTAAAGATGGTTGGCGTCGGCCTTGATTGAAACTGACTCCTGTGATTTTGACGATGAAATAGCTGTATTTATTCTTATTAAATATTCCGAAAATAATATTGAATAAGTTTACTTATTGTGAAGATTCTTATCGTATTGACAATAAAAAAATTCAGTCCATGTGTATTGTTTCTACTTCATGGAGGCTGCCCTTTTGGAACATACTGCGCCTGTGCACAGAAATCCGGAAGTGACGTTCATTGCTGTTAACCAATCGCAACCACTTTTATAAACATATTTCGATGTTTAGCAAACACCAGTAAATGACTCGCGAAAATTCTTGGAGCACAGGAATTTCTACTTAACGGACTGTTATTTACTACCACTTCCATAACTAATGACTGCTTCGTTTCCTGGTTGGTGCACTTGGCCATAAGTGTTTTTTAAACGACGTAGATGCTGTGTATTTTCCTTGTAGAAAATTGTAGAATTCTTGAATTTGACAGTGCTAACTGAAGTTATTTTGTATTTTATAATTAAATAACCATTATTGCTATCAAATGATTTACTTGGATTTTTCTATGATGAATATTTTCTTAGTTTACAACAGAACAAACTTTTGTTTCTATCAGTTTTTAATTTATAATAAATATTACCTGAATCTTAAAAATAAAGTTTATTAAGTATGACCCCATGGTTTTAGTAGTTAAAGAAAACATGTTTTCTAAAGTAATAAAAGCTTATTAGTTTATTAACTTCGAAAAAAATTTAATTCATCTTATTGTTTTTTATCTAAATAATTTCATTTGGTAGATACATGTCGGAAAATTTTGAAGTAATGTGGAGGCTAAAGGAGTATGGAACCTTGTCGTCCAGTCGCATCAAAATGCTGCTTAAACAAGCTGTACTGATAAAAGATATGTCTAATGATTCACTGTTAAGAGCCATATTCCTGTGGATTCAGGGAGATACTGGAAATAGAGCTAAGGAACTACCAAATCTTCTAAGGCTTGTCAAGGTACGAATGAAAGATCTTGTTTTTTAAATTTTATCATGTAAGATCTTGTTTTTAAAATTTCATCATATAAGATCTTGTTTAACTCATCATAATATACAGCGCTTCTAAGACTTTTCTAAAGTGTGTATATTGTTGGTATATGAGATTGATGGTTATATATTTTTTTTCTATTTTTGTAGGTGCCGAAACTCAGCAGTGCCATGATCATCAATGTATTGGACAATGAGCCATTGCTTCAACGATGTGAATGGTTCCATCAAGCTCTTGTTACCGTCCTTTCTAGCCGCAACATTAAGACTCGCAGTAGTGGCCAAGAGGGAACACCCAGAAAGAAGTCAAATAAATCTTCTGAGCCAGCCAAGTCGGTAGACGACGAAGCAGAAGTCGGCGAAGACGATGATACCTTGGATCGAGAGACAATTGAATCTAGTGACTTGGGAATTGATGAAAAAGACCCGTTATCTGATGATAAATCTTTGGACGGCGCACAACCGAAACAGACACAGCAGAGTATTAGAGTCAATTCTGCTCATTTATCTCGACTGGACGACATGAACGAACTGAGGAAAAATCGGCCCCGCTCAACGACACCTCCCAAGCGGCGTAGCGTGCAGAGTGTCCGTAATCCATCCAGACCTGAGTTGACCCAGTCGGTGACGCAGTGCTGTGAGGGCGGCGAAGAAGAAATGGTGCCACCGGCGGGAGGAAAACAGAACCCTTCACCTCCCGTTCGACTCCAGTCATCGTTGTCGATGAGCTGCAGCCAATCGAGCGCCGAAACATCGAGCATCGGAAGAAGTGGGATTAAACTGAACTATTGTCCCTCGAAAAAGAAACCAACACCTACTTCTAGCAAAACAATGCTATTAAAACTGATGAAATCCGAAGAGGTAAATTAATCTACTAATTACTTAAGCCACTAATATAGAGCACAGGAATGAGGGGAAGGGTTCTGAATGTTATTTGGGATCAGTCCAATTAAAAAAAATATGGAAATGCTGGGATTTCATCGTTAATTCATCGTTAAATGTGAAAGGTTGTTTAAGCACAATCAGCTTCTCAAAATCCACCACAGGGCATGACATTGTTCTATTCCAGTGGTAACAGAGCAATGAATGAATTTATTTATGCTTTACCAGCTTCTTTTAATATCATGCTTTGGAAGATACTGTGATGTACTTTGAGGTGGTGTGCTAAAACCATTCCCAAAAACCTGATATTTTTTTTGCTGGAACTTGGGGATGGGTATTTAAAGGTATCAGACATCTAACTATTGCAATTGATTTCTTTTCTGTTTGGATCCTTCCCGATTAGTTAGCACGTAAAGTTGATAAAAATTCACTAAAACAATATTAGAAACCGAAACATGGTTTTCTAAAAAATAATGGATATTGTTTAATCCTTGAGTATATGTATGCTTTGATATGAGTAATCTTGATTTTCTTGAATCCCATTACCTGTCATTTAATGACTACATATCACTGGTTTCTAATGGAAAAAAAAAGTAGTCCCTTAACTGCCTTCATAAATATTGGTAATCTTCTATAACCATATAGTGTTTATTCATTATCCATTTTCCTGTCTTTTTAGAGTTTCATCATTGTTTGATGCAGTAATTATTTCTGACAAATATGAAGTTAAACTTTATCTAAATAATTATAAATATCAAATGTTCAATTCTACTGTTGAATCATGAATAATTTATTTCCTTTAGTACAAGATGACTTTTTCTAAGTTTTAATAGCTTGACGTTTCTATTTTGGAAGCTAAGTTTTTCATGAATTGTCCAAGAATTCTTATTTAGAATTTATTTTTCATTGTAGCTTAATTTTCAGGATTTTATTACTTTTATCGAATTTAGAGTCGCAATGTTTTTCCCTTATAAAAAAAGCGAATCTCGACTAGAAATTGTTGTTCACTATTGGTTACAGTGTTTTTGCAGAATTGCTTTAGTTTCAGTTGAGGTTTCGGTTTCGTTAAAATTAGGCGCTGTGAAAAATAACTTTTCTCCTGTTTAGTCTTTGTTAAATTAGGCGCTGTGAAAAATAACTTTTCTCCTGTTTAGTCTTTGTTAAATTAGACCTAATTATAAAAATAACACTTAAGAAACACTAGTAACAAGAAATTGAAAGAGATTCAAGCTGCAGAAATGATATTTGTCAAAGATAGTATAATTTTAAAGTTAATCATCTTTGATTTAAAAATTTTAAGGCTGTTAGTATGAGATTAATCCTTAAATAAAAGAAATTAACGATATATTCAAACAAATATGATACTTCCCAAAATTTAAAGAGAAAACATTTTTCTTTTCAAAATAAACTCCTTCTGAAAACATATTAATCAATAATATTAGGAGTTACAGCAGTAATTCAGAACTTTCCGAGGTTTTTGACGATTCAACATACGAAATCCTTGTTTTTTTAAAGCGTGCTTTTTCAGTAAAACTTAAGTCAAAAGGATATGGAGGTCCTTTGTTTGGAAATTGAGAGGAGAGACCATCAAACTGTTGGGCAAGACTGTTAATTGTGATGCCTTGGCTTAGCTGATAACGTTTTTTTATCGCCTTCGTTACGAAGACAATGTTATTTTGTTTTGTTGCTTTTGTTTCTTTGACCTTTAACTATATTAGACCTAATAGTCTTAAAGTTTGGGGAATTTAATAGCTAAAGGATTTTAATAAAATGTGATGATATTCTGAATTTAAAGGTAAAACTATATCAATGACTTTCGGTATTCTTGACCTAATTTTATTACTGTTTTTAGTTAGTTAAAGTTGCGATCAGGCCCAGAGGACCGCGCAATGCAGCTGGAGGGTAGGCTCCAGTGTTCAGAACCTACGGGACAAAGTTGAGGAAGGGGGGTCGGCCCGTCGCTCGCCCGCCTTTAACTCCCGGGAAAGAAACCCGGTGCCCATTCTATAGAGGGCTGGGTAGACCCTAGGGCCCGTTTGGAGGAGAAAGAAGCGTGGAAAAATTCCCGTCCTCCGCCGAGGCCGGGAATCGAACCCGCACCTCCAACCCGCAGCCAAGCGCCCTTACTCACTCGGCTACCGGGCCCACTGTTTTTAGTAATATTTACAAACAGCTGATTATGTATCTTGCAAAATAAAACTAAATTTAATCTTAGAACAATTGAGATAAAGAGTTGGCGCAGTAGACTTGATTTATTTTAACTTTTACAATCGAAATTCAAATGAGAAATAATGTGAAATAGTATTTTAATTCCATAAATAACTCATTATAGAGAAATTATCTGTTATTTGATGGGAGGGGGATTGAACTTAAACAGTACTGTCTTCTAAAGTCGATTGATAAATATCAAATTAAATATTTATTTATTCATTTATTTGTTCAAGGTTCAGAGAACTCCTCACGTCTTAGTGTTTGGTAGAGACCGTGCCAACAGCATAGTATCCTTCACGTACTCCATAGCTAAAGGCTCTTGGCAGAAGTCTGAGGACTTTCCCGATGCTTGTCGGCGGAAGGCGTTTGATTTGCCAGAGGAAGCAGCCTTTGTTGCTTTCAAAGATAAGATCTTCATTTTGGGAGGATGGAACCGAGTTAAGAAAGCGCCAACGAACATCTGCTACGAGTATAATTCAGGTCCAATCCTTATCAACCAGATAGCATCACTGAAGGTAAGTAGTTGATGCAACATTTGTCGGAATATATAAAAAGTGATTATCACATCTATCAAGAGGCAGAGGATATTAAAAAAAAGAAATGATTGTTGGTTTCGGGAATAATTTTATTTAATACAGTCGTTTATTTTATTTAAAAAATGAGGTACGATAGAATCGTTTACAATCTCGGGTATTACTTATTGAAAATTTTATGATCCTGCCACAGAGTGAAACAGTGTTCTTGGAAGACGCTACATTAATGTGCCCGTCTTAATAGAAAGTGAACTTAACATTTCTTAGTTATTTAGCTGAATTATTTAGTTACTTAGTTTTGCATAGTTTTTCCAGATAAAACTTTGTTAGTGCAAACCAGTACATTTAGTCCTTTTAAGCAATTCGTTAGATGTGGAATTCAAAAATATAGTCTTTATAGTTAAGGAGAATAAAGCCGTAAGCTTAAAACTGAAGAGCATTTCAGGAAAACGAATTACTTTACTACATTATAGTCTTCTGGTAGTTCTACTCCTCCAGCTCCGATTGTATTCAATGTGTGATTGGTTTTTCGGAACTATCGCCCGACACTGGGCTTTACATTGTAACGGACTTCTACTGAGAAAAGCAGTCTGGAGTCTTGTCTCGTATCTCCTGATATTTTGTTACTCATTATTATTCTACCCTTCATCGAAAAATAGCAGATTTAAGTAAGCCAAAGTCACAGATATTTGGGAAACGCCTCGATTTATTTGACTGGAATAATATTGAGAGAGATAACAGAAATTCTGATCTCCTTCTGTTCTCCTTATGTACATGTTTGTGCACAACTACATAAGTGTAGCGATGATAATGATGTTCGACATCTTATGGATCTTTACCTTGTCGGCGTCATCACCTGCAGTTAGTGAAGGGTTTCTTCTTGTGTCATGGTGTTAGTTTATTCCAATGGTCCTTCTGATGTTTCATGTACCAAGACTGTTGTATGTTATCCTGAACAGACACCAAAAGTGTGGCTATTATTCGTTGCACTTATTTTCCCTTAACGGTTATGCAACTGGTACACGGTTACGCAGTAGTCGTCTTTGGATGAAGTTTGGATGCAAACCTTTCTCATCCCATGGCAGGCTTTTTTTTTTCCATTTCACACTGTCGCCCTACTGTCCTTGGAACTTGTTCATGGAACAAGTTTTGAATGATTGAGTAGTTTGCCTTACATTAAGTAAGAAAACAAAAATTTCGCATTTTTTTGGCTTCCATTCCATTGCTTAAATACTTCACAATTACTATACCGATAACACTAATTTAAAATATTGTACGACGCATATCACATGACTAATACGACATTCCCCATTTCTCTTGGAAGGATATAACCTACGTCAAAGTAATAGTTCTGTGATATAAACCCTCTAAATAAGGGCTGCTTCTACTGCTTAAATTACAAAATTATTAATACTGAAATGTGCAATTCTTATATCCACATGAAACATTCTTTTTGCTGTGTTTGCTTTTGAAGCTAAATTTGAATGTAATAATAATAACAACGGACATTTTACAGACTGCAAATCTCGAATTTTTGATATTCTGTATCTAAAATTTAAAATTCGCTTATAATTTTTGAGGATATTTTTATTAACGAATTTATTTTGGAAGTGAGACAACATTTTAGTTTTTACTTAGAGATAATCTCTCTGAAACCGGTATACATTTCGATTGAACGAACAATTTCAACACATTATAGTTTTCTTAGAAAATAACTTAAGATATATAAGACTTTTTGTTGTTGCTTTAAGTATTCACGTGGGTATACTTTAGTAACGGTATTCTGTCACTTGTGTTCATATGTGTGAAGATATCGTCAGAGAACACTTTCAAATGTTAATGTTTTGCTTTGCAGATGGCACGGCATATGGCAGGAGCTGCAGCTTTAGGTGAGTTTATATACATTGTTGGTGGCATTGGTAGATGGAATACCCCAATCAGTCATGTGGAACGATATCATACTGTTGAACTTACATGGACAGATGTGGAACCATTGCCAACGTGGTTAAGCGAGCCAGCTGTGTTATCCTTTAATGAAAAGTAAGAATTTTCATAATTTTTTTCTTGATAGCAGACATTAGAATTAAAACTATTGTGAAATTGATAATAATAACCTTACAATATCCTTAAGCCGCCAATGTCCATAAAGTTCTTAAAAAAAAATCATTTTTTAAGATTCTAATTTTTTTTTAAAGATTACCAGAAAAAAGAAAATTTTTCTTGTTTCTTTTCTCAAAAGGTGGTCAATTATAGAAATGAATAAATATATTTTATCTTGCTGTGCAATATCTACATAGTCCCATGAAAAATAGTGACGCTGACAAGCATTTCTTATTAGCTTAACTGATCGGTTGTCATGCAAAGGTATTTTTAAGAAAAATGTCAACCCGAGAGGCTAACAACTGTCTAAAGGCTTGTTAGCCTTACAAATACAATGAAATATGATGATATTCGAAAACGTTCATCGTCCAAATAAAATTAAATTTGCTTAATATTTTTTTTTTTTATGTTTTCAAAATTTAATTTTAGTGTCAAGCGAAGATAAGCAATATTTATTTCTGATGCTATTCATTAAAGCTCGTGAAATTTTCTAATGGCTTCCAACTACCGTATTGGCCCGAATGTAAGACGGCTCGAATATAAGACGAATGGCGTTTTTTGAGCTCCGATTTGATAAAAAACTATTGGTCGCGAATATAAGACGTTATACCTATTAACGAGGCGTAATTCGACAAATATTTCTAGTAAATTATTTAAAAAAAAGTTTGTTAACAAATTATCTTCCCACATCCAGTTCATGATGAAATCGTTAATACTTTTGATTGCAGTAATGGGCTTAATGTCAGTAATATTTAGTTAAATCTGTGACTTCTAAGCTAGGCGAAATGTCATTTATGAAATTAAATTAAGCTATTTTTGCAAAAAAGTACAGCACCACTAAGCGTAATAGAATATATTTTTTTTTTATTTTGGAGCATGTTGGTTAGACCTACGATCGACTTCAGCCAACGCCACCAGGTGGCATTGCGTCAGCGCCAGAGCACGCTTGGTTTCGGTTTCGTGCGTTTCGTGCGCGCTCCAAGTTTGGTTGCGAATATACTTCGTGGATGGGATTTTGGAAAAAAATGCCGTCTTATATTCGGGCCAATACGGTAATAGAACAGTAGATCGTGCTGAATAAGCAAGCTGTTGATATCCTAACAATGGAAAATCATGTAGTTTCATACTTGTAATGAACAAAATGTATAGTTTATATAGTTGTCTTGAAAATATTCTAAATTTCATGTTCTAAATACCGAAAAATGTAAAAAACTTGACCCCGTTCGTGTAATAATTATTGAACAATCGATAATTTTAATAAGAGAAAGCTGGTGATGTGCCTAGATTGTGTATTTTAACTTTCAATTTTTAGTCCACTGCTCTACAATAATTCCTTTTGTAAAATAATCATTTACAAATTTCGAATCTTAAATTATTGGGTAAAAAGTGTAAGACCAGAAAGCAAACCCCTGTAGTTTAATTCTTGACGTGGAATATGTTTCGAAAATCAGCTTTAGATGTCAACCTTTAAACCATTGGTAATTCAGCATCGTGTAGGAGTCTTATCACGGACCACAACTGTGTACAGGAGAATTATTTGGTAAAGCCTTGGCAGCCTTTCAGCTTAATTCTTGAGCTGAGAAAGTCTTGATGTTTCGAAATATGATTTCGAATGACATACTTTTAACAGTGAACTTAACCGCATTGGTTTTCGATAACCATACTAGGGTTTCTCAGTTTTAGGATATTATGTAGGAGGCTTTTTGCAGGCCGCAACTAAACAAATTCGAGAATTGCATAATTCTAATTCTATAATTAATTAAAAAGATTAGTAATTTAAAAAATTAGTAATTAAAAAATAAAAATTATAATACTTTTCCAAATGTTATGTTTGTCAAACAATTTTGTGAAAGTATTAAATCAGTCTGCAACTTTTTTCCTGACTTTTTTTATTTGTTAAATTTCTTAAAATTTTTTCTGCTCTGAAGGAGGAAATAGAACATCGGTTTTGGAATAAAACTAACTGATGTTTCATAAATTAATGATTGAATATATAACGTACCTCACAAACCTGTTTCGCAGGTTCCGTGCTTCAGGGGCTGCAATGTATAGACCACTACTTTAAATCAAATTTATTCAAAGATTAGAAAAAAAAATAGAAAAACAATTGTTTTCGCAAATAATTAGCTATCGTAGCACCTGTGGAAGTCACGAGAAAGTCATGAAATCCTTCCAGAATTCTATCACTTTGCCCCATAATATTTTAAATTGCAAATGTAATTAGAAAGTGTATACTGAAAACTGAAAGTAATTTTAACAGCATGGAAGTTCACAAAGATTTCATCTTAGCTATGCAAGTTATAACATAGATCAATAGTCCCTTTAGTACTGTGTCATACAAGTCCCTAGCGTGGGTACATGTGGCTATACGGCTGGGTATGGAGTCAAGAGACGTCTATTGGAATCCTGCGGAATATCCTCCCATAGCTCTGGCAACTGCAGCTTCAGATCGCTCATACACGTTGGTAGCCGAAACCGCCATTACAGCTTCTCCCACATGGCCGACAAGTCTGAAAAACTGGCGTGCCTAGATATGGCGTGCACAGAGCCTGTCCAGGAAAACTCGTGCTGTATGTGGGTGAACGTTATGTTGTTGGAAATGAATCGCTGTAGCCGCTCCATAAAAGAAAGCACCTATTCACTCAACAATAGCCACTGATTCCAACACCATCGAACAGTAAAGTCGGAATGTTCTAAGTGGCGGGCAATTCGATGGAACGACCAGCCTATCTCCCGCAATACAACGATACAACCTGTAACAAATTGTCAGTTGTTAAAAACTGCGTCGTAGAGGCATGCTGCAACTCAAGAGACCTGTACTCTACAACCACACTGATTATACAATATACAGTAGTCATTGATGGCTATTCACAATGACCACAGCCGTAGCGATACTGACATCTGTGGTGGCAGTTCTCCAGAGGGCAATCACAGGCCCAATTGCAATCAGTGCCACAACTATCTGGGACGGTGCTGTATACGGAGTTTCAACGTTCCCGGATCGTTCGTTCTGGGTGCGCTAAGGTTTTTGGCAATGAGTTTTACATTTTCTTAATCCGAAGGATTCGGTCTAATGCTTGTAATGAGGCATACTATTGGAAAAATAGAAAAACTTTTCTCAAAAGAAGCAAAAGAAGCGTGAAAAATATCATCAAAGCAGTGGCAATATTCGATACCCATTTGAAGTCCATGATTGCTTATAAGTTTCAGGAAAGTAGCAGGGAAGTGGTTTTAATATTTTCATCAATTACAAGAGCGCTCTACTTCCTGAAAAATTTCGTCATCGATAATATCTTTGTAAATTTTAAGCTAGTTCTTTTGCCTACTTCTTGAGTAGCTTCATGGCTATTTCTTGAAACTGAGTATCTTGGGAGAAATACAAATTTATCATTTATCATCTTCATTGCTTGAAATTTCGTTTTAAGTTCAAAAAGGACTCAGTCCAAATTTTCGAGCATTAGGATTTTAACAGGCTTCCCAATCAGTTGTGTACTGAAATCCTTAAACATTTTTGTTCTTTGCTTTCCTTGCATTCCTGAAAGATGATTCAGATCCACCTCTATCCTATCCCTTTTGCTTCGCTGAGAGCGTCGGCTATGACATTTCTTCTTGTTGACTGCAATGGGATTATAATGATTTTAGTGTGCCTCAAAGGTGGATCCACAGTCATGTCGTTTTATTGAAGGAGGAAGTCCGCTATGTGGATATGTTTGAATATTTTAAATCAAAAACGGGTCATCACGATGAACTCAAACTTGAGAGATTATTTAGAAAAGCATCAGAATCTGTTTAGACTGTGGATTTAACAGGTTGCTTCAATTTCTTCAAGGCATTTGTGGATTCATCTAGACGCTTGTATATGACCTCGAACAGATTTCAAACTTGACGGATCAACAGATGTCTTACTTTGTAATTTCAAGGCATAGGCACCGTGAAATCTCCCATCAAAAATGTTTCAAAAACTACTATTTATGGCTAATGAAATTCTCGTGCTCTTGATATTCTCTCAGCCACTTTCTAAATTTTACAAAACCATTTTCCTTTCGAGTGGAAAGATAACCTTGCGCAGAATAAGGCGTTTTTAGATTGAGGCATAACAAGTGAGGCATAACCTCACTTTTTTTACCATTTGTAAAGGTTTTTGAGCTATTTTTTTGTGAGGTTTCGGCCATTCCTTTAGCTTTTGTTAATGTCCGGTTCAATTTGTACTATTACAATTTTCCTGTTATGAAACAAATCTGACGAACTGAACTATTTTCCATTTGTAGTCCTTGTAGTCAAAAAAGATCAACCATTTCCATGAGGTTAAAAGGATTCCAGAATCTGCGTCCGGTTATTCAGAGCACAAGGGCGTATATTTTGGGGGGGGTTGAGCAGATAGGTTTCAGCGTTTTTTTTTGGTTGAACAGATAGGTTTCAGCGTTTTTGGTTGAACAGATCTTGGGCCCCCCCCGAAAATGTATTCTATATACGCCACTGTCAGAGCATCTCAAATACCTGTGCAAATACCTGTGGAACCTCTGATTAGCTGATGGGATTCTATTTCTTAGCTGCTTCAGCTGTTTCGATGGCTTCTACATAACCCTTCTCTCTTCTCCCTGCACGATGTTTCGTCGATCTGTCTTTCCTTTTTTTCAAAAGTGTTCCTGTTTCTTTGGCTTTCATCTGAAAAAAATAAAAAAAATTATTTATGTAAACAAAAAATAAATGTTTAAAATATTTATAATTATTTTTAATAATAACTGATATTTAGAAAATTTTAACTTATTCTTGAAAACTTGGTCATTCAACTAGAACATCCAAGATAACTGCTAGCTCACACTTTACCTGTCTTGTCCTTCTTCTGGTACTCTGCTCCTTCGATATCCTGTCTTTGTTTTATAATTACAATGACTTATTAAAAACTCACTTAAAAATAATTACGCTGACAAATTACAATAAAAGAAAATAATAATATAAATGATGCCTTTTGCAGTATGAAACAAAACTCCTAAGACAAGGGAATTCACAAGCAAGAGTGCAATCGTGGAAAATGGGCATGCCTGAAGTAAGTCACACCAGTGTCTCCAATAAATTCCGGTCGTGGCGCGCTTACTGCTCGTTCCCTTTGGTCTCATTTGTCTCCGTCGTTCTTCTGTTCTTCCACCCCCAAAGTGAGCACTTTCTTTTGGCACCCACCATCTACCCGGCGCTCCGCGCGAACCCGGTAGCTTCGCCCCTTATTTATTAGAGAATTTGGGTTCTAAGAAGGAAGGTGCCTATTAATTACAATTCTTATCAATAGGTAAGGAACTTGTGCCAAGAACCCCCAAAATTCGTTGGCTTTAAGGAACATTACAGTGGAGTTCGCTTCCTTGTAATAGTCTTATTTTGTCTTGTTTGACTTTTTATTTTTTAAATTTTCATGACTGTTTCATGACTTACGTTCTATATCTCTTTAATCAATTTTTTTCGACAATTTATGTGTTTTTGATCTTAATCTTGATGGTATAAAAAGTTGGTTTGTCCAATAAAAGCTCATTACAATTCTGTAAAACTTATTTTTGGTTAACACTGATAAACTAAGCTCAGGAAGATAAAAAAGAGAATTGGTTTGTTAATTTAGAATCGAAATCTTAATTTTTATTGTAGGCTTTATGTGATTGGAGGCAAAACTAATGAAGGTTTTAGTTTGGACTGTTTCTACTTCGATCCTGTTCTCGATCAATGGACGAAAATCTCTGATCTTCCAACAGACTTCACTACTTCGGTTCCAATCGCAACTGTACACAAAGGAGTCATCTATGCAACAAGGTAAGAAACCAAATATTAGTTTCTCCGTTAAGCGATAGTAACATTACTTTCTGGTCCATTACAGTGCAATGCTGTATCCATTACTTACACAAATTGACTTAAACTGTCTACGCCTACGCAAATTTTTTTAGATTACTTTTGCTTCCAAATGGATTAAAGATAGATTTTGTCATCATTCTTTTACCATTTGTTCATTCAACAAAATTGAATAACAATATGTAACAATACAGAAAATCTTAATTTACAAACATGCTATAGTCTGTTTTAGATTTCTATGGACCAGTTTAGATAGTTAATAATTACTAATGCATGATGAGAAAAGAGAAATAATACTTGCACAAATTTTCTTTCACGTCTTGAGCTATCGTCAAGTGGAATCGAGGGAATTATGGAATCCCATTATTTCTCTTTTTTTTATGTTCAATTTGTGCACATTAAGTTCAACATGTTAAGATCACGTAAGTCCTCGTTCTGTTTTGCCACTTTATTAAATGCCTTCTGTCATTAAAGTTCGATTATTTTAAAAACTTGAGGCCGAACACACAAATTCTTTAAAAACATTTAAACATTAAAATTTAATTACGATCGGGTTTCAGCAAAGCTTGCTGGCGGTTTACATGTGAATTTCAACAAAGACGAAGGCTGCTTATATGGAAAAGTTAAACACTGGTAAGGCTGAAGCTAGGTGGGGTGACATCGGAGGTGGAGACATCTGGTGAGAAAATGGAAGTGAGAAACCAGGTAGGCAGGAAAACCGAAGAACGTCGAAATAGGCTATCCACAAGATTAGGATAACAGCAGTGCTTCAATGGTCGTCTTTATCTGAGTCATAGTATGCAGATTTAGAAAAGGTTATCTATTAAATATATATACACAGAAAAAGGAAGGGGGCGAGGGACTAACCCGTTCATAAAATATTGTTAAAAACTAACCTCATAAACGCTCCTCAATCATATTTCTTTCCTTATAAACCCATAATGGTAAATAGATATAACCGAAATGGGATCATTACACCTGGTTCAATTAGAATTATGAGAATATTTTTTTTTAAGGAATGTTTTAATTCATAATCTAGAATTTCAGGATTTTGAAAGTCCAGAGAATGACCACTGTCACGGACATGGGAGGCAGTTAAATAATTGAAAGTCCCTAATTCGAAGTGCATCGACATGCTGCTCAATACGTGTCAAGACTGGCTGGCGGGTCTCCCCAATGTACCGGCAGCCGATATCTCTACAACAGAGAGTAAACAACATCTTTGGGATTAACTTGCAGTATCTGAATTTTCTTGTTAACATCAGAAGAAATAGTGGACTTGATAGCCGATGTTAGTACAACACCAAGGGGACTTATTTAAAATAAGGAACAATGAAAGAGAATAGAAATATAAACAGGATTTTTCTTTATAGGACGGAATGGAGAGTTGTAAATACGCTTCAAAGCAGTAATCATCTCTTTGTCTATGAACTGTAGAGAATAATTATTAGAAATTAAGAGATGGCTAATTATCAAATATATCTTGGGAGCTTTGAAGCTTAAATGCTTTATAAACCGCCATGTAGACAGCATTAGTTCTGAAGGCTTGGGGACATGCGGAATAGAAATTTAATGACTGTTCACTAGACGTAGGTTTGTGATAAACCTCTGTCAAGAAGGAGGCCTACCTCCTAGTAATTAAGACTAAAAATGGAATAGAACTACTACTTTGTTTCAATTTTAAATTTAATATTGGGATGTATTTGTTTGAATATGTCTTTAAGACCTAAATTTATGGATGAATCTGCATAAAAAAATGAGATGGTCCACATAAAGGAAATAGAGCGAGATGTGAAGTTCTCCACAATCAAAAGATCTGATAAGTCTTATCCTTTACAAAAACCATACATAGCTCTGCAAGCGAAGCGGAAACCCATAAACAAACCTTGTGATTGTTTGTAGCAAGATCCATTGAAATTCAAATATTGCATTTCAAATATCGCCTGAACAAGGGGAAGCAATCTCTGACTGCATAGGACAGAACAAAACGGACGTATTCGAAATACTGAAAAGCCTTGATAATCATATTCATTGAAATGCACGTAAATAGAGCGACAACATCTATGAAAAACTATTTTTCATGAAACAGTAATTTATCTAATTTCTGGTCAAACTTTTACACTGTTAGACCTAGAAACTGCAAAAAATGGACTTTTAATCCAGCAAGCTTAATGAAAATATGCTGCGAAAGTAATGAGTTGGCAGAGGAACACAATTCACAATATATAATTCACTATATAATACATTCACAATATAATATATTCACTATATCCTTTAACGTT
>JAFIDM010012231.1:60402769-60421596 GCA_023159025.1 Thereuonema tuberculata | reverse complement strand
GCCTTGAACAGATTTCAAACTTGATGTATCAACAGATGTCTTACTTTATAATTTCAAGGCATAGACAGCGTGAAATCTCCCATCAAAAATGTTTCAAAAAACACTATTTATGGTTAATGAAATTCTCGTGCTCTGATATTCTCTCAGCCACTTTCTAAATTTTAAAAAACCATTTTCCTTTCGAGTGGAAAGATAACCTTGCGCAGAATAAGGCGCTTTTTAGATTGAGGCATAACAAGTAAGGCATAACCTCACTTTTTCACCATTTGTAAAGGTTTTTGGGCTATTTTTTTGTGAGGTTTCGGCCATTCCTTTAGCTTTTGTTAATGTCCGGTTCAATTTGTACTATTACAATTTTCCTGTTATGAAACAAATCTGACGAACTGAACTATTTACTTTGCCATTTGTAGTCCTTGTAGTCAAAAAAGATCAAACATTTCCCTGAGGTTAAAAGGATTCCAGAATCTGCGTCCGGTTGTTCAGAGCATCTCAAATACCTGTGCAAATATCTGTGGAACCTCTGATTAGCTGATGGGATTCTATTCCTTAGCTGCTTCAGCGGTTTCGATGGCTTCTACATAACTCTTCTCTCTTCTCCCTGCACGATGTTTCGTCGAACTGTCTTTCCTTTTCTTCTAAAGTGTTCCTGTTTCCTTGGCTTTCATCTGAAAAAAAAAAAATATTTATATAAACGTAATAAATAAATGTTTAAAATATTTACAATTATTTTTAATAATAACTGATATTTAGAAAAATTTAACTTACCTTTCTTGGAAACTTGGTCATTCAACCAGGACATCCAAGATAACTGCTAGCTCACACTTTACCTGTCTTGTCCTTCTTCTGGTACTCTGCTCCTTCGATATCCTGTTTTTGCTTTATAATTACAATGACTTATTAAAAACTCACTTAAAAATAATTACGCTGACAAATTACAATAAAAGAAAATAATAATATAAATGATGCCTTTTGCAGTATGAAACAAAACTCCTAAGACAAGGGAATTCACAAGCAAGAGTGCAATCGTGGAAAATGGGCATGCCTGAAGTAAGTCACACCAGTGTCTCCAATAAATTCCGGTCGTGGCGCGCTTACTGCTCGTTCCCTTTGGTCTCATTTGTCTCCGCCGTTCTTCTGTTCTTCCACCCCCAAAGTGAGCACTTTCTTTTGGCACCCACCATCTACCCGGCGCTCCACGCGAACCCGGTAGCTTCGCCCCTTATTTATTAGAGAATTTGGGTTCTAAGAAGGAAGATGCCTATTAATTACAATTCTTATCAATAGGTAAGGAACTTGTGCCAAGAACCCCCAAAATTCGTTGGCTTTAAGGAACATTACGGTGGAGTTCGCTTCCTTGTAATAGTCTTATCTTGTCTTGTTTGACTTTTTATTTTTTAAATTTTCATGACTGTTTATATCTTACGTTCTATATTTCTTTAATCAATTTTTTTCGACAATTTGTGTGTTTTTGATCTTAATCTTGATGGTATAAAAAGTTGGTTTGTCCAATAAAAGCTCATTACAATTCTGTAAAACTTATTTTTGGTTAACACTGATAAACTAAGCTCAGGAAGATAAAAAAGAGAATTGGTTTGTTAATTTAGAATCGAAATCTTAATTTTTATTGTAGGCTTTATGTGATTGGAGGCAAAACTAATGAAGGTTTTAGTTTGGACTGTTTCTACTTCGATCCTGTTCTCGATCAATGGACGAAAATCTCCGATCTTCCAACAGACTTCACTACTTCGGTTCCAATCGCAACTGTACACAAAGGAGTCATCTATGCAACAAGGTAAGAAACCAAATATTAGTTTCTCCGTTAAGCGATAGTAACATTACTTTCTGGTCCATTACAGTGCAATGCTGTATCCATTACTTACACAAATTGACTTAAACTGTCTAGGCCTACGTAAATTTTTTTAGATAGATTACTTTTGCTTCCAAATGGATTAAAGATAGATTTTATCATCATTATTTTACCATTTCTTTATTCAACAAAATAGAATAACAATATGTAACAATACAGAAAATCATAATTTACAAACATGCTATAGTCTGTTTTAGATTTCTATGGACCAGTATAGATGGTTAACAATTACTAATGCATGATGAGAAAAGAGAAATAATACTTGCACAAATTTTCTTTCACGTCTTGAGCTATCGTCAAGTGGAATCGGGGAATTATGAAATCCCATTATTTCTCTTTTTTTATGTTCAATTTGTGCACATTAAATTCAACATGTTAAATTCACGTAAGTCCTCGATCTGTTTTTATTAAATGCCTTTTGTGTCTTAAAGTTCGATTATTTTAAAAACTTGAGGAGGAACACACAAATTCATTAAAAACATTTAAACATTAAAATTTAATTACGATCGGGTTTCAGCAAAGCTTGCTGGCTGTTTACATGTGAATTTCAACAAAGACGAAGGCTGCTTATATGGAAAAGTTAAACACTGGTAAGGCTGAAGCTAGGTGGGATGACATCGGAGGCGGAGACATCTGGTGATGGAAGTGAAAAACCAGGTAGGCAGGAAAATAGAAGAACGTCGAATAGGCTATCCGTCTCTGGAATCAAAAGATTAGGATAACAGCAGTGCTTAAATGGTCGTCTTTATCTGAGTCAGGTTTAGAAAAGGTTATCTATTAAAAATGTATATATATATATATATATATGTATGTATATGTATGTATGTATATGTATGTATATATATGTATGTATGTATATATATATGTATGTATATATATATATATATATGTATGTATATATATGTATGTATATATATGTATGTATATATATATAATATATATATATTACAGAAAAAGGAGGGGGGGCGAGGGACTAACTCGTTCATAAAATATTGTTAAAAACTAACATCATAAACGCTCCTCAATAATATCTTTCCTTATAAACCCATAATGGTAAATGGATATAACTGAAATGGGATCATTACACGTGGTTCATTTAGAATTATGAGAAATTCCTTATATTTTTTTAAGGAATCTTTTAATTCATAATCTAGAAAGATAGGATTTTGAAAGTCCAGAGAATGACCACTGTCACGGACATGGGAGACAGTTAAATAATTGAAAGTCCCCAATTCGAAGTGCATCGACATCTGCTCAATACGTGTCAAGACTGGCTGGCGGGTCTCCCCAATGTATCGGCAGCCGATATCTTTACAACAGATAGCGTAAACAACATCTTTGGGATTAACTTCCAGTATCTGAATTTTCTTATTAACATCAGAAACAATGGTGGACTTAATAGCCGATGCTAGTATAACACCAAGGGGATTTAAAAAGCTTTTTTAAAATAGGGAACAATGAAAGAGAATAGAAATATAAACAGGATTTTTCTTTATAGGACAGAATGGAGGGTTGTAAATACACTTCAAAGCAGTAATCTTTGTCTATGAACTGTAGTGGATAATTATTAAAAATTGTCTAATCTTTCTTAATTCATTATCAAATATATCTTGGGAGCTTTAAAGCTTAAATGCTCTGTAAACTGCCTTGTAGACAGCATTAGTTCTGAAGGCTAGGGGACATGCGGAATAGAAATTTAATGGCTGTTCACTAGATGTAGGTTTGCGATAAACCTCTGTCGAGAAAGAGGCCTACCTCCTAGTAATTAAAACTAAAAATGGAATAGAACTACTAATTTGTTTCAATTTTAAATTTAATATTGGGATGTATTTGCTTATGTCTTTAAGGCCTAAATTTATGGATGAATCTGTATAAAAAAATGAGATCGTCCCACATAAAGGAAATAGAGCGAGATGTGAAGTTCTCCACAATCAAAAGATCTGATAAGTCTTATCCTTTACAAAAACCATACAAAGCTCTGCAAACGAAGTGGAAACCCATAAACAAACCTTGTGATTGTTTGTAGCAAGATCCATTTAAATTTAAATATTGCATTTCAAATATCGCCTGAACAAGGGGAAAGCAATCTCTGAATGCATAGGACAGAACAAAACGGACCTATTCGAAATACTGAAAAGCCTTGATAATCATATTCATTGAAATGCACGTAAATAGAGCGACAACATCTATGAAAAACTATTTTTCATGAAATGGTAATTTATCTAATTTCTGGTCGAACTTTTACACTGTTAGACCTAGAAACTGCAAAAAATGGACTTTTAATCCAGCAAGCTTAATGAAAATACGCTGCGAAAGTAATGAGTTGGCAGAGGAACACAATTCACAATATATAATTCACTATATAATACATTCACAATATAATACATTCACAATATAATACATTCACAATATAATATATTCACTATATCCTTTAACGTTTCAGAGAAATCTGATGAAATGCATGAAACGCAGTTATTCTTAAATAAACCTCTAGCAACTTCAGGCATCAAGTTACTTAAACACGGATTTGGGCTGATTGGATAAAAATTCAATCCCCCTATATTCTAGCAAATATAACCCCATATTAAAGTTTTGGTTCAGGTATTAAATGTTGCCTAAAATTCGCTGGCTGAAGTTTCGATACTGTACTGGTTAGTGATTTCTTTATTTAATTTTTTACTCTACTCCTGGAAGCTGGGGCGATTCTGATAGCCTTTCACGCATTCAAGTTAATCGTCACCAGGAAATCTTGTTGATGAATCCATCAAGATAGAAACAGTTGTCAGAGATTCCCGTTGACGATAGGTCAAGACGTGAATGAAACCTTATTATCTCTTTTTTTCATATTTCAATTTGCGTACATTAAACTTCTCCATTCTGATGTATGAGTTCCGTCTTTTGGTTCTTCGTCATAATAACGAATATTGACTAAAAATTCACTCTTTAAGATGATCTCACAGAAGGAAGGCTTGCATCAACCTCTATTGATAACTTAAAAAGTCGTCCAGGGAATCTGACTGTGATTCTTATGTTTTCATATTCTGGTTTATCTGAATTTGGGGAATTCAACTTACAGGCATAAAAATATTCATTTTAAAATCAGTACAAAGAAAAGTAAAATGCGTTTTGCAAACAAAACAATACCTTTCTGCTATTTATTAACAAAGAGATTGACAAAGCCCATGATGCAATCGATTTCTGTCCCGAGAGGGACCTTTCTCAAGCTTCGAGTTACAAATAAAATAGTCTGAATAAATAGGAAACAGTTCTGGGAAATGTCCAATGAAAGTTCTCGATCAGATTTCTTGGTGTACGTCACAAATATGCAAATTCGTCGTTCGACGCATCGACACCACGTTGAGCGCCTTACTGCGGTGAGCTGATGAAACTCCTGGCAAAATAAATACACATGGAGATCACTGATCATCACTGGATATCTCATCCACAAAGTATGCAATCTGTCATGTGTAACAATGGAAACCTATTTATAAACTAAAATATATACATGAGAGAACTAATTACGTATAACAAAAAAAAGGAAGATTAGCTACCCAGTTGAATTCATTTAATATTTCACTTTTCTCTTATGTTTATTTATTTATTTATTTTTTCTCTATTGCTATTCACTCCATATTCCCGAATAGCAGGAATCGATAATATGTCGTTGTATGCATCTGGAAATGATAGGATATAAAACGACTCGGCGCACTTCCTTTGAAATTGGTGCTGGCATGTTGCCAGAACCAACGGTTTATCCACTTCAACAAAGTGCTTGAGATTCACACTGTGTGTTTAAGTGGGGTAGTCAGTGTTCCTATTAAGAGATGGCATTTTTATGCTCATGGGCCCGATCCTTGGCCCGTCTTTGGGTCTCTCCTAAGTACAGACAAGGCTCATCCCTACATTTAATAGTATACCTTTCATGGCAGTATTGATGTCACTCACTTCTCTGCATGATGCTGTGGATTGTTCTCATAGCAGGAGACGCAATACCATGAGGTTTACAAAGCTGGGAACATTACATGATGGTATGGCACAGACACACATTTTACCGAGGGCTTGTGCGATGTTGTTACCAAATTGTTGTAATATTTGATCATAATCCTTTTAATGTATCTATTGATGAACCAGACGGGATAGTCATTTCCTAATAGAATGCTTCTGATGTTATTCACTTCATTGTTGAAAGCAATTTCAGTACTACTAATTGTTTTTAAAATAGTTTTAATAGTTCCAATATTTGTTTTCTTCCAAGATTGGGAAATAAAAAGTAAAATAGAAGGAAGACCTGCATCAACCTCTAGCAAATAAAAAAAATCGCCTTCCTGGAGCGTCAAGTTTGGTAGAAACAAAAAGATTTCATAAATTTTTATCGATATATGAATAGAATCTATATCCTATTAAGATTCCCCAAACACATATAAGAGCACAATGTAAAGGAAGGCATTCAGCGTCAACTATTAAAAAAAAATCATTTAAAATAAATAATTTGACTTATAAAACATATAATTTATATATTTACTAAAACAATGCATCCAATAGCTTTCTTGTAAAACTTTTTTTTTCTTTTGAATATACGGAATAGTTAAGTCAATTTTGGGGATATCACTTAAGTGGAAGGAGTTGCTGTGTACACATGACACCTGAGCAACTAGGACACGAAAATTCTTGATGATCGACAATTTTTATGAGCAAATAAGCTTTTTAATTTGTATTAACTTAGCAGGTGCAAGAGAAGTAATTATCAATTTTCAATTATAAGATTCTGACAAATTAATTAATTCTGTAATTTTTAGTAGCATTTGTTAATTGTTTGTCTTCTAAAGACGTGCATCGTGTAGTTTAATGCGTGAAAAGACCATTTGAATAAACACAAATTGTTGGCAAAGGAAAAGTTGCAATTTTTTGAGTATAACAGTACAGTATAAAGTTTGTTTCTATATATTTTCATACAACGTCAATTCGCTTAGTCCTCAGCATGGAATGTAACCATGAACGTTGATAGGTGCATATTTAAATTTTAATTAAAGGGGACGGTAAAAAGTGGTGATAAGCTTGAATGCGGATTGGAGGAGCCGAGTTCAATCTGTAGCGGAGGTCTGGGATTCTTCTACAATATTTTCTCCTCCAGGCTTGTCCTAACGTTATTTTTTCGCCCTCTATTATACGAAACTGGGATTTTTTTCTAGGAGTTAAAGGGAGATGGGCGTTCGGCTAACCATTTAGTTCCATTTTCAGGAAAAGCTGAGAGCCTTACATCTCGCTATTACAGAACCACATAGACCTGTACTGGGATAATTGTTACTAGTGGCAACCCGTGAAATATTAACGGAAGTAAAACAGATTCCACATTTTTGAAATACCGTGACATTTTTCAAAACCACAAGAAAGCTCATTTTTAAAAGCCATAACTTCCACGTATAATTTGAATGATTAAGCAATAAAACAAAATATGTATTTGATCATGGTAACTCTTGCAACACACACACACCACACACACACATACAACCTTGTATTTTGTTTCTGGGTGACTACTGTTTCTGTAGCGCTGTTGGAATGACACGGAAATGTTGGTAGCGCTACCTTGTATTTTGTTTCTGAATAAATACTGTTTCCCTAGCAAGTATTGAGAAATGTTGGTGGCGCCACCTTATATTTTGTTTCTTGCTTAAATACTGTGTCTGTAGCGCTGTTGGGACGACAACACACAAATATCCGTACATCCGTACAATTTTTGCCTATTAATAGTATGATTTAGTTAAATGATATTTTTGTTTTAGTTTATTCTTCCAATTTCAATACGCTAATACTTTTTTGATATTTTATGTAGGGAATCCCATACTGAAAACCCTCGTCGAATGTGGTGTTTGGAACTGAGCGACCGCTCGTGGCAGTATTGCAAGAATGATGTTTCACTGCCTTGTCGTCGGAGTCTGGCGCTGATGTCATGGAAGCAAAAGTTGTGGGTGGTGGACATACGTGGCAAGCTGTTCTCAATGTCAGCTAATCAGAGGCATTGGCAGCAGGATGTTACGTTTGCCAGCTGTATTCCTCATCCCGTGTACGCTGCTATCATGCCTTGAAATAACTGATGACGATCGAACTCTGTTCTTGCTGTTTTGACGCTGATGAAGACCACAATTCTTAATTATTAAAGGCTTTGCCAAGAACAAAACCAAGAAAAAAGTGAAGCCGTATCTGAAATTTTATCAAACAAAAAATTGACAAATTTATAAATTAAATTTTTTAAAAATATTATAAAACGTCCTTCATGAGTATAAACTGCACAGAATGGAGTGAGATCCTTCAAGTAGCCAAAAAAATTGATACTATAATGCTGATCATTGGTTTGTTCTCCTGTCCATCGAATAACAGTAGGCAACAAAATCTGAATCCATTTTATATTTCCTACGTTTGGAAATCATGACATTTCAAGCTGAAGTTTCTTTTAAGAAAATATATAAATTACCACATAAATGTGTCTTAGCTGGTTAATACTGTAATGAAAGAAAATAGTTTAAGCTTAACCTCGTAAAATAGAAACAAAAAGACAGTGAACGTTGCTTTGCGTGGGAGTTCAGTTGGGTTAAAAATTTAAGTAAAGGGAACGAAAATGTGGAATATTAAAAATATTTTAAATTGGAAAAGGTACGGAACCGAGGAAGAGCGAATATTGGATGATAATCAGTGCTGAGACCTACCATAATGTCCAAAAAAAAATTTGTAGTTGCCTACAAATTCGGTTTACGAAAGAAAAAGATGCAAAATTGTTTTAAATTAAAATATTAACTTGTGTTTGTGTTTTAAAATGTCAAAATTATCCAAAATTAATTTGCGAATTCGACATTTTTTAATATTTTATCAAGTCTTCGGTAAATTTGTTGTATGTAATGCTCACAATAAGACGAACCTGGTAACGTTTTTTTATTTTTATTTTTGTGTAACACAATTCATTAAATAAAGCTACTATATGTTGCTATTATGGATTATAACATTTTCTTTACGTTGAAATCAATTTTTAAAATGTACATTTTTAATGGTTTGTAAGAAGATGCAGCTAGATCAAAGAATATTATTATGTATACATTCTTGGAAATTGCTTGACCAAATTCTAGTATTTTCAAAGCTTTAAAATAAAAAATTTTATGTGAAGTTTTATGTGAATTAGTACATCTGATTTTGAAAGAACGTAGCCTTTCTGTCAGATACCTAGAATTTTCTCGAAATTAAGATTACATTTTAATAACTGATAATCCGATAGTAGTAAAATAGACAACAGAATTTTAAAATCTCGTAATCTGTATTTGAACGAAGATAAGTGTTTACTAAATTTGGGAACTTCTTTCGTGTCTATTAAATGCTATAGATAATTACATATCAGATTTTTTAAGTCTTTTGCTCAGATTTAAGTGTAGAAACTAACTTTATTTTCAAGATGATTAAAAGGTAGGTTTTCAAGGTAAAATTGTTGGTGAATATTTGTAGCATCAAACTGTTCTGTTGTTAAACGTCCTGAATTCTGAAATCCATTTTTTAACAATAATAGTTGACTGTCTCGTTAATATACCGTAAATTCAGGATGAGAGAACGGGTTTTCTGATTAATCCTTGTTATCAGCACATTGCAGAACGTCAAGTCTTCCTACATATACTCATGAAAGTAGTTTGTCTATGGTTTTTGCTTAAGTCATTGCAGAACGTCAAGGAGTTTCTACATATCCTCGTGAAAGAAGTTGGTTTATGATTTTTGCTGAAGTTTTGAACCACGTGCGAACTTAGGATTTTGACTTGTCAAGCGTCGTGAGGTCAGGACTTCTGGTTGATCATTTCAGTGGAGCTGGCGATGCTGGAGATCGCGACCATTCCAGCGTCCTGGAAAATGTTCATGAAGAAACTCGCGCACAGTAAGAGCGAAATGAGCAGGTGCCCATCCTGCTGTACCAACTGCTACTAGTCCTACCTGAATTCTAGTGTCAACAATTGAAATAACATTTTATACTAAATATTTATATTTATTATTACATAATAGGGGGTACGGGAAAAATTGCTTCTAGTTTCTCCTGTTATCTTTATTAAATAATTCATTGTTTGTTTTTATTTTATAATTGTGAATTTAAAAAAATTTAAATGCAAAAGTATTCGATCTCTTGATATCGTCTTGAAAGGAAAAAGTCGAGTCCAGAGACCGATTATCTTGAAATTCTGAGTTCGTGTTCCTAAGTTAGGATATATAACACGTAAAGGCGCTGGATTTTCAGATTAACAGTTCAGGAATTATATAAGGCATTTAGAATGAAATGGGTGAAGTTCTATAGAAGTTGGAAAGAACATCTTCGAGAGAAATGTATCCGGCAGTAGATCTTTGTCTTTCTTTTCTGATTGAAGTCTAAACTGCAAGCAAATATTTCAGTATAGTTTTGTGCCATCGCAATTCACAGCCATCGAGGGAAAAAATCTAGAAAACATAGTAAATACTGAAATTAATTTGAATCTTATGTAATCAGATTTCAGTACGTGTTCCTACATGGTATATAATCAGTAATCCATAAATAAAAATCGTTTTTTTATTAAATTAACAGAACTGTTAAAAAAATAAATGTCAACACGAAATATCAAACACCCTTTTAATGTATCCAATTTGTAATTTGATGAATAATCGCCCAAATCACGCCATTATAACCTTGTATGGACTGAAAACAGATCTGTTAAATCTCAACAAATACTGACTTAACATTGTATGAACAAGAAGTCATAAAAGTTTCAATGCTTTGAAAATCTAATGAAATTTGCCTTATATCCCGGAAGTAATATGATATAATTCTTAATCAGATTTTTAATGCCCAAATTTATTGCGCAAGTTCTCAGCAAAAATCATTATTTCCGAGATTTTCTGAAGATACCAAGCATTTGCGTAGATATTTTAGAAAACCAAATCGAAGAATAAGCGTCAAAAAAGTCACTATTTTAACAACCATACTTTTCAAATAACTCATCATAATGAATGATAGTCATGCTTTAGGAGTCGTTTTAAAAAGAATCGTTTTTCAGAAATATTTGCTGGAAAACCATATGTTGTGCCAAAAAAGAGATGGATAAGACATTATTTTAGCAACTATACGATCCATGTCCAATTTAACCCTTCAGGTAATTATCAGAATCCATATTTATAAAAGAAACCATTAGGTTTTTCTACCCGCTACCACAGTACTACGAAAACATAAGACACAAATATAAGGTATCAAAAAGTTAGGTAAAAGTTAGTAATTTCAATTTTCATCGACGTGGGTCAACTAAGTCACGTGAGGTAAGGTCAAAGGCGTGAACCGTTCATTTTTGGTCTGCTTCCGTGTCTCCCACACGAAAGGAACGTGATGTGGATTCCGAAGATCATTTTCTCAGTCAGCAGGGAAGCCACTAAAAATTGTGCGGGTTGCTGTATATAAAAGAAAACATGGCAGGTTTACTTAATAGATTTGCTAGTCGATGTTCTAAAAGAAACACGAAATTGATGACAGTATTTATAATAAATCATCCCATAGTAGTGATTTGTTGCTTATAAATTAAAACAGTCATGTGACCATCTTTAATATGAATCTACAGAAAAACTAAGTAAATATAATTTTGTGATAAATCATAAATTTAAGGGCGACCCATAATAAAAAAATAAAAATAAGAAAAAGAAGTACAATAATATAAGGAAAAATAAAAAAAAGTTATGAAAAGAAAAACAAGCAAAACAAATAAGTAAACAAACGAAGGCACAACATTTCAAGATAAGATTCGTACCACCGAGAAGAGACTGGGACGGACCGTTTCGTCCTTTTTAGGACTTAACAGCCAGCTAAACTCCACCGATGACTCAGAAGGTGGGAGAGGTTAGTATCCCGGGGTCTCGCTCCTGAGAACGAAACGGTCCGTCCAGTCTCTTCCCGGTGACAACTCCGGATGCGAATCCTATCTTGTAATCATCGGCCACGTTAAACTACTTTTCAAAAACGTTTTCGTTAAAAAAAATGTATATTAAAAAACTTTATAAAAATGTAGACACGTTTAAAAGAAGCGACTTATCTTTAAAAAGCGAAACAATATTTCAAATAATGCTATAACGTCGTAAACTTCAAACAAATCCTTTTTTTTTTTTAAATAAAAATGCACTTTAAAATGATATTTCATCGTTTCTTTAATAAGAACAGATAAAAAACCAAACAAAGATTTTTATTTTAATAAAAATAAACGATTTATTACAATAAAAAAATATTTGTCAACTTCTCATATATTATTTCTCAAAAGTGTGTGTTTTTTTTTATTTCCCTTAATACTTCATCAAAATCAATGATTGAGATATCATTTTGAAGATTACGTTCACCGCTAATTCTCGAAAAAATAAACAAATCGTTAAAAAACTTTATTTGAAAAATCTTTTTTAATGTAGAAGGCGCCATCTATTCACAATCTGTTCATTTATTTATTTCCACATTGCCATTCGGTGACTGATCAAGATACCATGCGAATTATTCGTACGGGTCAACCAGTTTATAAAAATGGAGAAGGCTCTATCCATTGACTAATTTTTTTTAACTAACATGCACGACAGCTGTTGGATTTGTTTATTAATTCTCAAAGGTGGTTTTTTTGTTGCGAATTATTCGCACGGGTGAACTAGTTCTATTTTAATTCTTTTTTAAAAATATAAATAAGGAAAACTGAATTAATAATAATATTGATATTTTATTATTATTATTAGCTTTTTCTAATATTGTTTCTCTAATATTATTTCTCTTTTCATTATTATTGGTTTTATTTTTTATTGATATTTTTTTCAGTAGTACTTGACTCTGACAGGAAATCCTAAGTTTTTCCAAAATACCTTTCCATTCCCTTCTCAAAATTGTTCCGCTGTATTTTTATTAAGCATTGCTCAAGATATCGAGAAATAATTGCCACTCCGGGCATTTTCAGTCTGACATTCATTACTGAGATCCAACAATGGAATCATTAAGTATCCTCGAGGAAAAAAAAAAACATATTAAAGAGTAGGTTTTGACCAACGGCAGAGCGGAGATGAAAATCACAAAGAAAATATCTCGGGAATTGCATAACATTTTTGACATTTTTGAAAAGTCAAAGTTTATCAGAATATGGGAAACTGTACCGAGGAAACACAAACCTCGTACTATTCTTTCCTGGATTGATCCGTATTCTATACAAAGTTTGGCGGCTGTATCAAGTAAGTACACAGTTTAAAAATTCAGAAACGTTTTCCAAAATGTTTTCAAAATTAAAGTGACCTATGTAGGTATTTGCTCTTGGTCCATTCTACAGAAGTTACAATGTCCTTAGTCATACAACGCTTCACCAGTCTTAAGTTTCAATACAGAATGACAACAGAGAAATTAAAATGCTCATCAAAATATAAAAGGATGTTTAATTGCTTTAATCAGCTAAATGCTGGAAGTTTTTCAAAGTAGCTGCGTTGTTATTTTTGCTTTGGAAATATCTCTATTTTTACAAAACAAGGAAAAACGGGGTGTCATATTATGCAAAAAACAAAGCGACCAGTACATATTCCATTATCAGCCACTATCTGCTTGACTGTCAGAATTGTATTTTGGGCTGTGTTGTGTCATGACATCTTTCATTTTTGGTCACTTCCTGTGAGACAGCGAAGGACCGCAGACAGAAATCGTACTTTTCCTATTTCTACAAGTCATTATTATTCTAATAAGTTATCAGTCATGTCTGCCCGACTTGCATTTTAGGCTGTAGACATGGTGACATGTTTCATTTTCGGCCACTTCTTCTGAGACAGCAAGTGACCGCAGATCGAACTCGTGTTTTTTTTTTCCCAAGTGATAAGCTTTCCAGTAATGTATTACTCATGACTGAATTACTTGTAATGTCGACTTGAAAATGGTGACGGCGTGACGTATGAACCTACAGACAACTTTGTTAAGAGCTTCCCTCACTTTACACTTTATGTGTAAAAAGGAACAGAGACTTTAAGTGGACACATTTCATGGCAAACTGAATTTCAGTTACACAGTTACTCTGAATATGAACGACAATGAAAACAGACTCTCCCACATATTAGATGATGGTATCCTAATATCAAGTGATATGCTTCTTCTCCGTAGCAAGATTCGTTGCGGGCTCCTGTATATTTACGGTACTTAACATGTACAGGGGGTTGCCAAAAAAAATATGAACATGTGTCAAACACAAAATCTTTATTAGTAAGGTGTTGGCCCACTCTTCACCTGAATTACAGTTTGTATCCGACGGGTGATGACAAATAAAGATGATGCATAATGTTCAAGGGAATATGCAGCCATTCCTCGTGCAGAGCGACCTCTAGTTCAGAAAGTGTGGAGTTAACAGTAGAAAGGATGCAGTCAACATTAAAGGCTTCTGCGGGCGTTCTCCACACATAAATACGTCCTATGATCTGAAATATTGTAAATGCAGATTTGTCAGACCAAATGACGTGTCCCTACTGCTGTTCTGACTAGTGTCTGTGCTCTCGTCACCACTGCCGTCTCTTCATCGCATTCTGCGATGTCACCAATGGTCTTGAAATAGCCGCTCTGTCATGAATGTTTGCAGTATGCAGTTCCCGTTGGATAGTTTTGGTTGATACGGGGTCCTGGAGATGGGTATTCATCTCAGAGGTTATCTGGCACACCGTTGTCTTGTGCAGCCTGGTCACTATCCGCTTCAACACCCGTCTATCCCTGTCGGTGAGCTTTGACTTTCGCCCACTATTCTGTTTCGCAGATGATATCTTACCATGTTTTGTGTAGGCTGTCACAACAGTTGACACAGTGCTTCTTGAAACGCCCACAAAGTTGGCTGTTTTCGTCACTGAAGCGTGCTCCAATGATCATGCCTCTTTCGAAGTCTGACAAGTCTGACATAACGGCGTTTCACTTCTAGCATAGCAGTGCTGCTAGCTGTACGACTGCTGCTGATCGATTGATACCACCGCCTTCACGATCACTAGGTGGTAGATGTCTATTCTAGATGGCGTTGTTCTACTGCGCAAATGATTTATGGCCCGTTTTCATATTATTGTGTTCCCCCTTACAGAATTATACATGTGTAGATATAGTATCAAATTTCTACGGAATTATATTATAACGTTTATTATTAGAATTTTAAGAATACTTAAATATGGTAGATTATGAAAAAACAATGATGATTATTAATGTTGCAATAATAACAGCCTTTTTTTTATCCTTTTGCCCATTCGTATTTAGAATAGAATAAAATAAAATACATAGAACGTTAAATACAGTATCGGATGATTGACAGTATCTGAAAAAGTTTTATAGAAAGTATTCTATAAACACTAGAAATGTTATTCTATTAACACTTTTCCAAATACTTCAATAGTCATTCGACAAGCTTTTTAAATTTCATAAACGATAAAAATCGTAAAAAACGCCGTAAAACGAATATGAAATGATGACGATTATATAAAAATTAGTAGACCAGCACACGAATGAAAAACTTGTAATGCAGAGTCGAATGGTCAGGTTTTCTAATCACATATAGATTAGTTCGATTTTTTAACACCTAGAAATTGCAATGTCTCAGAGGGGGTTCCGAAAGCTTCGCTAGCGGTGGTTAAATCGTAATTTCAGACTGAATCCTTCAGTTTCATTCTGTAATAAGAAGGCCTTTGGGTTCGGTTCAACATTTTACTTTCATTTCTCATTTTACTTTCAAGAAACCATGCTTTTGACAAACAGACGGATAATTTTTTTGCTGAATTCTTAAAGTTTACCTTTTCTATCCTTATTACATTAAATTTCAATCTGCTTATAGTAGCATTACACCTTACCTTAATAGTTTTAGCCGCTACTTAATATTAATTAATAAAAAATCTTAATATAATTTTTATATTATATAACTCAAAAGAAATTACTGATTTTAAGCATCCAATGAATAAAAAAAAAATCTTTTATAATATTTTGTAATTTTAAATTTTCCTGTAGAATAGCCATTACCCGGAACTGAATGCTTAAATAACAAATAAACATTCTTTTTTGTACATTAGAGTATTCTAAACACAATTTTTTTGTTATCTCATTAATAACAAAATAATCTCATTTTGTATAAATAAAAATTAATTTTTCTAATTTTTAGTAAATTTTAATTAATTTGCTATTGTTTGATATATTTAATAATGTTTAAAATAGTTTTTGGTATATTCTTATTGTAAAAATTAAACTTTCACAAGTATTATAAGTTCTTTCAGATATAGCGATGTCACCGCTTCTTAATATTGGAATTAGATCACAATGATTACGTTGAGAGACTTCAACCTTGGCTTGGTAATGGACCAGTCCTTCATGTGGCTTCAACCATGATCCTTTTAGTTTTTTTGTGTTTCTTATATCTCTGTCATTTATTGTAATTTTCATTGCTTGAAAAAGAACCACAGGTCGGTTGGAAAGCTTGCATGTATTTTATTTTTTTATACAATTATGAATTTTAACCTTGTGTGTTGGCCTTTTTATTTCATTATTACAATTTTCATTATTACTTAATTTCACTTAATACATTAATGACAAACTTTAAGAAAAAATCTGTAAGTTGTGTTTAATTAAAGTCATATTTCAAGAATGTTTCCATGCATTTAGGAAATACATCAAATTAAATCATACTCTATTTTACAGGGAAGAAGGAAGTTAAACACTAACTAGAAAAAAAATAAGAAAGATGGAAGCAATCCTAATCAACAGTTTGTAAACCACTGTTATTAATAACAGTTATTAGGTGTTCCGGTATATCCTGGTGTTGATGGTCTGCCACGGGGCTGATGTGTCTGAAACTGGTTCGAAGCACGGTGCCAGCATGGATGTTCACTTCCCTTCCTGTGTTTGTCTGCTTCGTCTCCACTTACTCTTCAGGTGTGAAGTCATTCCATAATGGTTTCCTGAGAAAGGCAAGGAAAACCTCCTCAATATCTATTCCAAGTTGATTCCCAACCCTACGCTTGGTTCTTGAAGCCTTTGCATAATATTTGCCCCCGAGTACTTCCCTGGATTCTTTTTTAGGAGCCTACCTCCATATCAGAGATCGCATTTCAAGCAGAAGAAGCTGTTATAAGCACAATAATAATACTTATTATAAAATAAAATATAATAGCTGTTGCAATATTGAGTGTAAATAAAAATATTAAGTAAAAATTATACTTTTTCTTTTATCAATTCAGAAATCTATTTAATAAATTATTATTATTATTTTTCATATTTGATTAAAACGCCTTTTTTCCACAAATTAGATTAAACATGAGAATTTTAGTTAGTGGCATACGTACCATTACCATTAGCACTGGTACAAATTCAAGGCCCTTATGCTGCTATGTTTGCAACATATTTTTTACTTAGATATAATTTCATCAATAAAGCTGATGTATTTAATAACGAAACTTAATACAAATGTAAATCATGCACAAATAAATGTAATACATATATACTTTTGAACCCCTTAACTTTGCAAGCCGAGCCCTTGCCAACCTCTAAGTGCAGCTGTACATATAGCATTCTTATTCTAACACTATCCAATAACAATACAGAATCAGAAGACATGGACTCATTAAATCACTCCAACACCAAATTCCGAATTGTATGCTAGGCTATCAAATATCCGAACCCAATTGTTGTGATAGAAATTGAACCTAATGGAAGAGTGGAATCAAAGAAATCACTATTTGTATTTCATGCGGATATTCAAAAGTTTCCATCCTAACTTTATTTGTTTTATATTTTACCAAATATTACTTGATAGAAGTAGGCTAAAAAAAAACCTTCATAGTTTTGATGTTTTTAACAGTATTTTGTTGTTTCATTTCTACAAAATTCAGTTTCTCAGTGAAATTTCTCGTCTCATTAAGCAAAGAATTGTAACTTTTTAGCTTCCCTACTGCTCTTTAATGTATATTTTATTGTTGCGGTTCGTGTGTATTTGACACTGCATTAATCAACTGCACTATTAATTAATGAAGTTTTAATGATTTGGAAAATTAAAATCATAGTAGGAAGGAAATGCGAAAACTGAAATAGAAGGCTCTGTTACTGTCATTGGATAAAGAAAGGAAGTTCATAAAATAAAAAAAAAAATCCAATGAGTTTATTAATCTATTTTTGTAAGGAAGTGAGGCTTATCAAATCAGTCAGTCTGTGTGTGTGTGTTACGGTAAATGTGATTAATCCGGTGATTATATGTACTTACCGGTTTTTATATATAATCACCACTGAATTTGGTAAATGTGATAAATTATTGAATATTTATCAAATTCGCCGGCGAGTTTATATATTTCCCAACTCGTAATGGCGAATATGGTAAATGTATTGACTGAGTTTATTGTTGGATATATGAACGATGGTTTTTAAAGGGGATAATTGTTTTCAAAAATTATCAACACATCCGGGTGAATACAGGAAAGCCGTCTCTTGCTAAAAAGGGCCATCACCATTAAAACCAAAAAAAAAAAAAACGATGAATAATTACGAAGCCTCCGATTGGTTAGTACTGTATTCGTTGGTATAGTGAAAATAAATTTTGACTTCCTAACCTTAACTGCCACGGATGAATCATGCAACCTGAAAATGCCTCAATATTTATCACATTCGCCATTACGAGTTGGGAATTATATAAACTCGCCGGTGAATTTGATAAATATTCAATAATTTATCACATTTACTAACGTTATTGGTGATTATATATAAAAACCGATAAGTATATATAATCACCAGATTATCACATGTACCGTAGCGTGTGTATCTCTCCTCTAATAAGTTTTGAACCGCTAGATAATCTTCTTGATACTTGGCATGCCCATTTAAGGATCAGATTCGATTTTATGTTTACATCTTAAATATTTTCTGCATGGGTCCTTGTCAATAAATTATCTCGAGAAAGTAATGAAAATTTCTATCGATGAGCTTTATAAC
>JAFIDM010012231.1:60378270-60402369 GCA_023159025.1 Thereuonema tuberculata | reverse complement strand
CATTTGAAATGTGGATATGGAGAAGAATGGAGCATGTGAAATGGACAAAAATAAGAAATGAAGCTGTGCTAGAAAGAGTGGGTGAAGAAAGAATAATGCTGAAACTGACCAGGAAGAGAAAAAGAAACTGGTTGGGTCACTGGCTGAGAAGAAACTCCCTAATAAAGGATGCACTGGAAGGAATGGTGAACGGTAAAAAAGTTCGAGGTAGAAGAAGATTTAAGATGATCGACAACATTATGGTAAATGGATCTTATGTGGAGACGAAGAGGAAGGCAGAAAATAGGAAAGATTGGAGAATGCTGGGTTTGGAGTGAAGGACCTGCCCTTGGCAGAGAACTATGAAATGAAATGAGTCATTAGCCTAGTTTTCTTAGATAGTCTGATTCATAGAATCAGTCAGTATCTGTTTTTTTTTTTTTCAATAGGTTCAATAGGTTTTTTTCAATTGATTTGGAGCCCTTAGATTGATCTTGAATCTTATAAGTATATTTATACACCAATTGACGATCAAACTCTGCACTTGATAATTTTCCCGTATATTTCCTTGCTGAGAAATTAGCACATGAAGATGACAAAATTGCTAAAAAAGAATTAGAATCAAAATAAGGGATTCAATCAGACTTCAGTATTAGTAATCCACTAATTTGCGCTTGCTTTAATATGATTTAAATTACTTGGATCTTTTGAAAATTAATATGCATTTTTACTTAAGTAAGCAACTTTAAAGTAGATATACTTTAAATTCTTCAGATTTTTTTCTGAAAAAGGAATATTTGTGTCTGTATTCAGCAGATATTAAAATTTAAAAATATACAGAGGCTTATTTATATAAATTATAAATTTATGTGAAAGAAGATATTTGAAATTTTAACAGTAATCTAAAAATAACAAGAATGATGACGAAATTTGTAGCAAGTATATCAAAGTACTTTTTCTATGAAGTTCAATAGCCGAGGGTAGATCGCCCGACATAATTGTAAAAATTATAAAAATTTCAAAGTATCCTTTTTTGATTCTCAGAATTCCCGAGCAACGCCGGGAATAAGATGAAAAATAAAGAGGAAAAGAATGAATTAGGCTCGTTAAGATAGCAGAAACAATATAGACGACATCCACGAATTTCTGATAAATGAGATGTATAGTTCGAAAAATCAGAAAGTTCACTAGAGCTACTGTTTTGAAAAACAATACAGAAAAATGATTTGCACTATAAAACAACAATAACAAACTATATATCATGACTGTTAAGCTTCTAATATTTCATTTATCTAAATAAGTACTGATATCTATAGTTTCGTTTAAATATACTTCCTATGACAAGGACTTCACTGAGGTCGGTTAGTCAGATGACGTCCGCTCACCTTTAACCACCAGGAAAGTTTATTGGGTAACCATTTTATTGGGTAACTCTAAACTCCTTTGAGTAGAAGGAAAAAAACTACTGATTATTAGTATATATTGCACATATTACTAGACTTTTGCAAGTTTCAAATCAAGTTTACATTCCAAAGTACATCCATATTTTATTCCTCAAACAGTTTAAATTCTTTGAAAATTCTGACATTATTCGGAAAATAAGAAAGAAAGACTGTAAGTGCGGAATGACTAGTAAAGAACAAAATTTAGGGTCAAAAATCCTATTAACCATCTAGGTGAATTTTTAAAATAATTTATAATTTTGCACATCTTCTTCCAAATGAGGTAAACGATCTGCCAAGGCATTGTTTTCATTCCGCACTACAGTAGGAGGTAAATTTGCATATAAATTGTTGTGGAATTTGAAAATTAATTTCATCATTCATTTATCAGAATACCCCAATAATCTATTTCCAGAGATAAAGAGAACATCTTTCAAGAAAACTGATGTGAATGATTCCGATGTGAGATCAGGAAAATCCATATACGGCTTCTTTGATGGTGACACAAAGAACCAAACATCTATCAATCGCCTCGCTGATGCCATGGAATCGCAACTGGACTTTTTCTAATTATTCCAATCAAGCTTTGATGCTTCCTGTTTGAGTTCACCAACAGGCTTTGTATTTTTTCTGTCCGATCAACACGCCTACTAATTCTTTTTTTAAAAATCCAGGAGACACAATGTTAGAATTTACAATTATTCGGACTCATTTTAGGTATCGATTTTTTTACTTGATCATTTCAGAATCCTGTTTGTTTTCATTCATTTAATTGGCTTTTCTTTATTGCTGAGATTGGCACTACTTTTTTTCTTTTCTTTCGAATCCTTTTTCATATCGTCTTTTCATAATTGTGTTTACTTTTTCCTTTCAGAGTCTGAATCCTAAGTTTTCCGAGAAAAAGAAAGAAATCGAATGAAAAATTTGTTTTGGAGATGTTTCCAAGGGAAGCCTGAGGCCTGAAAGGAAAACCATGGAAAAGGGACAGAAACGTAAATAAAATTACAATGATTTCAAGATGAACACACAGCATTTGAAATGTAATTTTGGAAGTCGCTAAGAAGGAAATGTATTAAATCAATAATTTCATTTGTAACTAATAAATAAGAATTTTTAGAAATTTTGTTAAATTGTTTCATCTTTTATAACATTTTATGCAATTTCAAAAGTAGATAAAATGCTTATTATCGAAAAAAATACAATGAGGAATTCAAATGTAAATTAGACACACAAAATTATTGTTTATTCTACTACTATTATTGTTCTGTCTATAATAGAACTAACTGGGCACGGTAGCAGTGGCAGACAGTCACGGTCTTACGAAATTATTCTTCATAGGCTACATATCTTAAAAGAAAGAAAAGCATGTAATGTATATTTAAGTTCTCTCCTCCCCTGCTATAGGCATATGTGTCTTTCGGGTTGCAGGAGATAAGGCGTTTCCTGATCAGCGGGACTAACTTGAGGTCGAGTGGTTAGCCCGACTAAAGTTCACCTTTAATTCCCGTAAAAGAACCCCGGTAGCCATTTTACAGAGAGCTGGGTGGACCCTAGCACTAATCTGGATGAGAATTCAGCTTGGAAAAAATACCTGACATACGCCGGGGATTGAACCTCTTCCTCCAGTTCAAGAGCATTACTACTTGATTACCTAACCCACATATTATGTTTAGGGGGTTTAATGAATATGAGGAGAAATTTGAAAGGTAATAATTTTGGGAATGGAAGGAATAAAAGATTTATTCAAATTTGTACAAAAAAACAATTAGGAAAGATTGAAGAAGAGTTTATTAAGTTTACGCGGAAAAAAGATGGCAGCAATAAATATAAGAAAAGTAAAGAAAGAAATTTATCATGTGATAACAATGATACTATTTATCAGTTTTAATAAAAAAGAAAACTGATTTTTTTTAATATTATTTTCTTAATTATTCTTGGATTAATTAAATAGCATTAGTGTCACACGCACGTTACAAAGATTTTTTATTTTTATATTTATTTAAAAATCTCAGAATATAACATTCTACAGAAAATTAGAAAAAAAAAATGGTCTCCATAATAATGGTTTTCACTAAGTTTTTTTATCTTATCAAAATTGAAATGAAATGAAATTGATAATCATCTTAATCTGCAATTAAGAAAAGACTTCATTTAAACGAAAAACAAACACTCATACATCTTCTAATAAATTCGATATTTCAATCTTTTTACCAAAGACTTTCTTCAGGAGAAAATCATACAAATTAAGAAGAGTAAAAAAACAACGTCTCCAATCCAATAAACAATCATGAACAAATTTAAATAAACAACAAACATGAACAAATAATAATCAAGAATGCAAATGGCACAATAATATCTTGTTAACATTAAGGTCTTAGGCAAATAAATAAACTCTATGATAATCATTGTTATAAAACTTTTACAATTCATTGATAATTTATTGATGTTACCTAATTATCACTGATATTCAATTTATTTTTTAACTTTTGGTTTTTCTCCTTGAATTTTTTGAATATACCGAAAGAAATTTCGTTGACTTTTAAACCTTTTTCTTTATTCATACATTTACACCAATTAATGAAACATGACTCTACTAAAAATCTCTCTGTTTCGTCTTGTGATTCATAAATAACACTTACAATAAATTTGTTTATTATTTGTTCATGTTTGTTGTTTATTTAAATTTGAGACTTCATTTATATTATAAAACTGGGAGTAGTTTATCCATCGTGATTATGAATTGTAGATTTTATGAACTAATTTTCACTTTATATTGGATAAAGAAAACCTTAGAAGTAAAATTCTTTCGGAATAAATATGAATTATTTTTTGAATTGGAAATGTAGAAACTGCTTACTTCGATTTAAAATTACATTCTGAGCCTTTTTCGGTAAAAGATAATGATTAAATTATTAAGGAATTTATCAACGTTAGACCAAACTTATAACTTTTTTAAAAGTTACTTCTGAATGAAATTCTCGAAATTATAAATTCCAAAGAATTCTTGTATCCTATTATCTCTTGTATCCATTGCTTCCTGTTATATGTTTTTGCTTCTTGTAACTTAATTAAGCATAGAATTTGAAGAATCAGGAATCAGAATTTAGAACAAAAAAAAGGGTGAGTAGCAATGCAGTAGGAAACTGTTTAAGGAAACAGTGACTGAGAAATCAGTAGATATAAGAACGAAAAACTTGACAGAAGGAGACTATAGGAGAAAAAGTACAGAAAGAAAGAATATTGTTGTCATCACAGAAATCAACACACAACCAAGTTATGTGACATTCTGCCATGGCAATATACAAGTAAAGCACATCATTAAAATAAATACAGAATTTGATTATAATGAACAGATGACTCATTATCGCCCCCCTCCCCCATTTAATCCATCGGTGCTTTATATTTTATCCAGTTTTCGGTCAAAGTATACCTATTTTACGGTACTCTTCTATGTTATGAAAATGCTTTTAGATGAAATTATTTATGTACCGTTAACTGCCTCTCGGAGAAATCTGAGAAGGATTTTCGAACAGACACATTATCTTAAGAGTGAAGCAGAAAGATGCTCTTTACAAGTGTCCCACTTACAATGATGTTATAAATTTCTAAATCTCAATTATGTGAAGTGGAATGAATACAGAAGAAAGTATCCGGTTAAACATGTTCAAGAAAAATTACATTAGCCTAAAGGATACATAAAACTTTAAAGCTGATACTAACTGTACCAACCTAAGTTGAATTTGATAAGAATATAAATTTGAAAACTTTTGGTCGCGAATTTTTCCACAATCAATCCCCTTCACTTCTAATAATGGTAAATTTAAATTAACATAAATTTACGTTTCTGATATTATATTAAAAGAAAGTTTATTCAGGAGCGTTTAAGGTGTCTATGGAAAACGCAATTGTCCGGAAGATGAAGAACGTCTTTAATCTTAAATATAGAAGAAGGCCGAAATGGCAGCTTATAACGAGATTTGAGGATCGATGATCCGATTTTTAAAGGTGGAGAACATGGAATCCATCAGAGATTGGACGAGTGATCAATCAAAAACGTCACCAAATGTTTTGATCACAGGTTGATTGACCGAAAGGAAAAGCCCATCAACCTCATGGTCTCCTGAAAACATTGCCACGGAGATGTTTGTAAAGATCCGCTGAAATCAGAGAGTGAAGGTTCCTGTGCGTAGCCAATAAATTTTCGATGGGGACAGCATTGCAATATTTATTTTCCAGCAGAATGGGGAGGTCATTTATTTTGTCCTGTTCCTTCGACCGATAGATTCGGCCGTTGTGTGCATGAAAACATCCAATTTGGTACTTTCTGCTTTTTGTACTAAAAAAATGACAAGAAATTGTAGCTTTGCTACAACATCTTTTGTAATGCTCTTTAATTTTGTGCATCGGAGAAAAAAAAGTTAGAACAGAAACGATAGAATAGATTTCAAGTTGATATATGAAATAACTGAGACTGTCCGTCCGTCTGTGATCAAGGTAACTCAGAAACTATTTATCCTGCAACATTGAAAAGTTAGTGCGAAGTTTATATTCTTACAGCAAAGATCAATACTGATTTTCTTTCATAGCTCACCAACAGGTAGCAACCTATTGCCAAAACCCTTCATGATACATTATACTGAATTTCAATACCATGATATCTATAAAAAATTAAGATATCGGTTCTCTGTAAAAGTGTTTACATTTCCTATCCACAATTAATTCTTGAATTGTCGACTGCTTTCTGCTAAATTCTGGGAAATTGCAAACAGCTAATTTATACAATTATGTTTGTAACTTCTTTGTTGTCATCAGACAATTTATTTATTTATTTTTGATTAGCTTTTAAACGGGTTAGCTTTTGATGTGTTTCCTCAATCTTATCCTGCAGGGTCTTCGAAAATATCATGTCAACTATCTTCTGTTTTATTTATAGGATGGGTCAAGGATAAAGAAGCTATGTTATTGAAAGGTACATAATGTTTACGAGTTATTCAAGTTCCTTCCTAAATGCACCTCCAATAATGGATATCAATTCACGTATATTATATTTTAATTGGTCAAGAACCCCAAGAAGCAAACTATGTGATTTGTTTCATTAAATTTCGCTGAGATGCTTTTTTTTCAGAAAAATAAACAAAGAAAGCACACAAAAATAAATGCAGAAAATTTCGCTGTGCCCTTATACTATACAATCGGGATGAAAATTCTAGCCTTGTCTTTTCCTAAATCACTGGACATCTGAGATATAAATCATTGGGTGATTTTCAATTTACCTGAAAAATGAATCCGCATCAATTGTTCTTCAGCCTTTTTTCTACCTTAGTCCATTTCAAATATACAATTCATCTTTTATCATCAGTGGCTTCTCTATTGGGCATGTAAGACAACATGTAACAATCTCCTTCGCATTACATTTCATCACTTGCTGGTAGGCCAGTATATAATTTCGCTTCAGTTCTGAGATCTTTGAATAAATCACTTCGGTTTTTGAGACGTAAACGCTTCAATTCTTTATCTTTTGAGCTGATGTACATCTTTTTCTGTACAATTTCGTAGTTTACTTTCAGTAGTGCTTGCTGTGGATAGTTTATTGAGTAAACGAACAATTGTAGAACGATTACAATACACAGGGAAGCTGTTTGACTTACGATAAGCTTTTCATGTTATTAGCAACAATCACACTTTCCTTTGGTAATAACTCTGACACACACTAACTGGTCATCCAAAACGCCTGATGCAGTTATCAGTGACATTGCTCCATTGACGGAATTTTGAAACAACGAGTGATATGGTCATAAATATTGCACCCTTGTGGAAAGACGGAGACATTCATTTTTGTGAGGCAGTGTAGTTTTTTTGAACACTTTTATACATATGTACTGCTATGTCTGAAGTGGAGTGACATGAGTGATAAGAGAGAATGTTGTCTTCTATATGTTGATAACATTTAATTCTGTACTGAGAATGATCTAAGCTGTTTACGACCAGAATGATTGATGTGGACAAAGAGCAAAAAGATGAGAAGAAAGGTGGAAACATCTCAAAAGCGAAAATATGTGTAAAAGAAGAGTAAATGAAAAATAGAATAACTGTTGTTGGAGCGAAAATTCATTTATAGTTTTTGTGAGTGAGTGATTTTTTTCTCTTCTTTTCAAGTGGTACCAAACCTCTTGAATGGATACGGGAATGATTTTGTTGTTATTAGAAAGTGGAAATACCTTTAAATTATAAACATTTTCTACATGGACACTCGACAATTGTATTTACATGGAAAACTAAATTTCCTTATTCACTGTAATCGATCATTCAGATCCAAACAAATCCAGCAGATTTTTTTTTTTAATGAAGCTAAATATGGCTAATCTCATCCATTCGCTGTTTTGTTTACACTGAAAACTCATTAATTAAATCGATTTGCCAAAACAAATTGGAATTTCTAGATGTTGATTGTATCTTGCTTTCACCATACCATGTATATTTAATTTATTATTTTCAATGAATTGAAAAGGAGTTAAGAGGATCAATAGAACACCTAATAAAGCGTGAATATGAAGCGAAAATGCCGTTGCTGAAGTTCTCCAGCTTCATTTTTCTAGAGCTTCCTCATAATTAAGAACAGCACTTCTAAGAAGTCAGACCATCTCCTAAAGCCATCTCTAATGAAAGACGAGATTTTGCCAAACAACTTATAAGGATTCTCAAGAATTACTTACTTTGATTTTACTCAGGAAGGAATGTTTCATTTAGTATAACTTAATTATGAAAATCTGGTTAGTCTTATTACTTATTTCATTTAAAACTCATAAAATCGTTACGTTAAACATAGCATACTGCACAATGTAAAAAAATACTTTATTTAAGTCTGTTATCAAGGAAGCTACTGGAAATATAAAGGAGAAATAATCATTCGACCAATTTATTACACCATTCTAAATTTAATAATAAAGCTCAGGTTTGTACAAAAGCTTTTCTTTTAAAATTTATTTAAAGAATCTTAAGTTAATAGTGATAGTAATGAGCCACAGTAAATATGAACTCACTGATGTAAATCGAAGTTTTGATGGAGATTTTCAACTAAATAAGAGTGGTATCTCACTGTATTTATGGGATACACTTAAAAAAAAGCTCTAAGGTATAGACACTACAACATTTTCCTAACCAAAATGAGATTTTTTTTTATCTGTTGAAGGTTGTAAGTAAATGAAATACATGGCTTGGCATTTTATCATGCACTAGTTTTAAAGCAGCATATTGTAAATAATGTGTTGGCCATTTTGATTTTACCTCCATGGCACTTTCTGACTCTTTCTTGCTTTGCAAAATCCCTCTTAAATAGCAAAACAGAAGACATTTTAGATCAAAACACACATTATGAATTGAATTAAGAGAAAAGAAAAAATCATAAAATTTTAAGCTTTGATCAGCAAACTGAGCAGACTTTCAGTTCAGCCTATTAAAATTTATGGGAAAAAAACTGGATGTGAAATTCTACGAAATTCTCGTATTTATCTTTGATCTCAAGGATATAATGGTACCCTTGCAAAGTTCTCTTAATTCGATTTACTTAACATTGTACTGAGAGGATTAAATCATGGGAAGAGATGGTTGATTAAAACTACTTACTTTTCAAAGCAAAGATTCCTAAGCCTTAATAGGAATTTGTAATGAGTCTCTGAAAAGAAAATACTCAGATTGTAAACCACTGCAGATTCTCCACCAGCATTTCTTCGATGAAATCCAAAATGTATCTACAAAAACATACAGTATTTACAAGAAGTTCCTCAATGAACTTCAGCCCTAGTATATGGTTTGTTTGTTTGTTTTTTTTTGTTTTTTGAGAACAACACAAACGAAAAGTATTGTGTTAGTTATAATTTTAACTGACTAATAAAACCGGAAAAAATTGTCAATTTTTTGAAACAATAATAATTTAGTAGGAAAACATTTTAATCCGCCTAAATCCAAATAATTTTAATCACATAAGCATATTATTAAAAGGCTTTATTAAGCGGATTACTTTGTATAGCTAAGACATTCTATTGAAAATCTATAGAGTCTGATTTGGTTTTAATGTTTCCCTTTGGGATTTTTCTTGTCTTCTTCATTTGCTAACTTCACGGGAAGAATTCACATGGAAAAGCTTTAAATATAAAAATTACATTGTGTCTTGTCGGCAACCGCGCATGCAAAGTATCAAGAATATCTACTGAGTGGTTTAAAAATTATTTGGGTATATATAAAAATACAGGCAGACTGATTGATTCAGTTTCTTAAAATTTTGATTTGAATGCAAGTGATAATTTTGCAATGCTCAGATTTCTTGATATCATTTTAAAATGCAGAGAACAAAATAACCAATGAAAAATTAGGATTCAAGTTTACAAAAAATTCAAGTTAAGAAATGCAGCTGCTACAGGCCGTCTCATTCTTTGCTTTGTTTCTTTTTTTTGTGTTAAGCCACTCAACAACGAATTTGATAACTAAAGTCTATTGTTAGAGTAATCTAAGAGTTTGAAAACTTATATCAATGTCACTGTTAGCAAAGATTTCTAGAATTCTTAGACAGACTACATTTTCTTCTGTCCGCGTGGTTGGCTAAGACAGCCACCTCTCACCTCTATGTTCCGAAGTTCGCTTCTCATTTAGATTTGCTGGTGAACAATCCGTGCCAGGCAGCCCTCCGTTTATCTTTCTTTCCGTTTGGTACTACAACAAGACTATGGTCGCTTTGATCTGCACCCACTTTCACCACATATAACAGTACGTCTTTATTTCCCAAAATTTTGACATTAATGTAATCAAAAAGAAAAATCTAAAAAAAATGGAATATGCAAAAATCTTTATTTAATATAAGTGAAATATGTGTTTAACATTTTTAAAAATTGATGTAAAGATATTGCTCTTTGGCTTAGATTTGAAGAATATTCTAAAAAATTAATACATCTCAGGTAGTGAAATAAATATTTAAAAAATACCACTATTAGCAGATAAAAAAAAAGTATTAGCAGATATTACGGTAAAAAGTAAAAACATTAAAAAAATCATTTCATAGACCTCAAATTTAGTTGTTTTTTACTTAATGTTAACCATACACTACGTAGCAAAGTAATATCGGTAATATCTCTTTGGACGCCATCTAGGAATGTTTCTGACGTGCAATATAGAAAAAAAATAACATCAGTCAGATCATTATCAAGCTCAAACATATAAAAAGTTAGTGATTCTAGCTGTGGTAGTTTTAAGGATAATTCGCAATGATAACATATAGTTTACAAGTTCGAACTAAGTAAAACAACTTGACAGGTTGTCTACTTCACTTTCTTCAATCTAAATGGCAGTGCAAGAAATTTCTTAAAATTTGAGACGCTCCATTAAAGAAATTACGCTTTCTAACTTCACATGGAAAGTTCAATATAAAAAGAATAAGTGTTCGTAGAAATAGAAACTTAGCTACTATGTTAATAAAACGATTCATTTGCTTTGCAATTATTATTATAAAATGCTGAAATAAAGACTTATTGTCATCTACTGTTTGAGAAAAAAATTTAATGGACCCACGTCGAAGATTTATCGTTTCATTAGCTGATTTGAGTCTTAATCAACAAAGGGAAGTCTTTAAGAGCGCCTTATATATATTTTAGTCAAATAACCTTGTTTTCAAGACAGTATGTTTACACTTTCAGTGATGTTTGCCATGGACGCTAACTTCTAAAAGTCAACACAGCGATTGATGAAAGAAATACGCCGTTAAACAGGATAACTCTATCATGAGAATCTGACAGATTGGGAACCATTTTGGATCAAAGCTATTAACGGATTTAAGGAAGTCCTGGATTAAAGATTAAAGTTAATAACTGTTTGAGATTTATCTTTGTTGATACACACACAACAATTTATCAAACAAAATTCTAATGCTAATCTCTTATATTCAACCTGTACTTTGTATGTAATGTTTACTTTTGGACTAAAGAAACGAAAAAAAGAATGACCAATTCGAAGATTAATATACTTCTATTTTGCCTAAGATAATCCAAATACAAATTAAGTTGCATTCATAAATCAGATTTATTTTCATTTATTTTTAGAAAATTTATAGTCATAGTTTAAGATTTCATTATAGTGATATAAACTACAATAAACTGATTTTAACTGTAAATAAAAAAATAAAATATTTATAGCACTGACGTCCATTTGTACACTAATTTTACGTTAACTAAACTAATAAAATTAAAAACATCTTTTTAAAAGTTTCTTAAGAAATTATAGTTATAATAAGTTATAAAGCTGAAGAATTTTATTTCCAAAACTTTACTTTTAAAAGAGGAGATTTTGAAGTAGTTATTTATCCAAAAAAAAAAAAAATCCCACAAATACATAAAGAATAATATTATTACTGAATTCTAACAATTAAATTACACTTTTATTGTTTTGTGTAAAATATTTAATTAATATAATATTTAAATCTAATATTTTATAATTTATTTTTATTTTAAGATTTAGTAAGGTTTTTGAATGGCCGCGCAGTTGGCGATGTCGCTAAGATACTGGCCTCTCACCTCTGAGTACCGAGGTACGGTTCTCATGTGGGTTTCGATGATGGTGGCGATCCTCGCTGGGCAGGTTTTCCCGGGGTTCTCCCGTTTCCCCTGCATTTCTCATACCATCCTTTCTCAGTCTTTCTCTCCGTCTGTCCTTATTTCCGTGGGATAGCACAATAGATCTTTGAGGTCGCGGTGCTCGTCTGTCAAGCCACCCACGCTCACCACATTACATTACATTACATTACAAGGTTTTTGAATTATTCTAAGGTTTTCAATACACTAATGGCCAAGTGCACCAAACTTCAATTAACTTTGATGGTTGCATTGTGGACGTAGCTAAAATTAGTGGTGGGGGGGTTGCTGCTGCAGAAAAATTTTAGCCTTTTGTTTTAAAATTGTGTGAAAGGAAACAAACGTGTATAAAAAGAAATTTATCAAGTTTCTGAATAAATTTTCTTTTTATACATGTTTGTTTCCTTTCACACAATTTTAAAGCAAAGGCTAAAATTTTTCTGGAGCAGCAACCCCCCCACCACTAATTTTAGCTACGTCTACAATGCAGCCGTCAAAGTTAATTGAAGTTTGGTGCACTTGGCTATTAAAGTTCTGAATATTTTAGATATATTTAGTAATATTGAGAACATTAATGCTTTTAAGGTTCGCAATATCTTTAATGTTCTGAATATTTTGAAAGTTTTCAAAACTTTCAATTTAGTAAGACTCTTAATACTTAATTATCAGATTGTTAAGGTTCTCAAAAGGTGGTCGATGTTCATAAGACTTTCAATGCCTCAAGAAGGTTCACAAATTTAGTACGTTTTCGAAATTTTAAGGTTCTTAGTATTTAGTTAGGTTCCCAAAGTTTTGTAAGGTGGTTGATATTTTTTAAGATTCTCAATGTATAGGAAGATTCTCACTACTTTTAATATTCTCAATATTTGATATTACTTACTTCTAAGGTTAATGCTTCTTAACGTGAATACTTCTAAGTTCTCAATATTGTAGGAAATTCTCGATACTTTTAACTGGAGAACGACAGCAAAGCTTCAAAGTTATAACTTAAAATAAAGTATGTATTTAATCTGAATTGACGAATTACTTGCTGAAACTTATTGTTTACAGTATTGAATGGTAACACTACAATCTTATTGTAATCTGACTTGTGAGATGAAGTTGAATCACTTACTTTTGAAGAGCAATGAAATCGTATCAGGTTTATTTTGAGTTATGATTGCGATGTCTTCATATCTATACGTTTCTTTTGACAAACTAACTTTTTATTTTAATATCTCATATTTTTTTTAGCCTTAAAATGAACTTACTTGTAAATGCCGACAGATAAACTATCTACAATTTTCTTCTACAACCATTGTGATCAAGGTTTACAATTTTTTTTTACCTAGATGGACTTACAGTTCTGGAATATTCTCTTCGTTTCCAGATCCTATTCTGTGACTTTTACCTCGGAGGCATTCTGAAAATTTCCATTAAGAATCCTGTCTCCTTACTAAGCTATTGAAACGCGCATCAATGAAGCTGACATCTCCATTCCCTGCAATAGCCTGTTGCAACTGATGTGCGATCAATGCATCGACCATTCGGAAATAATAAATTATTCAGCCACTGAAACTTCTTTATTTCTTCAATTCAAAATCAATTCTTATTGAATATTATTACATCTATCTTTCATATTAAAAATTTAATTGCCGTAAGTCGTAAGGTAACTTACGCATAAAAATTTATCTCAAACTTTTTCTTTAAATGGTAATAAAAATAAAAAAAAAATAGATGTTAATCCAAACTTAGGAATGACATAAAAATTAATTTTATAATTTGGTAAGTTGAAGACCTGCTTTGCATCCACGTACACTGTCTTTTCATATCTGTTAGTTAACAGCCAGGTCCAGGAATGTATTGCAGCTGCTTCATAAGATACATTTATGAAACAGATGCAATACATCTTCGAGAAGTAATCCTTGTAGGTTAATGATGATACCGCAAAAAAAAAAAAAAAATATCGTGGGAAGAAGAATTTGAATGGCATAATATTCGTGATCTAGGGTCCCTGATCGGCGCTTATCACAAGATCCCGGGCTCATCTGTTCAGGTAGAGCCCTTCGAGTTCGCAAAGCAAAGATTTATATTCTTCAAATCCAATCACTGTCCGGCTATATATATTCCCGCTTTTTTGATGATTTTTCCTACCTTTAAAACCTTATACTCACGTTGTTTTTAGAGCTCTTAGGACATTGATTTAGTTACAAATAAGTAACAAAAAAAGTGGACATCTGTTCACGGGTTTTTAGGCGGTGGGGCTTAGATGTCGTGCGTGACCTCAGAGTTGTGATGTGGATAACTTTTCAGCTAAAACTTTTATGAGTACCAGATACCTTTTAAGGACTCGGATGGTATTATCAATCACTATTCACAAATCTCACAGTGGTTCATCTTTGGGAAATATACTTACCGCGGTGGATGCACGGCAGAGATATTTTAAGCTTAAATATTTTCTTACTTAAAAAAAAAAAAGTAAATAAATATCTAGGAACACAATTGACACGCACAATTTACGCAAAGGATTTGCACCCCGAGCTGTCATCGTGAAGAGACTGGGACGGACCGTTTCGCACTTGTTATGTGCTCAGCAGCCAGCCAAACCCCACCGATAACCTGCTCAGAAGGTGCGATACTTTAGCTATCCCGGCTCTTGCTCCCAAGAGCGGGACCACTCCCCAAAGAAATACAAAATAAAAATTAATAAAACGTGAAAATACAATACTTCCTTGGCCTGCAACTCGCAAAGCACAAAAGGAATTTAATGGCAGCATTAAATATGAAATACGCTGTAAATAGAAATTATTAATCCTTCTTTAACGTGCGGAGTGAACTATCTAGGAACACAATTGACACGCACAATTTACGCAAAGGATTTGCACCCCGAGCTGTCATCGTGAAGAGACTGGGACGGACCGTTTCGCACTTATTAGTGCTCATCAGCCAGCCAAACACCACCGAGGCTGATGAGCACATAACAAGTGCGAAACGGTCCGTCCCAGTCTCTTCACGATGACAGCTCGGGGTGCGAATCCTTTGCGTAAATTGTGCGTGTCAATTGTGTTCCTAGATAGTTCACTCCGCACGTTAAAGAAGGATTAATAAAGTAAATAAATAATTGCGTCCTATATTACCATCAAACTATGTAAGTAAAAAATGTTTACTTATACCTTACATGTAAAATGCTAGTTTGTGGGCTTGAGGATCCGAGTTCCATTGCCGACGGAGCACAATCTATTAAAATGGAGACCGTGTTTCCGTCCTTAGATTAAAGCCTGGAGAGTGTGGGACTGACTTATGACACCGAAAGTCAGGAATCGTTGGTAGCCTCGTTCAAAGTCACAAATGCCCTTTCACAACTTGTTAAAAGGACTCCTTAATTTCTTAACACAAACTATACGTTTATGATTTTAGAATTTAAAAATAAATAATTTTTTAAAGGATATTTACGAATTTTCAGGTTTAATATTTTTTTTTAGTAAAAAATATGAAAACTGATTTCAATATTAATTTAGGAAAAAATGTTTATTTCATATTTATAAACTCATCCTATTCAAATAATGTCTTTTTGGATCATATGTCTTTTTACTTTGGAATTTTAAGAAAAATATTTTTTCTTTTTTTTTAAATTTCATTATTTCGTTCTATGCTCCAATCTTGAAGCAATTTAAATTTACAAATAGAGGAAGGGAACGAATTATATTCAGCTGATTTTTTTTTTTTGAATTCCTAGGGGCTTTTATTTCTCAGTGTGATAAGCCAAAAAACACAGAATAAATAAATTAAAAGAAAATTAAACCACAATTTTGAAATTTTATGCTTTAAAAAAATTCATTGAGTCCAGCGAAAGGCTATCACATGAATTTTCTCACTAATTTTTTATTAGTGAGTTTTTTATTGTTCTTTTTTTCTCTTGAGGCACCACTGCGCTTCTCAAAAAAATAGTTTAATCTCAAATGACATTGAAAAATTATTGCAGCATATTTAAAGACAAATATATTTTATATTCTTTTTAAACAGGGATTTTTAATTTATTGTCTGAATTTGAATAATGTGAATGAAAATTTTCGATATGGTTGAGGGACGAGAGGAAGCTTGGCCCCACAATCCTGAAATCCCAAATTTCCAGAAAAACCTCTATCCCCTTTTTATTTTTGCTTTTAATTGGTTGGCTACCTGAGGAGGTCTTGCCTCCACCTCCAATATACTAATATTTTGTTTCTTTTTTGGTTGGAAGTCGGTTCCTACCCCGAAATAACATCCCTTTATATTCCCATGAATTTCATTACAGAGAAAAAAAATTATTAAACGTGTGTTATTAATGGACAGGTATTGAGAATATCTTTTTTGTATATATTTTCATGATTGCTTCAAAATCAATATTTTTTTATACGTATTCATCTCATAATTTGTTGTTTGGTTGTATAAATCTATGCTGAAATGGCAATTTTTTTCAAAAATAAAACTAGACTATATTTTAGCTTAAGTATCTACAAAGTTTAATTAGGTACTATTTAAAATAAAACAATGTCTTCATAATCTACGAAGATACTGATTGATTTGAAAAATAAATTGTAAAAAAAAAAAAAAATGTTGAGGAAATCCTCTTGGCAGATCATTTACACATCACTGATCTCTGATTGAGAGGATTGGGAAAACGCCATCTGTCTGTTTACTTTGAAACTAAACTTCCAGTTCCGTGTACCAGGCTAATGTTGACCAAAAATTTCGCTCATTAATCTTTCTTTTATATTCGATCGTTTCTGCTTTTGTAGACTTTAAAAGAGAGAAGAAGTTATAAAATCAAAAGTCAGTAAAGAACATAAAAACAACGCTTGAAATGCAATTATCTTGTCTATAAAGACAGAATAACAAAAGCAAACTGAGGTATTCGAAATTCAGACATTTTGAATTCGGACAGGGAGAAGCTATTTTTCTAGGTATCTTAGAAAATGACACTAAAAAGACAATCTCTTGACCTTTGTTGCTTAATAACTTATGAAGCGGTAGGTAGATCTTACTGAAAATTGCCATGCTTATTTATGAACAAGAGGCGATTTTTCAGAGGTTTTTTTTTTACTTCAAGCGTTGGAACCCGTATGAAATATTGTTAAGAGTAATAAAGAAGATATTTTTCTCGGTAAGTTGCGCTAGTATATTTGAAACATATGTATATGTTTGACTTTGAGGAAATGCTAAAAATTGTTTCGGATAAACCAGATTTTCGGATAATAACAAAATAGAATTACATAATTTAGAAACGGTACAAATCACTATTTCATCAAAATTCTTTGATTTTTTTTGTGTGAAGTTATGTCCTTGAAATCTGCTATACGAGTTTCTTTGATAGTTTAAGTTCCCTTCTGATCGACTTTCGCCCAAAATTAAATAAGAGTGCTTGTTGACATTCACAAATGCTCATCCATCTTATCCTTTCTAGGGTTAATAGGAAATCATATATATTGTCGCGTTGTAATTTACTTATAATGTATAATTATTGTAATTTTAAATGAGTCAAGATTATTTTAATGTTACTTTTACGACTAGAAAGCAAAAAAAAAAAATAAATAAAATAAAATAAAATAAAATAAAATAAAATGTGCTGTGCCGGCGTGGTCGTGCGGTATCAGGCGTCGGTCTGCCGTGCGGCCTGTGTGCTGGTACCCGGGTTCAAATCCCGGTCGAGAGCATGAATATTTCATCTTTCTTCTTCTGTTTCGTCCGTTTCTCCCCTGGGACTTGCTATCTCAGGGTTATTTCTGGATGAATGTGAATCTCGTCCCCCTTCTGGAATTTCCTAGCCTCACCCTGACGTTGTCAGGTAAAGGGACGAGCGCATTAGCTACGTAAAACATCAACGTTTATGTAAAAACGGAGAAATGACGTCATTTCATCGATACGGGAATCTTTGCCGTCGAGTTGTGACGTCAAACCCCCGTAATTTTCGCGACCCGCAGACCTTCAAGAAGCTCGAAGGTCGCCGTAGTCCGTTTCCGAATTTGTTGTCCGTAACCAATCAGAATGCTCCGTTGGCATGAAGGTCAACCAATCACAACGCAGCTGCGGAGTTGGGGAAAATTCCCAACGTTTCAAGATGGCGAAATCCAATTTAAAGGAGGCTCTCATTTCGTTACTGCAATAGTAGCCAGAGGTTTATGCTTTTGGTTCCGAAAATCACAAAATGAAGATACAGAGAGACAAAGCATGGTTAGAAATGAGCCAACAACTAGTAAAACCAGGTAGAAATGCATTTATTTTTATTCCTTGTAATCGAATCAAAAAACGAAATGAAAAAGCGGTCAGGAAATTAATGTTTACATCATTTATGTTGTAGTTGCCGACTGCATTAAAGCATGGAATAAACTTCGAGATACCTATCCTCGTCACAGAAGAAAAGAATCCTGAGTGGATCTTTAGGAGAAGTAGGCATACTTCAAAGTCGATGTCCCGATATGGATTTTTGATGTCTTCTATGCAAAACGCAAATAAACATCGACCGTAAGTATTTCAAATAATTTTTCGATTAATTATTTTCCCATAAATACTGTAAAAATTAGCAAAATTATCCTTTTTAAATTTCATTAAACGATATTTCTTTAAAAAAAAACAAATTAACAGCTATGTAACAGTTGTAATATTTTTTTTTTTTTAATTTTTATGGCAAATTCACTGCTGTTATAAATCCTGAAGAAAATTCCGTACCCAAAATCCTTTTATTTAAATATTTTCTTTTTAAATGATTGCTCTTTTTTATCATTTTATTGTTAATACATATTGTTCTTAATGACAACCTCATTAGTATATTTTTTTTTATTTTGTTGATAAAACGATTAAGTCCTACTTGACTGTTTTTTAAACAACCTGTTTTGTTTTTGCTGGGAATTTTTAAAGACTACAGGTTAGAATGACAACAGTACTAAAACATTATAAAAACAAGAAACACAAAAATAAATCATAAATTATATTCACTGAGAGAAGTAAGTTTAGACCTAAAACCCTGAAAATGCATAAAAAAAAAAAAAAAAAATTAACATCTATCAGTTATTATCTATTGATTGTATTACAAAATATTATTTATGATGAATATCTATAATATATGTTTTTAAATTCCCAAATATTTTTTAAGTCTTGATTGAAAATATACATACTACAATGTATGTGAGATGTGTGTGTATGTATATAAAATATAAACACTTTACGTTTTAATGCCAGTTTTAATTTTATTTTTTTGTTTAAATACTAAGTTTAAATACTAAGAGCTTGTCTTTCTCTCCTTGATAGAACTATTCCTCACAATTGCTATTCAAACAGAAAATATTAAGGTATTTGGAATTAGTGAAGATATAATTTTTTTTTTGTGAGGGGGGGGGGATTGGTGAATGTATCTCCTATGTTACTGAATGTGTTGTAACAAAAATAATTTCTTAAATATATTTATGTTAAATAAGCTGTTACCATGCCAAATTGATGCTCATTAGTTTTAGGCTCTGAAAAATTTTTTCAATGAAAAGGATATAAAGTAAGGAAGGCCTTTCATTCTATGCAATGTAAATATTTGGTATGGTATTAAAACAAAGTGTTTTATTTACTTATTATTTACAATTTCAGTCCTACAAGGTTCTTATTGAATCTCTATGTAGATTGTGATGGTAGGTAGCTTACCGAAAAGTAGTAAAGAATATATATTAGAGTACTGTGTTAATATAAAAACATTGATATAACTTTTATTGCATTATCTGTTACATTGACAACTTATACCAAATGTAAATATAATAATCAGTGATGTATATTGCCTTAACTTTACAAATTATGAATTATAAGTTATCATTATTATATACTATACATATAAAACTGTAAATGTTCCAAAAATTTGAACACTTATTTTTTTTTAATTTTAAGAATCTGACTTTTGTAACTTCAGTTAAGTTTAAAGTTGACTTTTATTTACAAACATAGAAATGAAACATTTACACAAAGATTTTTTATATTTTCCTAATATACAGTTTGTATTATTGTATTTCTTTAATCATTATTTCCATATTTTTTACAACTACTTTATGTTTAGGAGGTACATTAATTTTTCCATATTTAGATATATTTTTTTCTCTTCTCTTTAATATATTGTAATGTTTGTTATTAGCACAATATGTATATATATATATGTTTCCTACAGACAAGGCTCTGCCACATATCCACTTCTCTTCCTTTTTTCTCATTATTGCTGTGCTATTTATGCTTCTATCAGTGAAAATGAATGACTTTTGACACGCTTTAGTAACTTCCCAAAACATTACTTGAGGCAACCAGAAATAGGAAGTTGCATTTGATTATTTTCAAATATACGATAGAGGAGTCTGGTCATCCAACCTTCAAACTTGTTTGAAAAAAGCGATTTTTGCAACTTCATCAGAAATGGTTATGGTAAATATATCTTCAAATTAAACATTAATGTGTACTGTATGCTTATTACAATTTGTAAGGTATGAACAAGTACCTTCTGCTTCATTAATGGGGAAAGCAAGACAGGACGAAATTTTTTGGTTTACAGTGTGACTTGAAAATAAATTGAAGATGATTTATCAGGAGATATCTAAACATTAAAAACCTATGGCATGGAATGATTAATGTTTTTTCTTTGTTTCAAATATATTCATAATTTCTGATTTTCCTTTTTTTTTTTTTTTTTTTTTTTTTTCAGGCTATCACGATGAATGCAAGATAACATGACCAGAAAATGAAGAATGTAATTTAATATTAATTGAAAGTGCACACTTTTCCTGTATATTGACGAAAATAAACCATGTTTGTAATGCAAAAGGAATTCTTTTCAATATTTTCATAAATTAAGTATTTTTGTTTTCCAATAAAATAAAAGGCAATATTAACAAATTGTATTAATCCAATCAATGTTAAACCTTCTACTTATTACTGTAACAGGTGTAAATATATATAACTATGCTTTACTCAACAAACACTTACAGTAATTCTTTCTAATTTCTTTTGTTGATATCAAATTGCCTAACAAATATTAATAGTAAAATATATAAAGATAAACAATTATTACTTAACAATTAGCTTACTAGAGGCCAACACAAAATACATTGAAATTATATTGTTGACAAGAAAAAAAAAATGGTTAATGCTATCCACTGCCATGAAAATAAATAAATTGAGAAATGGGTAAATGCGCCAATAGTTAAAGAGAAGGATGGCACAGCATGCTATGGCATTTAGGAACAAGAATTGTATTTATTTTAATGCGAGTACAATAATTTTAATCATTCATTGAATACTTATCAGCATGATATGTTTTCTTCTCAGAAAGATGACTAAACTAAAATGTAAGGAGAAAGATTGCCATTGTTACAGTGACAATGTATTTGAATCATTTGTTTCACAGTATGGGTTTTCATAAATAAGGTTAATATTTCTTGTATTTGATAAAATTCTGTACTCCAGTCCAACCTGCTTGCACTTCCTGTGGTGAAGAAGGTCATTGTTACAAGGAGTGCAAAGTAAAACACAAATCCAATATCAAATGTGTTAACTGTATCAGATGGTCTAACAGATTCAATATAATGAATGCAGAAATAAATCATACAGCTACAGATCCAAAATGCCCAACAGCCTTGAAGGTATAAGAGAAAATCATTGCTAATATAGATTATGGGAAATATGGACACAACTTGTGATCTAAATGTTACAATTAAATATGCATCACTGCAGAGCAGTGACATGCAATGTAGTTAAATTACGAAACAACAATAAATTTTATGTAGCTCTGTGACAAGAACCTTACACCTACAATGATAAAGTTGTTAGTTTTCCATCAAATTACAGAATAAAACATTGTGCTGTAGGTAAACCTTTAACTTGCATTATTAGTAATCCTCAATTATCAGTTGCATTTCTACAACATATGACCAATGGGTGGTGCACAACCATTTTTGTCATTTTTCAATAAAATAACATAAGTCTCTTCAATTTATTGTAACCTTCAGTTGACATTATAGGCACTGCAAGTGAATTACAAACACTTTTATGCAACATTTCCAAAAACAACCTTATTATTGGAGTTGATTCTAATGCTAGAAGCACATCATGGTATGATAGGATTGATAATGATCGTGGTAGAATTTTCGAAGATGATGTAATGACCCAATACTGAAATAGTAGAAATGACAAAGAAAGACCTACCTATAAATCAACAATGTGGGAGTACAGTTGATCTTACATTGGCAGGAAAACAATTAGAAATTATGGAAGAAGAAATGTGCTCTGACCATGCTGCCATTACATGTTTAGTAAATACAAACCTAAATACATATGAAACCACAGATAGAAACTATAATCTAACAAAAGCAAATTGAAATATTTATCAAAACCAGCTAATAATTAAAATTTATACACTGAACAAACATCAGGATTTAACCAACTCAAATGATATCAGTATACTTTTCAACTAACAAAAATATTTAAAGACACAGCAGATTTATCAATTCAAAAAACCAGATAGAAAAGCTGTCCCATGGTGGACTAATGAATTAACCATATTTTGCAAACAGGTCAACAGATCCAGTAGACGCTTTCAAAGACAAAGAAATCCTGACCTTAGAGTTAGTAGAGAAATTGAATATAGACTTCTCAAAAAGGAATATATGCTTGAACTAGATAGGAAAAAAATATAGCTTCTTTGAAAACCTAGTATACTGCCAAAGGAAACCAGAGCTCATTGAAAAACCTCGAAATTTCTATTCAAGCACTCCTAAACATAAACAGTAAGGTAACATATTTACATGAAATCCATAAACTCTTCTGTGTAGATAACAACATAACCTTTTACTATGTCCAAGGACACTCGAGATATGAAGGGAATGAAGAAGATGATAAAGAAGCAAAACTTGCAGTTACTGATAACAACTTGGTAATTACGTAGCAAGTTTAGTAGGAAAAGGTTGGTATGTCCAATGTACTGTCACTGCTTTATAAGAAATGGAACAAGATATGAGAACGATCCACGAAGGGTCATACAACCAAGAAATTATTCCCAACTGTTTATCACAACTTAACCTTTCCTATGGATGACTTTAATTTTGCTATGGGACAAATTCTTATAGGAAACAAAAATTTTAATGCTTATCTAGCCAAATTCAATCTTTCCCATAATGCCTTTTGTGAATTTGGAGAACTAGATACAATTGAGCATGTACGTTTTAAATGTATAAAATTTGTTTATGAGAGACAAATATCACTCATGAATTTATTATATCATTTTCTGGCCTTGTAATGTAAGCTTACTTGTACAGAAACCGATATTTAATTATTTTAAAGATTTTATTAACATAGTGATGAAAACAAAAACATCAACCAAATAACTGACAACCATATCTCTTTAAATAAATAAGTAAAAAGTTCAAAAAAAAAAAAAAATCATTTGATATCCGTAATTTTGCAAACTGTTCCTCAGTGTTTATAGGAATAATATTACAATTGCTTTTGTTTAATTTTAGCACTTCTGTTTAATATGATATTTTTTTCTCAGTTTTTTTCATCTATTTCCAGTTAATATAGTGTTGTACTCGTAGGAGTGGTGATGCACTTATTAAAGTTTCTTCTTCTTTTTCTTATCATGATTATTATTTGCTCAAAATATTCTGTATACCCTGTTTATATTCACTTATTTGTAGTCCCTGTAATGTATCACTTCCTGTCAGAGGCCAAATATGATTTCATTCATTTCACATTCAAAATGTGATCAGACACACTGCACAATTCTTGATCAAATTGTATTGTAATCAATTCACGCTAGGCACATTGAGTCCTGAAAGAAAACAAGTAAATCATATAATTTTTAGTTTATCATATTTTACTTAATAGAATATATTCTACTGAATAGAATCTTAACAGAATCTCCCAAATGCCAAATATCTTAATATTCGAAAATTAAATAGGAATTACAGATTCGTATTTTAAATTATTTAAACAAATTAATGTAATATAAATAATTTCTACGCACTTATCTGATAATAAGATGTGTCCGAAGACTATGTTCAATGGGTTTCCTGATATTCGACTCCTTAGCT
>JAFIDM010012231.1:60347844-60375650 GCA_023159025.1 Thereuonema tuberculata | reverse complement strand
TATATTATATTATATTATATTATATTATATTATATTATATTATATTACATTATATTATATTAATGAAATAACTTAACGTGCGCAAATTATTTTAACATGATATAATTTAAGCCAAACGCACTAGACTAAAATACAAAATTACAAAATAAAAGAGCTCACACAATCGATTTCGTCAGCGACTTTGGCTGACTTCTTCAGGTGAAGTTACAAGATAAAATTAAATACAAAACACAGTCTTTATATAGGAATAGGCGAGAATCAAGTGATATTCAAATTTCGGCAAAGTCCACTGTCGTCATTTGTATTTAATTTTATCTTGTAACTTCACCTGAAGAAGTCAGCCAAAGTCGCTGACGAAATCGATTGCGTGAGCTCTTTTATTTTGTAATTTTGTATTTTAGTCTAGTGCGTTTGGCTTAAATTATATCATGTTATTATATTATATTATATTATATTATATTATATTATATTATATTATATCTTCTACGTTCTTGCAAAGGTGAGACAAAAATTGCCAGAGAAAACGATTAGAAGTGGAACAAATGTTTGAACAACGTTATTAATCCTCTTATTAAGCCAATAATTTGTGTAAGGCTTGGTTTTTATGATTAAACTTAACTATATTGATACCATTAAAATAAGCTATGTGGATTTACTTATTCAAGTTTCAGAAAAAAGAAATGTGTACTAATTTAGAAGAAAATACAATATAAAGATATACGGAAGCTTTCTATTTTGTATTATTTTCATGACTTCTAAAAAATTGAGTGAAAAAAATAAAGCAAAATAAAAAGGTAAATGAAAATAGGCTTCAAATGCTTTCAGTGGTTTTGTTTTTATAAAAGTTTCAATAGCAAATCTTTAACTTGACGGATAGAATTTATCCAATTTTTCAACAATTGAATGCTTGTTATTTTGTAACTTTTTTTTCGAAGGTCAACTTAAAAGTAAAGTATAAGAAAAAAACCCCAAACAAACTTGGAATTCCCTGAAATTTAATTTCTTAGAAAAGAGCAATTTACTTATTCGCTAATTTTTAAAGGGAGTTCCGATTTGTCTCCAGGGAGATTAACGTGATTGCCAATTGATGATAACCTAAGTAGGCGACAATCACTCTTTTTGATCGATATTTCGTGACCCTCTGAAGACAGGACTCTAGTTTTTCCTCCCGCAAATCCCTCGGGAATCAGGAACCCAAAGGAAAGAAATGGAATAAGGTAGATTAAGGACGAGTTAGAGCAATTCCCACAAGGCTTGGGCAGCAGATAAAATGATGGCAAAGAGATTCGAAAATCGTGACTGAAGCTCAGGACATAATTTCTCAGGGAAAAAAAAGGCTGAAGGAAGATTGGACTAAAGAGTCCTATTTACAAGAAATTAATGAACCTCCCTTTAAGATCTATTGCTAATGAGACAGAACGTAAATAAAACTTAAGGATTTAAAATTCAGGGTCTTTTCGTTCCATTTTAACCCCTTAATCTGAAAGTTTTGTTTTTTGTTTTTGTCCTTCTTTTAAATATCTATGTTATTAGGGTAAGGCTGTAATCAATTAGAAACTCAAAAAACACGAAGAGTAGCATAACGAATTACTTATATGTTTTGATTGTAAATGTGCAAAAGTGGACTCGATAGTCAAGGTATTTGACGGATTTTCTTCTAGGATATTTCTGCACCAGACGGGTTGGGGATCTACCCAGACCTCTATAGAATGATACAGAGTCTTTTCCGGGGATTAACGGCGCGCCGCGGCGGTCACTCAAAGGCCCCTCGATCTTTACGTAGTCTCGTTGGTCAGGAAACATGGGGAATATTACCTTCCGCCATCCTAACGACCACCTAACTGTTTTAACTTAACGAAATGTGCAAAAGATTTGCTATAGATATCCTGTCGTGGTTTGAATTGTAGATGTTCAAAAACATTAGCAACTTAGGAAATCGATTGAATGATTGAAGGTGGCAAAACAATTTATTATTAATTTATCGTGGTGTTCTGTTAATTGTAGTTTGAAAACTAAGGTTGTATTGATTGGCAGAAATCGTGAATATCATTCTTTGAGATTACATCGCTTTAATTTTGATTAAATGTTCATAGCATAAGTCTAAAAACTGTTACACATTCAGAAGACAATAGTCCAGTAGTAGCGCAATATACTACTTATCACAAAAAAAGTAGTATATTGAACTGTGAAAGTGAATAAATGTAAATCGTGGATATTTATATTTATCTTATATTTAAAATACAATCTTAAGTAATTTAAGAAATAATGTAAATTGAAAGTAATGCCAGATCAATATTATATAAAAAAAAAAATCACAATTATTGATCTTGATTTGAAGTTGTAGTAAATCAAAGTTCTGTATAAAAGCACATCAAGTAGGAACAAACTGCCACGTTGAGCAATTATTACACAAGGTGTTTCGGAAATGGTAGACAAAGAGAAGCGATACGGGTTCCTAAGGTCCCATGTTGTATGACATTTTCTTGTACTGGCCTTAGTTTTAAAGTTAGGAAATGAATGCTTTGGGAATGGTCCCTAATCAAAAAAAGCTCAGTTCTGGCCATTTTCAGCATTTTCTTTAATTATCATATATGTTTTCAGTCATTATATTTGTTATCCGGATTGCTTTTTTGTAAAAATCCTTTAGCTTATTTACATACACTTCCTAATGTGACCTGAGCTTTCTTTGATTAGGGACCATTCCCAAAGCATTCAATTCCTAACTCTAAAACTACGGCCTGAACAACAAAAAGTCAAGGAACATTTTCGACTCTAAAATATCCTTTGGAACCCTCATTTCTTCGCTTTGTCTATCACTTCCGAAATACCCTCTATAATTTGAAGGTAGGTCTTTCCGCTTCGGAGTCATTCCTGTTTCCATAAAATGGTTATATTCAGATAAATGATGTAGTAAGAAAGTACAGAGGCCATCATGAAATATTTCTGTCGAATTTATGGTTTGATAAACCATAAAACGTTCACAAAAATTTGCAATGTATTTTCCTTCTTTTCTGCCTAAATTCAATTGATCGCTTTAATTTTTAAGTGATGCTCGTTTTCGTACCGTTTCAACAAAATTTTAGTTTAAGGATACTTGTTTAAAATAATACACCTTTTACTGAACGAAATGGCGGAACTTTTTTGTATTTTTTAAAGATGTTTTGAAGTATAATAGATGACTAAATCACTTTCACTCCGGAAATAAGTCAATAAAGGCAGTCTCAAAATTTTTTGTATCTAAAGTCCATTTTCTGTGAGGGAATTAAGACAGTCCTTATTAAGAAAAAGAAACAAAAGTAAATTCTGGTCAAAATAGAAAGATTATTAAAAAAATTAAATGTTGGGCTGAATAAGAAATTAAAAGTTTGAAGTGATTTTTGAAATTTTAAAGTTCTTATAAAAGAATTTCCTGAGTCAGTCTTATCGCTATTATTTTCTCCGCATCAATGCTATCGCATAGACGATAATGTTCAAAATTTTAGAAAGTGAACACAGTGTCGGACCTTTATTCAAAGAATGTTTGAAATAAGACTGATGCTTAGTTATAAGAAGTTCAAAATGTTATGGTGGTTCTTGTTCTAATCTATTTTCGCTTTCTCTCTTGATTCTTCCGAACGATACATTGAGACCAAAAACCAATGAACTGTGACAATATTTTAGTTGTAAGGCAATGTTTAATATTATGGAGCAAACATCGTTCTAGTATAGAAATTTGGAAGAAACGATTCTACAACGGAACGCCGATGCGTTCCGGTTAAAGGCCTGGTCTTTACTTCAACTGCTGAAACAGTGATTTATGCAAGATATTCAGCAGCGAACATAATTGGAGCTTCCAGATATTACTGAGACCAGCTCTTAGCAATAGCTTTCTTTCACTTCCTTTGTAAATTAATTGAGGTAATCTTTGTTAAGATCATCAAGAAAATATTATTAGAAATTTCATTTAAAAATTACGTTTGAAAACTGCATAAACTCTATTTTTTAGAGAAATTTAGCAGAAATTTATGTTTTCTGCTCAAAAGCAATTCCAATAAGTATATTAGCATAGTAATAAACATATTTATGAATTTCTGGCTAAAGAATAGATAATAAGATTTTTTTTACTTCTGATTCCATCCTGCAGTTCAGCAAACTCATACAACTTAGATCCCTCTTCCAAATTTGGCAAATTATTTAAGACTGCTTTTAACCAATTAAGCACCACGTAAAGGGTAAGCTACGATTGGACTCTAAATGAAGAATGTGATTTATTTGGCTATTGTTACTGAAAATAACGGTAATGGTACTTTTTTCTTTACAAAAACGGGAAACTTTAATTCCGTTAAGTTTTAGAAAGTCTTCTGAAAAAAAGATAGCAAGCTTTCAAATAACAGGGAAAACCTGAATAGTTTGCTCTACTTCTTAACAAAGAGTTCTTGAACAAGTATTGTTCAAGACTTAGAATTTCTGGATATCTTCTGGATTTTCTGGATAATGAACAAGTAACAACCAATATTTTTTCTTTTTTTTTTTCACTAAAGTTAAAAATATAAATGAGATAAGAATCTCTCTCAGATGGTTTGTATTTATCTATAATACCTATTTGTTTATCGAATATCTGCTTGGCAAAGAAATTACCACCGTTTCAATACACAAACAAACCTCAAAAAATGCTAAGAAATAAGAATTTTTGCTTTTCATGGCATCAGTGAAGAAATAATAAATTATCTTAAATATTGAATTCATTTACTGAAGGAATGTGCTACAGTTGCATTTCCTCCAAGACTTTTACATTTGAAGGTTCGAAATGTAAGAAGAAATGTCAGCGTTTCTTGAAAGGATAAAACATTTTGAAGGAGGCACTCCTTCGATTTTCTTCCTCTGCTCAAAAATACAAATCAGCTCATTTCTTGGCAAAGGACTTTTATCAAAGCGCTTCAATTGTTGTTTTTAATTGAACAAGGAGATAAATAACAGGCAACAAACATAATTATTGTTAACAGAGAATTAAAGGAAACATTTTAGGAACCAAATTTATAATCTCCTTGATATCCATCCGTGGAACCTCTCTTCTCTTAGATCAACGAACAATGGATAAGAAGATCCAATGTAACACTCTTCTTAATTCATCAACATTAAAGTATGCTATGCAAAAATTTAACGTGCGAACAAACAATTACATGAAAAATAAAACAAAAAAGCACAAGTTTTTGTGCGTTTTTGTTTTACTTTTCATGGAATTGTTTGCACGCACGTTAAATTTTTGCATTGTATATATTTCTTGTTTAACAATTAACCCCTTACATGCTAAGCGATAGCGGGAATTAATTGATTGGCATTTTTATTCTTTATTTAGGTTTTGATGTTTTTTGAATTGGAGGGCCGTTGTGCTGTTTACTTTTGTTTTTTTTATATGTTTTCCGAGTTCACTGAGATGTAAGATACTGGGCGGATCCAACTGACGATGGCCAGGAAACCTGAAATAGGCTATCTTGGATTCCAGGTATCACAATTTCCAAAAACAGATCAGTGAACTCTTAGTCTTTGCGTTTTTGTTTTTGTTTTATTTTCATACAAGTATGCTATTCAGGTAGGCCTTTAATATGTTTTTTAAGTAGAATTACATTTCTTTTACGATATTTGGTACATGTCTGCAATCTAACTTTTATAAGCAATAACGAAATTACTACTTCTACTCATTAAAAGTAATAACTCGAGTGTCTGGGAGAAGTAATTTTATTTTTAGAAATAAACATTGACTTTTTTGTTTTAAGGAAACGAGGCAATGAAACGAATATCATTTGCCTTATTTATTAAAAACCGATTGTTGCCTAAATTAATTACCAACTAATAAGGAATAAACGATAATTTTTCATTCGTTAAGTAAGGTATTCTCCATGAAGGCAACTGAAACTTGTCATTATTTTCTATTCTTTAAAACAAAAAGTAATGAAATAGAATATTTATCGCTCTTTTATTTAGTTTTAAAATTGTACGAGGTTATGCTAATGAAAAAAACATCACTGGAATGTGTAGAATTCGTTACAGATTCTCCTAGAGGAATAAAAATAACTCTGAAAAACTGAAAACAACAACTCGTGTTCGTTGAAGAACAACTCTAACCACAAATGCGGAAAATTCATCACAAGATGGTGTTTTCATCAAATTTTCTAGAAAACTCTCCGAAAGTTCAAGATAAGCGTAGGCAAATTTTACAAATAAAAGAAACGAGCTAAATCAATTATTAATAATAATTATTATAAAAATAGCTAAAAGACTTAAAATCAATAATTTAAGTAAAATTTCATTTTGTAAACGAATAAAAGAGGATTGTAAATATTTTATTTAAGAAACTTATCAAACTAACGATAGTAATTTCATCGCTGTTTGCGATTTTATTTCATGAATTTCTTTGTTTCATATTTATATTGAAAGGCACCTAAAAAGAATTTTATTTTTATGTTATTTCTTTGCTCTAGATCAGCATTTTTCAACCGGAAGTTCTTGAGATGTTCGCCGGTGGAAAGCTAGAGGAGGTCGGGTAAAATTTTAAAACAGGAATAAAATTAAAAAATGATACTCGAAACGGATTCTTTTTAGAACAATAACTGTTCCTTGGCCTCTAACTTAGCCATTAAGAATGAATATATTGTTTTTCATAATACGGTTCAGTCTTTAAAAACTATTTTCCCTAATAGCCATTAGAATTTTAGGTATTGTTGGTACTTAAGGTAATTAGAACACGAGAAATGGTACATCAGAAAAAAAGGCTGGGAAACGCTGCTCAACACGTTTTAATACTCATAAAAATGTAATGTTTTTAATTAGATTAATTAGATTAAAAACATTTTTTTTCTATTGAAAAAACTTGAAGAGAAAAAAAATGAAAAAAAAAACTCCAAACAACATCCAACTATTCATAATTGTGCAACCCTACTATTATTTTCAGCATTTCATAAAAAATTCTAACATTGTAATATTCGTTTTAAACTATTTCCTCAACTTCACCTGAAAATTCCAACTTTCTATTCTTCCTTTTCATCTGTTTTCCTCTTTTCAATTAATCTTTCAGTCATTTTTCTTTGTTTGTTTCTTGTTCTTTATTTTCTTTCGGGAGCAAACTTTCCGAATTGCAGCTCTTCACGCGATGGGACTAATAATATTTGCTGCAGCTTTTGTTCTTCTAACGGAACAGCTTTAGTCTCTGATCGAACTACTCGGGTTAAAAACTTTCTTTAAGAGTCAAGTTGCAGGAAGGGCCCCAGGGACCTCCAGTGCGACAGATCTATGACACCAACTTGGACAGGAAAGAAATAGCGACGGGTTGTCACGACGGTATCTTTCTTTCGATGCTATTCTTATTCCCTTGATATTCTTCCTTGAGTTTTACTGTCTCTATTAGTGAGATTGCAAAACTCCCACTCGCTTGCTTCTACTTGTATTAACAGTTTTTATTGGTTGTTAGCACTGAATATTCAGAAATCTTTAATGAGTAAAAGTTAAGAAAGAACAAAAGAAGAATTGGTTTTTTTTAATTAATAAAAGTGGCAGTGCTTATTAGTGATCTTTAAAAATGCATTACATTCGAGATGAATTTGTGAGAATATTTACATATTTCCATATTAGTAAATATAAGCCCAGAGAAAAATTATAACCAACAAACTATTTTATGCAATTTAGGTCTTTTAATTTACTTTATTCATTACACTTCAGTAACTTTTAGCGCAGCAAATTCACCTAAGTTTTACTTAAAAAAAAAGAAAATTTTCAATTAATATCTTTTCATTTAACGTCAGAACATGCCTTGGTCATCAGAATTGAGTAATACTGACATTGTCATTGTTCATTTTAACTTTAATGTATTCTAGTGCTTGATTTTCAAAATTCTTGAATAATTTACTACTTATAATTATATGACTGCAACGCCACCAACTCTATATAGGGTAGAAAAAATTTCACAAAAATTTTCAAAAACGATAGCACCTTTAAGCTGTGAGGAATTATTCTTTCCTTCTAAATTAATCCTCCCAACCAAACTTATTTATATATAATACACAATAATACATCACAAGCTCAGGAGAACACAGTGAAATAAGATATCTTAGTTAAATTCTTTTTTTAGAACAAATAAGAAATTTAATAAGATTAATTCTTTAAAACTGTGGTCAGAAAAGTGTTATATTAAAATAAGTTTAATACGGGTAAATAGTTATCCTTTAAAAAAGTATATTACTCTCATTCGAATTTCTTAGATCGTGAGTATTGAGATAATGCTTTATCCTATTTGTATTTGCATATTTTTTTTTTTTTGTTTCACAAAAACATACCTGAAATAATATACACTGTGCAAGCAGACATTAAAAGTTTCTCAACCAACCTTAAAATTCCCTGGAAACGCATTTTTTGCATTCATATAACTCCACCCATTGTATCCGAAACATGAAAAAAATCTTGGTTGTTCCGCTTTTTTCGTTAGAATGTTATCGTTTTGTCTGTAACCTCAAGGTTACAGTTCAGTCGTCTTAATCTTCGGGAATTTAATATATTACCAGAAAATACTATATATTCTAAGGCCGTTCCAGCATAGCCTAGTAGTGGTCTAAGCGGTGGTCTCCCAATTAGCAGATGTGTCAAAATCTATTGGATTCGAATCCCGGCAACGACATGAATGTTTCAATTTCCTTTCCGGTGTTTGTCAGTCTCTTCTTGATTTTCTCTTTGGGTCTAAAGCCATGCCAAAATGGCTTTCTGAGGAAGGCAACGGGAAACCACCTCAGTATCTATTCCCTAGAATAAAGAAGTCTCCGAGGTCGGAGAGCACCAATGGACATGCTGAATGCAGCAGAAATATGATTATGATTATGTGATTATGAATTCTAGACGCCGTTTAGAGGAGAAAAAAATATGTTTGTTTTTTTTGCAGACTTATTACTTACTAATGTTTGAGCATTAAATAACTTAACCTTGCCTTAATACAATTACTAAAAATGTGCAAATCAGGGATGGAGAATTTGCGGCCATTTGTGATGATTCAGTGGGGCCTTTCAGTTCATATTTATATAAGGGAGGAAACTTCCACAAAAAACAGTAAAGGATTATATTATAAATAAATTGAAAACTCACAATGCTGTAATAGTCAGAGCTGAAAATTGAAAAATTCCTTGAGATGACTATTTACAAAATCGATTGAAAGAAAATCTCCGAAATATTTTTCTTTCGATACAATCATACATCGCTTCATGACAGAGTTAGGTTCCAGGAAACATATCTTGAAACTTATTTTTCGCTAAATGAAGAATGATTTTCCATTTCACCCCATATTATAATTCTAGATACGTTCTTAGAAAATTTATTTCATTACATAACAACTAAATGTAGCCCTTAATGATCTATTGGAATTATTTTAATATCATACATAAATACATTAATATCGTATATTAAAAGGTGGCATAATATAGATGGGGAAACCTTCAATTTAAGCCTTTGCAAATGATATTGTCCTTGTAGCACACTCCCATCAAGATTTGGAATCTCTTTAATTAGAATAAATCAAAGCTGTCAAAAGATAGGCCTAGCAATGCACCCGGATAAAACAAAATGGATGAAAAATTCGCACTGTAATAACAACACATTAAAAATAAACAACAATGTCATTGAAGAAGTGGATAACTACACATATTTGGGGCAAGCAATTCAAATGGACAATATTTTAACACAAGAAATTAACAGAAGAAAAAAAAGCTACATGGGTATCCTTTAATCGTATTATTTCATTCTAATTATTAATCCAGAATAGACATAAAGATATGTTTTGATCTTTTCAATAGCAATGTCCTACCATCATTAACGTATGGATTTGAAATTTGCAAGACTCCACTTAAAGAGGAAGAATCTTTAAAGTCGAATTTGTAATATTAAGAAATCTGAAAACATAAGATTTACAGAAGTGAGAAAAATTAGTCAAATAAGATATACGCATGAAACAATATATGATAATAAAAAAAGATGGGCAGAGTATATTGATAGGTTTAAATATAACAGATGGACTGCTAGGGTTGCTGCTTGGTACCCTACAGATAGAAAAAGGATACGAGGAAGACCACCAACTAGATGGGTCGACCCCATCCTTAAAATATCTGGAAAACAATGGAGTATGAAGGCCCAAGACCAGAAGTGCTGGAAATACAAATGGCATCTTTGGACAAATCCAGGATGCCATCACAGGTTCATCAAGTAATCAAGTAAACATAAATAAAGTTCTACTGATGGGGCCTGGTGACGTAACATGACAATGACAGAAAGTTTCGCACTCTTAGATTAAATGTTTGTGAATACATTTATCTTTTGAGTACAGAAATATCTAACAAACTCTTTGCAATTCTATTATTGATGTTTTATTTTTTCTTTTTTTTATTCTTTCATTTCATCAGATATGAAACTTTTTGAAAAGTTATTTCATTGGCTGAGTGGTTTCTTTCAGATTCTTTTTCACGACGTTTTAGATTATGTTTTTTTTTTTCTTTTAATATGTGGTGATCTATTCAGAGAAAAAGAAAAAATATGTCTTGTGTATTATATTTCTTTCTTTGATGTCCCGAGACCTCATGCTTCGTGCCGTCTCAATCTCTCACGCCTTTTTTTATTATGGAATGTTTAGAGAAGATCTTTCTAGAAATGAAAATTTTTTTTTTTCTGCATTAAATGTCGTTGCTAAGAAATAATCTAAAGGAAGATTTCACTTAAAGGGATAAAAAAAAATATTTTTCGAGATTCTGAAAAATAAAAATTCCAGTATTTTAATAGAATTTTTACGTAGTGTTACATTTATTGATTGCTTTGTACTTATTAAACAGGAAATAATAATGCTTTTATTAAAACTCTTTATTTCAAACTAGCATACACTTAGTCTTACACTAGCATACACTAGCATACGATGATGGGAAAATAATACAAGTGTAAACATAAAAAAATAACAACTAATAAAAAATGATTACTTTTTTTATCTCTACGTCCCCTACCCCTTTCCCCAAAATTAATGCCTCAGCGGTGCCTGGTCAGGATTACCTATGCGATACCTGATCGTATATATAGTGTACTTTTAATCCTTTGCCCAAAGGATTTTACTATTCTTCTATCAATTTACTATTTAGTAAAACAGTGATTATATGTAAAAAAAAAAAAATTAATTATGCAGTTTTCTTTTAATTTCAGAGCAAAAAGTGCCCTAATGCATTGAAAAAGATTATCAATTTTTAAAAATTATTTTATTAGTAGTATAAATACGTGATTCCTGAAGATCTCTCTATATTTGTTACAAGATTAAAATATCCCTATCGCACACTCACTGCGGTAAATGTATTTCCAAAGATGAACCATCTTGAGATTTGTGAATAGTGATTGATAATACCATCCAAGTTCTTAAGGGTATCTATCTAGTACTCATAAAAGTTTTACCTGAAATGCTCAAAATGTACGGCAGTTATCCATGTCAGAATTTGAGATCACACTCGACTTTGTAAGCCCCGTCTACTAAAACCAGTGAACAGATGTCGACTTATTTTACTCATTTTAGTTAAATCAATGCCCTAAAAACTCTAATGTTCTTGGGAAAAGCAATATATATATATATATATATATATATATTGTGACAATACTCATATGTCAATTATTATAATACTCGAAATATTAGAATTTTAGTTATATTATTTTTGCCTTTGCAAATGTCAAAGAAATGTCAACTTAAAAAAAAAAAAAAAAAAGAATTTTTTTTTTTTTTTTCCGAAACATTGTTTTGTAAAGCTAATGGCGGAAAAACTTCGTTTGCGTTAGTTTTTAGTCATTATTAGTAATTTTATTTTATTTTAGGCTTTAATTTAGTTTTAGTCAGAATCTTAGGAATTTTAGGAATAAATCTTTAAGTTTTAAAATGTTAGAATTTAATATGATAGATTCAAGAGTTTAGATTAATTTTAAAATATTTAAGGATTTAATCTTATTTAGCTTAGATTAGATTTAATTTTTAAAAATAAGAAATTAATTTTCTTTTGCTTTAATTCAGCCGAGTTTATTTGAGTTTGGGAATTTCCTATTCTTAGGAATTTTCCGTGAGGTCATCATTCCATATTAGGAATTGTTGTAAGCATTGTAATCTTATTGGTTAATCAGCATTATCTCTCGATATGAGGTAATAATGAGGTGATCTCCCTTATTTGGGCAGATATGCAATCCTGCTATCTGAATGGTCAAGGGGACGCGTGACGTCATATAGCGGCACTCTTAAACTTATTTAAAGGGGTGTTCGGAGAAGTTCTCTCTCTCTTGCCTGCTGTTCTCTTGCCGTTTGCTCTCTTGCCCGCCGTTCCCTCGCCGTTTTGCTCTCTTGACCTTTTGCTGCAATGCACCTGGCCTCGTCGACCGCCGCGGACAAGGTATTGGAAGCCGCGACTCAAATTATCGGCGAATCGAAGTCATGTCGACTTGTTTGTTAGAAATAGGGCGTGTTAAACCAAGTTATCTTTAGTTAGAATAGGCAACCCATGGATAGCCTTAAATTTCTATAAATCATTTATGAGAAAAATTACTGAAAATAATTTGCAAAGCAAGGCTTGCAAATTTTCTGTTTCAATGCACGTGTACACCCGTGCAGGATTCCGCGAGTTATTTAGTGCTCCCCAGTTCAGTTAGTGCAAATTATTCGTCTATTTCAGTGCGTCGTTCTAAGCCATAGCTTCGCCGAAATTGTTATTCTTAAGTGAAGTGACATATTATTATTTGCAGTGTTGAATAAAATTGTTAAGTTTAATTAATGTGGTGAATGCGTTGTGCTTCTTTGTGCGTGAACGTGAAGTGTGGCTCCCCCACGCTCCGAATGGACTGGGTTAGTTAGGGCGTGCCATGTAACGACTTTGGAGGGGGTAGATAGAAAATTCACCGAACGGACTTTTCGGTTGGCGCCCAACAAATACCCGAACAACCCCTGAAAGGCTAAAATAACCCCCAAGAGCAGCGTCCCGTTACAATATATATATATATAGTATATATATCGTGAAGAAGAAGAATTTCGTAGCAAATGTATATTCGTTATATTCTCTGATTGGCTCGTATCACAAGATCATCTGTTCAGGTAGGGGAGAATGCAATAATATATTTTTCCTTTGAAAACTACAATATAATAGCACTTTCTCTTTTTTATAAGTGTAAAATTTAATATCTGAGCTTTCTTTACTATTTATTTATTTATTTATTTATTTATATAACTTTTCAGTTGTAACTTTTACCATGAAAGGAAAATAAATTCGGTTTGCATCATAAACGTTCAATTGGATTGAATTTAATTCAACTGTCTAGGTGAAAATTAAAGAAATAGTATCATTTTTTGAATACTGCTTGAATTTATACTGTGTTATCACTAAGCATTTCTATTTATGTTATTTATTAAGAAGTTATTTACTTTTACGTAGTTTCTAATAAACTCCATATTTGCAAGATCACAACTGCATTGATCTTGCATCCATTTGCACAAAATGTACATATCAAATAAGTATATTTTATGGCGACAACAGGGAGAACAACACTAAAAATCCAGATACACTTTTTATAAATATTTTATAAAGGGATTCTTTATGGGTTTTGTTATAAAATGTATGGATGATCGAAATATGTAATATTGCTTTAAAGTTTCTATCTAAAATGTAACTTATTAGGCAGCTAAAATTTACATAGCATAAAGCAATACAAATCAAACAGAATTACAGGCTGTGCACTGAGATTTAAATTATTCTTATATTTGCACTAGAGGACAATGAAAAGACAGCATATATGACAATAATTTTGATTACATTATTAATCTTAAGGCACCAAAGTATTGGGATTCTCTAAGAATACCACTCTTTACGGCAATATATTCCTCCATCAACGTAAGACATAAAGTTCTTATATAGCTTTGTTTAATAAATCCAATAGTAACATTTTCTGAATTGAAAGAATACCTTAGCAGTGCTCCTAAGGTAACTTATCAACCATTTTCATTCTAATTCCTTTTTTATTTCTTTATTATTTTTTTACAGGTATTGTTAACTGAGGAGCAATGATTTTGCTGAGAAAAAAGTATCAACTCTAATAAATGTATTTGCAGGGAATTGCACTATTAAAAGTTAAACACCATTTTGGGCCGTTTATCAGCGACTACGTTTGTTTCAAAGGGTTATTTCCAAAATGAAGTCTTCTCTCAGTTCTTGTCTGATTGTGTGACACTGCGAGTGCTGTCATTTCTCCATCCCTACGGATTTGTTGACGGGCGAAAAAACCCGACTGGGAAGAAGATGACATGCGATGTATGCACTCTGAAGCAGATCCTGACGGAATCCGACGATCCGTACCAAAGCGAAATATTCGTCTCGCTTCAACGACTCCCGTGCAAAAGGGCGTCATCTGCAATCGGAGAGGACGGCATTCTTCTGTTAAAGAGAAACACTCAAGGAAACTGATTTAAATGTTGTACAAAACTTTGAATATTTCCTTTGTGGCAAGAACAAACAGTTTGAATTCTCTTAGTTCCTCAATGAAGCGGGGAAATCTCCGAAAACTGAAATAAACCAATATAAATATTCTGAAAAAGAATAAAGAGAGAGAATTGGTTTTGATTGTTTCAATGAAAACATTATATGTATAAGGATATTGATGGTTTATTGTTATATTTTGTTAAAGGATCAGCCTCAGCTTCTACAGGTGTAACATTTTAGAAAAAAATATATTTCGTAATAGCAATGCATTCAAATACAAGCATTAAGTTAAGAATGAAAACGAAAATAATTAAAAATTTTTGCCTGTTGTATATCAATTACAATGCAAAATTGCAACAATAAAAAAAAGGAGAAATTTGAAAACCCATAATGGAATAACTTAATAACTTCGGGAAATTAAAATATCTTTAAATTCATTTCTTAGAATGGACATCACAATTCAGTAAAAAAAACAAAAACAAAATTCGCCCATCAAAACCAATGCTAAAAATATCAAATAAAGCAGGTAACGATATAAATAGAATTAAATCGCTGTTTATTACACATTATAAGCACATGAACAAAGTAAAGGCCTGGAAGTAGGAATATTATATGAATACACATAACCATTAAGTAAATCATAACAAGAGATAAATTACGCAGGCATACATTTAAAAAGTTTAGAAAAGCTTAAAAAACAATCTAAAAGGGATCTTGACCTCGGTTTCGATCGTGCCACAGAGCTTTCTCAACTGATGAACAAGAATAAGAAACCCGTCCTTAAATAAATTCTGTGAAAAACAAAATGCGATGAAACCCCGATTTCAACCAATGAAATTACTGAAATTTGAAGGATTAAAACCAATGAAGGGATGTCTGGGATATCCAATGAAAGGCCCCCATGGCTCTAACGCTCGCAATGGAAATAGATGACACATCACCTATTGCCGATGAGTTCACCCATTAGATCAGAACGCAAAAAAAAATATATATAATAAATAACTAATTAAATTAAAAATGAAATTGATACGAATGCAAGGTAGAGTAACGACTATTTACGAAAACCATACTCAGCTATTTGTTGTACAGAAAGATGATCATTACAAGCGTCAGGGGATGTCAAAATAAATAATGATTCTTTGTATTTACGAACAAAGTGGTCTGACTCTTTGCAAATGATACGAGGATTTTCTAAATCTATTGTATGATTAGTAGTATTAATATGAGCTACGGTATTGTAATTTAAATCACGATTTGTGATTGCGTTAGCATGTTGTGAAACTTCTGCCGGGTTTCTCCAAGGTACAAACAGGGGTATTGGGAACATTGTAAAGCGTAAACAACGCCTGACTGCAAAAGATCTGAGTTAGGAAGTGATTTATTTCTCAAATATTGGAAATTGTATTATTAGATCGTGAAGTTAATGGCTTGAATATCTTCCTCAACGTAGAGAACGTTGAATATCTTCCTCTGGGGTTTAAAAGGAAAGAAAGAAATTTAGTAGGCTTGACTATATTTTTGTTTAGGTTATGGTAATGATTTAAAGTTGCTGTAGTTACGCATTTTTTGATAAATGCCCGAGGATAATTATTGTTAACAAATAAAGAATAAATATTATCAACTTATTCAACGAAATCAACGAGGTTATTGGGCATGACGTAACGATCTCTTAATGGCCATACGAATGTTATTGGATTTAAAGGACAATGCGATAAGAAATTAAGGGTAACCCCACAATTTGTAGGTTTCCTATAGACAGAAGTCAAAATGATGTCGGACTTTCTAGAAATTAATACGTCAACGAAAGGAATAGTGTTATTATTTTCAAATTCAATATCGCAGGTAATATCAGGGTGAATATCCAAAATGTATCCAAAATACCTAACTGAATGGATGATGCTGTGTAAAGCAAGAGATCATCTACATACCGACAGTACAGGGGAATGAATAGCTCCTCCTCGTCGAAAATGCGGAAGGCTGTGTAGATCATGACCACCTCTGCCAATCTCGCAGAAATGGATAACCCCAATAAGAGGCCAATGCTTTGTTTGTAAAACTTATTATCAAAGGGAAAAACTGCAAATTAAATACTGACTTAATAAGGGGATATAAGTAGCTTGAATTGCTTTTTTGTTAGCAAAGTTATTATTTGACTTAAGAGTAATGTAATCTAAGGGCTTGATAACGAGATCATAAGAAATAGAAGTAAATAAAGATTGTACACCTAATGAAAAAAATGAAAAATCCTTTATTTAACTGTAATGCGTGGAGGCGCTTAACCAATTCAGAACTATTTGGTACAGAAAAAATTGAAGAAAAACTAAAATCTGATAACTTAGAAAAAATGAAGCCTGATAACATTTTGATAACTGAATTATCACAATTAACAATGGGCAGGGAAAAGGTTATCAATTCATTTTTTATGAATTTTTGGAAGCAAACGGAGTTTAGGAATGTTGAACGAACTGTCTTTTACCTCCTTGACTGTTTGAAAAGCCAAATCACCATTGGAGGCTATTTCACGAAGAATTTTTCTAATGTAATTGAGTACAGATTTCTCAGACATTGAAAAGAAAGAAATGCCGAGAGTATTATCCAGAAAACGGTTCCCCAAATCTCTGTATTGGAGATTATTCATCACGACAACCCCTCCTCCCTTGTCGGCCTGAACAATACCTAAAACATCCAACCCTTGCAATTCTTTAAGAGTTATCAATTCCAAAGGATGTATGCCATGAGAAACTGGCGAACGGAGAGTGTTCCTAATAATATTATCTATTTTTGGACGCAAATGATTTGAAATGGATGTAGTAAGTAAAGAACGAAGGATCGCCTCGATGGGTGGAACTAATAAATAGAGTTTGGGCGGGGAAAGCACGTTGAATTTCAAACCCTTACTAAGGACTTGTCCTTGGAACAAAGTTAATTTATAGTCACTAAGGTTTACAATATGAGAAGCAGCTGCACGGGAATCGGCCATCGGTCTATGCTGAGTTTCTTGAGTTTTTAACGTGAACTTCGGAGATACGGTTGAAGGCATTAAAATAGGCTGCGGCGGCTTGCTGAAGAAGAGGGATAAAACTTTGAGCAATATAATTTTGTAGACGATTAGATAAGCCTTTTATCCGGATCACAATATATTCAGCTCTTTTGTGGAGTCTTGAAATTCTAGTAGAAATGATGTTCTTACGAAGCTTCACTAGCAATTGTTCAATTTGCGTAGATTGCTCACATACCTTGACGCAGAATGCGGTTGGTCTAAGGTCCCCTTTACTCAGAAACCCTTTCAGAATATATTTAAGGACGGGTTTCTTATTCTTGTTCACCAATTGAAAAAGCTCTGTGACACGAGCGAAACCGAGGTCCCGATCCTTTTTAGATTGTTTTCTTAAACTTTTTAAATGTGTCGGCATAATTTATCTCATGTATTTGCACACGTTAAGCCTTACATAAATCATAACAAATTTCAAAATAATACAGTTTATATTGAAGTTGTTATTATTAATGTAGCCATCACATTTTTTCATGGGAATAACACTATAAAGTGAAACTTTAACAACTTGTATTTGTATGAATTTTTATCGACCCATTTTTATCGACCCATTATCGCTATTGTGATAAAGAGACCAAAATCGGTAGCTATTGCGTTTGTCCTGTCCGTCCATGTCTCTCCACCCCTAACAACTCCCGAACGGAAGATCGGATCGACAAACGGATTGCACCATCGTTTTCAGAGGCACAAACACTTGTAGGAATGGGGTTTTCTGAGGCTAACGCTCCCCCCCCCATGTTAGAGATATTTGGTATTGTTGCTATTGTACCCTCCTAAAAACTCCCGAACGAAACTGATCGACAAACGGACTTCACCATCATGTTCAGAGGCGCAAACAATGTAGGAATGGAGTATATTCAGAGTCAATGCCTCCCCATGTTCGAGATATTTGGCATTGTTTTCATTGGATTTCCACTATTAGCTTAAATGTTAGAAATGCAATCATCTGACTTCAGTTGTCAGCTATAGCTCGATGCGTAAGGTCTCGCTCTCTTACATTGAGAGTTGACGGTTCAAATCCGTATAGGTACTTTATTTTTTATTTTTTTTTTCAATGTCGCTGTCGGCATGGTTTTTTTTATCTTATTTCCTTAACGATTTTTTTTTTTAATTTTTTCCCTAATTTTTTTTCCTTACGTTAATGTATTTCCTTTTATTATTATTATTTTATTATTATAGGTTACCTTTAAATTTATGCTTTATATTCACTTGTTATTACCAATTAAAATACACAATCATTTTCTTAAGTGCTAAATAAGTGTAAAAGCTGCTGACTGAATCGCTAGCGAAGTATACCTAATAAACATCAATTATCAGAGATTATAATATATATTTTATATGATAAACGAAGGTGAGTTTGAGAAATACTATATGTATAACAACGATGCATGAATTATTGGATCAAAATAAGAGATTAACATTCAGTGAAAGTTAAGTAGATTAAAAGAAAAATTCCTCCAATTGAAAAATATTAATTCTAAGTACTTTTATTTTTAGGATGTTGAAGAGTTAATTTATGGAAAATGTAATAGTTTTCTAATAGTTTTCTAATAAATTTTACTGACATCGATTTAATCTTTCAACTTCACATTTAATACTGAGATTAACGAGTATTAGCGTTAAAACATCTATCACAATGTTTTCTGTGATCAGTATAAATAGAAAAACGAAAAACAAAGTGATATTTCCAATTCGTTTAGCTATTTATTTCTATAGTATTCTATATGAGGGTCGTGTACATCCCACTTGTACTAGACCGAAAGGATTTATCACGCGAATTAACAGAAGGCCATAGATAGCTGGAAAGAAAGAAAGAAATGAAGAAAATAAACAGAAGAAAAGAAGACCTAGCCCCGATTCAAACCCAGATTCAGCGAAGTACGGGCTATCGCTTAGACCACTCGGCTAAGCCTGAACGGCGTTATGTTGACATTAGAATTTGATTAAAGCATGATTAATATATATTTTTTTATCATAACTTTTCTGTATCGATATTCGAAATGTAATCGGAAATTGAAGTAATTATAAAGACAATATGCAAAATTAAAAAAAAAAAATTAAAAAAAATTAAAACGTAAAAGTATTTATTGCAAAATAATTACGTCTTTTGATTCCCAGAAAAAAAAGTAGATCATTTCTTTAAGTAAGTTTTTGTAGCATCTCTCTATTTGTGTTTTTGGTTGAAAAACTGATTTCTTTGATAAATTAGAAAATAATTGCACTGCTTTACATCGAAATTCAAATTTAAAAGCTTAGTCTTATTATCAAAATTTGCTTAGATTTTAATTGTTCTAAACCTATATTTATAAGTCTCTTATAATAATAAAAAAAACATCGAAAAAAAAAAACTTCCAAGAAATTTTTAGAATAAAATATTATTTTACATGAAAATGTAAGAATTTACTGAAAGAAGACATTAAAATTGGATGTCTGAAGCTTTTTAAATGTAATCCTCACCAATTTTTGTTAAGTTTTTATTTGTTAAAATGAAATTCCAATATCATGGATTAAATTTTTAATCCACGGGCCAAAACACTCTTTCAAGTAATTCAAAGATTAATAATTTGATTAACATAAAACTTAAAAAATTTATATGTCTAAACCTGATTAGATCTTCATGCTTTTGCAATTATTTAGGATATTTCACTGAAGAGTCAACATTTGTAATTTTTTAAAACAATCAAATTTCTAGTGATGCACATTAAATTCTATTTTTAATCCAGTTAGAATTTTTAGAAAAAACTGGATTTTAGTTTCTAAAAGTTAGCGTTAAGGCTATTTATTTAGAGCCAAAGCTTTATTTTTTAAATTAAATTCAAAATCATGAGTATTAAAAAAATGTTTGGAAATTCTCAAAGGAATTTTTGGATTTTCTTTTTATACTATTTTCATAAATTTTAATTGAAAAAAAAAAAAAAAACCCCCAAAGAAAAGGCGTTGGTTCCAGAAACCGAACCTCCAGAATCATTTTTTTGCTCATCATTGAACTGTAGTAATCTTAAGTTTGGAACTTACAGGTTACTTTCATTTCTGTATATTTATTCAGGGTAAAATATATATATTCAGGGTAAAAGTCATTAAGGTCCTGATTCAAGCAAATGCAGCCGACTGCAAACCCTTTATTTCTTTTATATATTTCTTTTTCCATTGAACCTAAAATTCTGAAAATTTAAAAATGAACTTGTGAATCATCTGGGATTTCAATTTTCTTGTTTTTAATTTTCAAAATATCCTGCAATTAATTAAATTAAAACTCGAAACCAGTCAATTTTTTTGGTGTTTGTGAGGTATTTCTCGGCATTTTCAACTCAAAAAAATTTGACGAAAACCTAAAATGATAAAAATTTGTATTTAAAATATTTGTTATTAGTGCAACGGTTCATTTTTTAAAAAAAATAATTTAATCTCACACAATTTTATAACAACACAATTTTTATTTTTTTTTTTAAAAAAAAGAACTGTTGCACTAATAATAAATATTTTAAATACAAAACATTATTTTATAAATTTTTTATCATTTCAGATTTTCGTAAAATTTGTTTGAGTTGCAAATATCGAATAATGCCTCAAAAATACCCAAAAAATTGACTGTTTTTGAGTTTTAATTTAATTAATTGCAGAATATTTTGAAAATTAAAAACAAGAAAATTGAAATCCCAGATGCTTCACAAGTTCATTTTTAAATTTCATGGAATTTTAGGTGCATTGGAAAAAGAAATATAAAAAAGAAATAAAAGTTGCTTGAGTCAGAACCTTAACCATCTTCAACGACAGATATCTGCCAACATGTAGTCAAAAGTCCTTGTGAAGATTCAAAAGGAATTAAGATTAAAAGGCATTATATCAAAGCCTTTTTATATAAAACACACAGATATTTTTGAATGTTAGAAAATAAAAAAAAACAAAAAAAAAAAACATTAAACTGCTTTTCTGGTAAAATAACTAAAATTTTTAGAACTTCGAATTTTTTAGATGTAACAGAACTATTATAAGTGCCTAAAAACCAACAAGTTACACCACAGTGTCAATAAAAAAAATAATAAGTTAATTTTTAAAACATTACAGAATCTGTAAAAGTTCACTTAAAATAGCTGTATGTCAGTCGTAATCTAATCTGAACTAAGAAATAAGCTTATTATTGAATTTCTTGATGTGTTGCTGGATCACAATACATTCTATGACGGAAGCACATTTGTACTGGGAGACTTACACAACTACACAGTTAGTTGGAAAATTATCAAACCTTGTTCAGGGTATTTCAATCACAAGTTGCTATGAAATCCAAAATATGATTTTTTTTTCTTTTTGTATGCGTAAGTTAGACTACAGAAACTATTTGCTATGTGGTTATCACATGGTTATGTTTGTTCGATAAGTTAAATACCTGTCGGAATACGGAATAAACCGTTTACGAAAAGTTTCATATTAAATAATAAAATCAGCTTTAACATACATAAGCCATTTCTACAAACACAATTTATAGCAGTTATTTATATGTTATATATTTGTAATGGATTAGCCAAAAAGTTCGTTCGGTTTTTAAGTAAAAATAAAAGACACATTTTTCATTTTCACCAATAATTTTATTGAACAACGTATTCAGCGGTTTGTTCCTGACCTTCTACCATCTTTCAGGCAACTTCATAATTCCATCTTCCCAAAACTTTTTTATCTTTTTAGCAAAGAACTATCCCAGGTGCCTTTTGCAGTCTTCCAGGAATTGAATTTTTTTCATTAAGAGAATTTTGTAAAGACCGAAATCAATGGAAATCCGAAGGTGCAAAGTCTGGTAAATACGGCGGATGAATCAGAACTTCCCAGCCAAGCTGTAACAGTTTTTGCCTGGTCATCAAAGCAACATGCGGTCTTGCATGCTTATTTTCTTCCATCTTCAATAATAAACTGGCTACACAAAATTCACCAATTTTGATCAGATTTTGTTTTAAATGCATGCTGATACGACAGCTGTCACAATACAATCTAACAAAATGGTGTCGAACAACATTAAATATACCTAAGCTCTACTAGAGCAAAGTTATGTAAAAAAACCGAACGATCTTTTTAGCCAACTCAAGATAAATATGTGGAAAGCTTTACGTGTACAGGAGTTCATTGAAATCATTGATAAAACCGTACACCTGAATATGGTTGCACAAAGATAATTTATAAAAAAATCTAATATAAAAATTTGACTAGTTTCTCCGTCGAGAGACGGTATTATCAATTGAATATAATAATTACCGTCTCTCGCCGGACAAACTAGTCAAATTTGTGTATTTAATTTTTGTATAAATTATCTTTGTGCAACCATATTCAGGTGTACGGCTTTATCAATGATTTCAAGATAAATAGTCCCCATATAATTAGTGGTTAATAGCGTTCAAGCATTTTCCTTATTGAATTCGATGTGTTTAGGTTATTTTATTGTGCAATTTAGCCTTCTTTTTATTATATAATCTGAAACTTTAAATAAAATAGGTTATTTCTTTCTAAATTGGAAAAGGATAAATTTACGAGCAAATGTTTGATGGATTTCCAATATAGCTATCATTACTCCAATTTTACTAACATTTAAAGAAAAAGCAATCTAATAGATGTATTGCTACATGTAATAACTTAAAAAATTATGATTCAGAAAGGAGTTGAAATTCTTTAAAAAGAACTTTTTAAAACGTCTATTTTGTAAGTTACTACAAAATTCTATAACTACGACAAAAAAAACCTATCAATTTTCAATCTTCTTAGCTTCTGTCGAAAAGCACTTTTTGCATGAGCTTAAGGTCCCTGCGAGCTGTCTTTTGTTAGCAATTGTTAAAAGCTTCTTACGTTGGACAATAGAGTTCGCGAAGGTTGAACGACGCGTATTCCAGTTCTAAGGCTGATCTTTTGTTTCTCCCATCATTCAAAGGCTCTTTTTGTGGAAGCCTTGCTCATTAACACCGGCGGTAGGTCCCATACAGGACAGAAGCAAAGAGCAATCTCGGGGCGCGATTACGTTCGACTTCCGACGAGAGTAAAATCCAAGCGGAAATTGAATTCCGTCGTCCCTCTGAGCGCAAATGGTGGCCGAAGGGAAGTCTGATCGTTCCATAAATGATATACCAGCTCGTTTCTGAAACTTTTCAAAGACTGGTATTTCCAGTGAAATCCAATGTAATTCTCGCTCCAATAACCGAACAAATATCTTTTAAATTTACCATTTAATTTGACAAAACAAATAACAGCTAATTTAGTGATCAGCTTTATTTTTATTTGAAATTCAACCTCAACGTTTTTATTTTCTTAAAAAAACCACTTGATATCGAAAATATGAAAAGTCAATCTGAAATCAGCAAAAATTACATAATAAAATAAGAACTACTACGCTTTATGTTTTTACAAGGGTCAAATTATAGTAAATTTGGAGGAAAGGAAGGAATGACATTATAATATTCATTAATCATCTAAATCTTGATGAAATTTGTTATAAAACAGTTTGCTTTTGCGCTTTACCATGATATTCTTTGATTTCGTTGGTTGAATAAGTGCTTGAAAAAGCAAAACAAAACAAACGAAAAACTATTGTTTTCTTTTTTAAATTAAAAATTAAAAAAAAATGACTCATTTACATAATAAAAATTGGACTTTTAATATTTTATTTTACGCTTTTTTTATTTGATTTATAGGAAACGTCTCAAAGTTCGTAGTATGCTAAATAAAAATTCCTGTAAATTAAATCTTTCTTTTGAAATAACAGCTAAAATGTAATTTTTAAACCCATTAAAACAAAGCAGGCATCATATGGTTCCGACTGAAATATGGTGCTTTTAGAACTTTATTAAAATCTCTTGATTTCGTATTAACAGTTCCATTCATGTCTCTTTGCTACCGGAAAAAATATTAAAATTAAATGAAATTGTTTTAGTGATATGATAGGGTGCCCAGACATACCGTATTTATTTATCCGCGCTTCTTAGTTTTATGCAGTGTAACTGCATCATTCGTCGAGTGTTTTTGAACTGTAATTTACGAACACTTTCCAACAGTGGATATTAAGCTCGCATTTAGGCTTTACATCGATTAGTTACCACGCGCAAGAAAATCATTTTCATATATATAACGTTCATATTAAACCTTGTGTGTCCCATTACATTCAATTAAGTGTTGGTTATTTCGTCCGCTACATGAAGATGTTCAGTAATTTTATTCTCAAAATCTGGTGACCCTCTGCTAGGATCATTATGTAAATTTCTGTTTTGCTTAATATCACCCGTTTTTTCCACAAGCCTATGTATAACTGGGCTTGCGAAGTCTTATCTCTTGAACTCTTGAACATTTTCTTATTTAAGCAGCAAAATTACAGTGTGTAGATTAAACATGTAACTTGTAATATTTTTTAAATGTGCTGTAATATTAAAAATTTTGGGAAGTGCTGTTTCAATGAAATCAAATACATATCAAGCTATTTTTTTGGATATTTAAAAAATATCAAGAGCAGTAAGGTCACTTTCTAATAGAATGATAGAAAATCTATTGTTTATTGAAGATATTAAAAAAAAAATGCCTCGTTTACATAATAAAAAAAAAATATGTAATTTTGTAGACTTTTCAAATTTTATTTTACGCTTTTCTTTATTTGATTTATAGAAAACGTCTCATTCTTCGAAGTAAATAAATTTCTTGAAAATTAAATCTTTCTTTTTAAAAACAACTCAGCTAAAATGTAATTTTTTAACTAACAAACAGTAAAATTATTCCCTTCTATTTCATTTTGTATATAAAAAAAATGTATAAAAAAATAAAGATATTCCATAAACATCTCTAATCCTCTTCCTTGTATACATAATTAGTAAACTCACACTCACCTCCTCATCTCGAAATAAATAAATACGAAATTCATAAATACACGACGAATTTTCGGAATTTATTCGCTAATTCCTTTTACAAGCCTAATTACTTAAAACTGTGGAAAACAAAGGATGAGCACGAATACAAAAACAAAGTAAAGGAACAGATATATCACATACTAATAATAATGATTGAAACAATCAACACAAAGCCAATTCTTCAAAAGAAAACATAATTGTTAGAACAGTCAAAAATTGATAAATTTTCAATTAATCATGTAAATCTATTATCTAATATTACAAGCTTAAATACTTAAAATTGTGGATAACAAAAGGATAAACAAGAATATAAAAACAAAGTAAAGGAACAAATATATCACATAGTAATAATGAAAAAAAAATCAACACAAAGCCAATTCATCAAAAGAATCATAATTGTCTGAACAATCAAAATTTGATAAATTCCCAATTAACGAAATAAACCTACTATCTAATTTTGCTCCATCACTACGGCTAATATTCCTCCCTCTATTGTTTCGAATGATAATGCTTTCAACAATTTTTCGGATTTTGGATTCCTTTTCTGTGTGCTGAACATTCAGCACTGAGCTAATCCGGTGGCCAAACGTTATCGAATGTTCTGCTACTTCTGAAATGTCAGTTCTTTTGTTTCTTATGTAACCCACGTGTTCTCGAACACGTTCATTGATTGTCCTTTTTGTCTCTCCAATATATAAATTGAGGCAAGAACCACAATTTATTCTATATATTAAACCCATTTGATTTTCCTTAACAATCTGATTAAACTTTTCACATAATTCACAAATTCTTCAATTTGTTATTATAAGAAAAATCTAATTCAATACCATATTTTTTACAAATTCTTTTCAATTCCATACTGTTACTGTTTGAATATGGTTTCATGATTCTATTGGCCTTATGTTCCTTGACCTCTTTTATATTAAACTTATTGTAATTCCTTATCGAACTGCCAACAAAGGAATCACTGTAAACGTTCTTTCTCAAAACATTTCTCATATCAGTAATGCTATTATCAAAGTCTACCAACTCGTCGACACATCAATTCTCCTAATGTTATTTTCAATAATATTTCTTTGATTTGTTTACTATGACCCGAATTGAAATTCAATATATAATCACTTCTTAAATTGTGCGTGTCAATTGTGTTCTGAAATTCTTCTTATAATGTTTCAATCGAAGACTATTACCAACTTTAGTTAAGGTCATGTCTAAAAAATTTAGTTTATTATCACATTCCATTTTCTTCTTAAAATTTAAATCTTTATTTTCATTTAACAATTTGTCAAAACTATCGAATTGTCTAGCTGTGCCATACCAAATTCTGAGAATGTCATCTGCGTATCTGTAGTATTCAAATTCAAATTTGGAACAATTTTTGTTCCAAACAATTCAAAAAGATGTTGCATAGAGTTCCCGATATAGGGGAACACATCGGAAAACCTTTAACTTGTCTAAAAAATTTGCCTTTATGAACAAAATATGTATGTTATCGGTTATCAACCTGATTATATCCATAAATTTAGTATTGTTTAATTTGTAAAATGCAAGTATGCTGTTGTTTGCAAAAGCCATTTTCTCTAAAATTAACAATGTTTCACCTACATTGACATTTGTATACATACTCTCGACATCTAAGGAAAACAAATGAAACTTTCTTTTGTTGTTGTATAAATATGACAATTTATTGACTAATTCATTAGAATTCCTAATAGTTATATCTTCTCTGGGAAGCTTAAATCTGGAAACAATCTTATTCATGAAATTGGGAAGACCGTGTAAGGGGCTGCCATAAGCGTTAACCACTGACCTCATTGGATAATTGTCTTTGTGTACTTTAATATACGGGTTACATAAGAAACAAAAGAACTTACATTTCAGAAGTAGCAGAACATTTGATAAAGTTTAGCCACCGAATTAGCTCAATAGTGAATGTTCTGCACACAGATAAGGAATCCAAAATCCGAAAAATTGTTGAAAGCATTATCATTCGAAACACTAGAGGGAGGAATATTAACCGTAGTGATGGAGCAAAATTAGATAGTAATTAATTAGATAGATAGTTATTTCGTTAATTAGGAATTTATCAAATCTTGATTGTTCGGACAATTATGGTTCTTTTGATGAATTGGCTTTGTGTTGTTTTTTTTTCATTATTACTATGTGATATATTTGTTCCTTTACTTTGTTTTTATATTCTTGCTTATCCTTTTGTTATCCACAATTTTACGTATTTAAGCTTGTAATATTAGATAATAGATTTATATTATTAATTGAAAATTTATCAATTTTTGACTGTTCAAACAATTATGTTTTCTTTTGATGAAATGGCTTTGTGTTGATTGTTTCAATCATTATTATTACTATGTGATATATCTGTTCCTTTACTTTGTTTTTGTATTCGTGCTC
>JAFIDM010012231.1:60316189-60337844 GCA_023159025.1 Thereuonema tuberculata | reverse complement strand
AAATACTATGAAGATGTTATATGGAGTTATTTTTATGCTTTACAAAAGTTGATGCTATGCTTAGTTTTTAATGAGCACAATTACTTTGATGTCTCTCTTCACGCAGTCCTCAATGCCCAATACGCGATAGAGTATATACCTCGTTTATTTACCTATTTATTTATTTAGAAGAAATGTAAACGCTTAACTAAGCTGGTATGAACGATAATGATGATAAAACTATTGTAACCTCAAGTAATATTATTATTCAAGCTTTTATTCAGTGGTCCAGATAAAAAAGTGTTGGAAACATTACCGATTATAGGTTTAATTTGAAAGGATAATAAGAGAATGATCGCAAGGAATATTTAAGACCAAACAGATGTTTAATATCGAATTCGTTGTGAAAATGAAATGGAATTGAAAGGAATATGAAACAAAAAAAACAACATCAAGTTGTTCAAACTCCGTCTTTGAGAACTAGAAAGTCCAAGAAATAACTTGAATTCCTGGACGAATTTATTGATATATTTTGTTAAGTTTCAAAGGAATACGTTTAGAACAAAAAAATAGAAAAATTTCTGTTTTAAAACGGATAGGAAAGGGTTCAAATGTAGTGGTAAATAATAAAAAAATAAGAAGTCATTTTTGCTATTTTGTAGAAGTATTTTGATGTTGAAATACATTTTTCATCTGAAATATTCTGGAAGCTTCGGTACAAACTGTTATCACAATTACTCCAACAAATCTGTTGCAAGACAAACTTCACTGTTTGAATCTGTGCCCGACCGTATCCAGGCACGGGTTGGCCCAACGAAATACTAAATGTGACCTGATTGTGAACCGCAGCTCCGCGGGACATCGTTCTGCTGCTGTGATATTGTAATCACTCCTGTCCACTGTCTCTACCATCACACTAATAAAATTTCATTTGAATCCACGCTTCCTTCGTGGTGTGCTAATTTTTTTGTCAATGAGTGTATATTGAAGTAATTTTGGCATTTTTAAGTCTTTAACTTGAAGCTTTAGAAGGAGCAATGATAAGTAATACAATATTGAATTACAAAACCCTGCAAGTTTTATATAAAGTTCTGCTGTGTTATAACCAATAACTCCTTTTATTAAATATGAATCTTCTTAAGGGATGCTTTGGATATCGTAAATTCTATACTAAAGTATTTTTTTTTTCTCTCCTCAATTCTAAGATTAGTGTGTGGAAAAAATATATTGAATTTTCAGGTAACAAATACTGCAGTGGTTTTCCTGTTGCCTTCCTGAGGAAGTCATTATGGAATAACTCCAGACTTGAAAAGAAACATAAAGAAGCAGACAAACACAGGAAAGGAAAATTTTTCAAACATCCATGCCGGTACGGGGATTCGAAGCCAGGTTCAATCACATCTGCTTCATGGCAAGCCGTCGGCTAGACCACTAGGCTATGCCGGAACTACTATTAAGGCGTTTATAAAGAAAAATTACAAAATAAATTTAAGTAATACCTTTAAAAAACGTTGTGAACCTTAGTGCAGAATATTCACTTAGAACGAAGACCTTCTTTCTTTTGTTACTATTTTCCTCCGACATCATCAGACAACGTTACTTAATTTAATAAATCAAAAATAATAGGGGAAAAATTGAAACGTTTTAAAATTGCATTAATATAGTTTAGTGAAAGTGATCAAGTATTCCTTAATGATTTATATTTTTCTTTTGTACCTGGCTTTCCTTTATTCAACATTTTATTGCTCGGTATTGTAGTTAGGATATTATAGGTTTGGCCTAATCTTAGTAATACTCATTAGTATGTATTGGAGAGGAAAAAAAAAGGCTATAGTAAATACATATAAATAAATAAATAAATAAATAAATAAATAAATAAATAAATAAATAAATAAATAAATTCGAAATATGTCGAAATATGTATGTTCATTAGTCTGATAAAAATAACTCAAAAACTATATATCATAGCAAGCTGAAATTTTAACCATAGTGTAAATTTTACCATGAAGATCCTACTGATTTTGACATAAAATGAAATTTTAAGGTGATGATAGTTTAATTTAAAAAAATTAAAATTTAGACACACAATTTAAAATTACTTTATCGAAAAAAGGTTTAAAAATAAGAACGGGTTTCGTCCCCAACATCTTATGGTTACAAATTAATAAAAAAGTCCACAATTTATATAAAAAAATCATCCCCCCCCCCACCTCCCCTCGATGACATCGTAACCAATCAGCTACGGGTCTTTCTGGTAGCACCAGATAAAGAAGGAACCAATGAGCATGGATCTTCGTAACAGCACCAAAATAACGATTTTTTTTAAAAATTCTGTTGATTTTGGTACGTACGCGATAAATGGATAAGGATTTAAGGACAAAAACAAACAAAAACAAAACCAAAAAAAAACCTGCCACGAATACCTTGTTTGTCAAACGGAATCATTGCAGTTAACTGTAACTGAAATTTTGAAGGTAGGTGTCTTTTATAGGTGACTTTTATAAGGATGATCACTGCAGATTTTGATACAAATCCCACTAATAGGAAGCAGAGATCTTCCCTTCCAACTCATACGTCTCCTTTCAAAATTTCAAACTTCTCAGTTGGAAGTTAACTGCAAAATACTTTGTTAATCAGTATTTGATCACGAAACCATACGGAGGTAGAGGTCGAAAACCACGATCAAGATGGCTCAGAAAAAACATAGCTGTGAATGTTTCTAGAAGGTTCAGATACTTAAAAAATATTACTTAAATATGTCGAAATATGTATGTCCATTAGTCTGATAAAAATAACTCAAAAACTATACATCATTCCTTATTTTGATGCTGTTATGAAGACCCATGCTCATTGGTTCCTCTTTATCTGGTGTTTCTAGGAAGACCCATGGCTAATTGGTTACGATGTCATCTGGGTGAGGGGGATGATTTTTTATAAATAAATTGTGGTCTTTTTTATTAATCTGTAATCATAAGATTACTGCGAAACCGTTCTCATTTTTAAATCTTAGAAAATTCAATATTGATTATTGTAAAAAAAACGAACTGCTACGTAGGAGCTACCATCAAGAAACAGCCAATGTAAGTTAGATGAAGAACATATTCTGTGCTTTTACTTTGCTGATATTGGAAAGTTGACATTGCAAGTACATCTAATTAATAAAGTTCAATGTGGGTTTTCGATAATTACGATATTCTTTCTCTTGTAAGAAAATTTGGAAACGGGGATTGAAGATATGTATTATTAGATGAAACTCTTTTCCGAAAGAGATGTTAATGTCATCCCAGTCTTGCACTTGGGATTAGTTATCTACAGAGGTCCACTGCCATTGTCCTTTTCCTCTGACATATCACTTTGTTTACATGGAATGTCTAACAGTAAAATAGAGTTATCCTAGTACAGTCCAACGCTGTTGAAGGCAAATTAACTTGGATACAAGGTAATTAACAAACCGATTGTGACTAACATTTTCGAAATTAACAATGAAGATAACATGTTGTTTTGAAAATGAATCCGCCCAAGATTGCTTGAAGCATCATGAAAAGAAGATTTATAAAGATCATCAAGAAAGAATTTTTAGGAAGACAGTTTGACATACTATGTAAAGTAAAAATTTTGAAGTCATCGGAGGTATTTACGTATCGTAGTGGTAACAAAGCAATTAAAACTAAAACTAAGACAAGATAGCTGTAGCTATTCACAAACATTGTATTAATTTATAATACAAATGCATGATTATTCTGATTGATTCTAAATTTTAAAATTTCATATATACATATCTAATTATTCTAAATATCAAGCTTACTGTGATCATATTACACGTGAGATAAGTAAAAACTTTGAAATTGCTTTTCAATGTCCAAATCTTTCAATGCACAATTTTTTTTCCTTTGTCGAACATAAAAAGCAAAGAAGAAATTAATAAATAATGTGGCTTGCTGAATTTTTGTTGTAGAGTTTGTGTTGTATCTAATATTTAAAATGTAAAAGAATCTGCAATGCCGGAATCCAGGGCCTCACCGACAAAGAGATTTCAGAATCTTTGTCAACATTGCGTGTAGGGAAATAAGCCGATAGTTTACTGCGATTTTGGATGTTCGCCTTGGAAGTTTTGCTTTCATCCTGTGTTTTCTCAAGCCTTTCCTCTACCCAGAGGCAACCGGTGAGACGCGTAAATTGTTTAAGCCAAGCTGCTTGGCATTCACAGACACAGCCAAACATGCAAGCTGAGCTTCCAAATGGATTGGCGCCTGCTTCCGCCATCTGGAGTCAGGAGATTATTGGTCGTAATTAGGCAGGGATGTCGTAATCGTCGGCGCCTGGTGACACATTCTGAGCACACTAATTGCATTTATTGATGGAAGATTCTTATTGGATCGATGGCAAGATTTCCCTTGACTTGAGTGTCAATCAGTACCATCCACAAAATAGTTCGTTTTTATTTCTTATCATCGACCAATTTACGCTGTTAGTAGTTTGGTTGTAAATATCTTGAATGCCATCAAATCACAGGTAGGCATCGACTGAAATTACTACGATTTTCTATTTTTAAGAAATTAATTTTTGTGCAAACTTGTTTTGTGGTAATCCGTTCATTCTAGATATAACTTACATTCAAAACGAAATAAAAATCTCAAATCTAATGAAACTTTTACAATTTGTAATTAGTTCAGCAAAACATTACTAAAACCTTCAACGATCAAAAATCAAAATATAACATTTTCTCTTAATCAGTATTTCTTATTCGACTTTAATGCTTTTTTAAAAGCTTTTAGGTATTTATAAAATTATGCTAAAATTTCTACTGTTTGGTTGAATTTAGAAAGTGATCAAAACCGTTTAGTCTAATTTTTTACGTAGCATACAGCTTCATGGTTCGGTTGCTAATAGTTTGAAATTTGCCTTCGTTTGAGACCACTTTATATTGTTCTTTTAATTTAACCTGGGAATTTTGATATTTTTTCAGCATTTTCTTTGTAATTAATTATTCTATCTTTTTATTAATTAAAGAATCGGTAATTAATAATTTACGACTAATTACATCCTTTATAAACATATGTTTGCAGTTCATTAAATCAAGTTATAATTATTGTAAAGGGACATATTTAAGGGGTGAGCCGAGGGTAAGATGCTTTGCTTTGGGTTAGAGGAGGCGGGGATTTTCCATGCTCCATTTTCCTTTATACGGGCTCTAGGTCACTTGCAAAATGAATACAGAGTTTCTTTCCCGGGATGCAGGCGGGCAAGCGTTAGGCTGACCCCCGATCTCATCTCAGTCCAAGTTACTGAAACGTTGAAGTCTTAACTCAGCGCCATTGTGGGTTCGGTTGTCGAGTGGTTGAGGCGCTGGTCTGAGGACTAGAGGAGCCCGAGTTTAATTCCCGGATGTGGTTGAGATTTTTCCACGGTTACTTCTCCTCCAGACCCGGTTCACCCGGTTCTTTATCGAATGGGTACCGAGTTTCTCACTCAGAGGTACTTGTCTCGTAGGTCGTGAATAGTTGGGAGCCTAAACCTCTCGCGCACCCGAAGTCCTGCGTGGACCGTTGTGGTACAGTTTAACTTTTAATTTATTTAAGGACCTCAATAAGTTTCAAATCTTCTTCAATGGCGAGTTTTATTCTTTTTACGATATTTATCTGGTCGAAATACATTATGTATTTCTAGTATATACTAGTATCTAGTACATATAATTTCACGAATAATATGTAAATATAATTTCTAGTATACATAATATGTTAGGACATAGCTGTGATTTTAATGAATGCTCTCTTTCTTATAGCTATTAAATGTTGACTGCAAGTCATAAATGTGGATCACAATTCAGATACTGAGATATAGTCCAGGCAACGAAGACTAAAAAAAGCCGAATAGAGGAAATAATTCGTGTAAAAGCCAATTTTGGCACAGTTGTAGGGGAAGGTGTCCTGAACAATATACTAAAAGTATACCTATCAGTATAGGTGGGGGTGGAGCGAAGGGATGGGTGGGGGTTTTAAGGTCCCTTTTTCACTTTTTCATGAATAACTCGAAAACTGCGGCCTATAACAACACAATGTCCATTTACTAAATTAATCTACATAAAATTCTCTACAAAAAAGGTCCTATACACTTTTTCGTTGGGATGTATACTTAAGGAGATATGGAGAGGAGAAAACGGACAATTTGGAAAAAAAATCATATTTTTGTTAAAAATGCCACGTATATTCCTAAAAATGAAATCCACATCAATTGTCGAATTGCTAATTATCTTCGAAATCTAAACTATCATCATCATTAAAATCAATGGTGAGACAGTTACTGTTAACCCTCTGATAATTTTACAAAGAACTGTCATAGCAAAAAAAGAGCGACGAAGATGTGGCAGAGTTGTTGACCTATGAATTAACTCCATTCCCTCTGGCTTTGTTCCTCGAGCTTGGAATGCGAAAAGGGAAAAAGTCATCCCTCTATGATGTTTTGCCAGTACAGAACAACGTAACTCTCGATCTCACCCAAAGCACCAATGTGGTAGATGGTGGTTTCGTTCTTCACCGCATGAAGTGGAAACTGTCCTCTAACATTTCTTCAATTTGCCATCAGTACATTGCCTACGTACAGAACCATTACGGTCAACATTGTACGGTGGTTTTGATGTTTACAGTGATGTCAACAGCCCAAAGCGAGAAGAGCAGAAGCGAAGAGGGCTGACAAAAACTTCGGTTGACATTAACTGTAATGAAAGCACGACCATCACAGTTTAACAGGAGCAGTTTTTCGGCAATGAAAGGAACAAAACAAGACTGATCCACTTCCTCACCGAGAAAATGACAGCAACAGGGATTGAAACAACTGTTGCAACTGCTGATGCATGATGCTGAGGCACTATTGCGAGGTGTGGGTTGGATAAAGCTGCTGTACATCCAACTGTTGCAGTAGTTGGGGAGTATGTGGACTTGATAGTCCTTCTCATAAGATTTGGCTCCACCATCTACCAACGTGTTCTTTATGAAGCCAGGCCGTGAGAAGGTAGAGACCAAATTGATTTCAGTGCCACAACTTCAACAGCTCCCATTCGCCAAGACGATCCTCCTTCTCCATAACTTCTCCGGATGCGACACCACCTCGGCGATTCATGGGAAGAGCTCAGTGGGAATTGCTAAGCTGTTCACAGCTAAACCTGACCTGACACAACAAATCTCAGACATTTTCACTGATCCCTCAACATTACCTGAGGTATTGCACAGGCTGGCGAGAAGCTGTTTCTGACAATTTACCAAGCACCAGCCCACGAACAAAACCTCAACAAACTCCGGTACTCGGCTTTTTTGAGAGCTTTGACGAAGCCCAGATCTGATATGGCCACTCTGCCTCCTAACAGAGGAGCTTCGAAGCAGCACTCGTTCAGAGTGTACCTACAGGTATATCTATTTACATATCGTTGTGAAGTATTTTTTATTTTCATTACAAATATCTATTTGAGCTAAATACTTACGTTCTTCTTAATTTCTTATAGCTACAACAATGGCTCGGCAACCCCCTACCACCTACCCAATGGGGTTGGACCAGGGGAGACAATGGCATCCTACAGCCGGTGACAACCAACGATCCTGTAGCACCTGACTCCATTCTCAACACCATATTTTGCCGATGCACGACTGGGTGTGGGGTGCGCTGCGGGCGGAAAGCAGGCATTGCCTGCTCCAGTGTCAGCAGCGTATGCTTCGGCTCGTGCACTAACGGATCTCCCATCAAATACGCCGTCGAAGTTGGCGATAGTTTCGATGTCGAAGAAAATTAGGACTTCGACAATTAATGTGAATTCATATTGAGGAATATAAGTGCTATTTTTTTAACAACAAAAGAAACATTTTTTCCAAATTGTCCATTTTCTCCCCTCCATATCTCCTTAAGTATACATCCCAGCGAAAAAGTGCATAGCACCTGTTTTGTAGAGAATTTTATTTAGATTAATTTAGTATATGGACATTTATTTGCTATAGGCCGCAGGTTTCTAGTTATTCACGAAAATGTCAAAAAAGGACCTTTAAACCCCACCCATCCCTTAGCTCCACCCCCACCTATCTAAAGTAGTAATTAAGGTTAAAACAATTATGGTAGGATCATTAAAAAAGATTAATTGTTCTATTAAAGGAGAAATTGTTCTATCAGTACTTTTACTACATTGTTCAGGACACCTTCCCCTACAATTGTGCCAAAATTAGCTTTTACATGAATTATTCCCCCTATTTTTCCTTCTTTGCCTGGACTAGTAAAGTATCTCAGATATTTTTGTTGTTATTTCTTATTCTTTTGATTCTATGTAGGAAGGAAATAACCGTGATCTTACTGTTAATAGTAGTAATATTACTGTTACCAGGAATAACTACACTTCTTTTACTATAGCTATTCAGGTCTAAAAACCAGATATCAGCAACGTTTCAAACGAAATGAATTCATAATCCTTAAAGGCCAAAACTCAGAGCGATTCTAAACTGTCAATATAAAATAAAGCTTCTGTAATATGCTTGTCTCCTAGGTGGCGACACTGTCGCTGAAAACTATAATTCATTAACAAAAGAAATCATAAATTGCAAGCTGTAAAAGGACAGGTAAAGAAATACCAAGCAAAGAGAAATAGACAGAATAAAATTGGCGATTCTTAGTCTATCGATCATTCAGGAAACATGCATTTCAAGGATTCGTTCTGTGATAAATTCTTCAGGAAATTCACTTGAAAAATGAAGGTATCGAAGAGAAGAAAAATTGAAATCACGAACAAAGAAAAAAAGAAAAGAGCAACAACGAAACTTCCGCCCTGAAACTTTCACGAAAACTCGGAAGTGGCTGATATCTTTTTCTTCTTTCAAACATTTTGAATAAAACATTTTCTTGAGGATTTGACAGGAAAGGATTTCCCTTCCGAAGCTAAAAAAAATCATTGTATGCGACTTTGGTGAACTGTGGCTTTTAGGAAAACAATAAACTTTCTTTTCAGTTGAAGATATGGTCTTGAGTAAAATTTTATTTTTATATTATTAAAAATGATTTATTTAAAAAAAATAATAATATAAATGTAATGAATGTTATTGAATGTTGCGAAATTGGAAAGATGATTTTAGAATAGGTAACTATTATTCAGTTCTGCCACTCTTTTATTTGTTTGTTTATTTGTTTGAAAATAGTGTCTTTGATTAGCGCCTAATCTGTTCGCTAGATGGCGCCAAAAAAACTCGAAATTTTTTTTTTTTTTTGGTTTTCATGCTCTTCCATTTAATTTCAAAATTGTTTATGAGACCACTCAGTTTCAAAACATCGCTATTATTTTGAATATTCTATCTTTTAATATTATTCTAGTATAATAAAAACGTTGTTTTGACTGTCATTCTGTCATAAGACTGAGTTTTTCCATTTTTGTGACCAAACTATAAGAGATAGATTGGTCATGCAAATGGATAAAATGTAGATCTTTTTAAGACAAACAAAATGCTACAAAAATTTTTCGAAAAAAATTTTTGGTTTTCGTGATGTCGCCTTTAAAAGGGTCAAATTTTGCCTTTTTCTCAATTTAAACGAAAAACATAAAAGTTGGAAGAGAACATTATATTGAGAAAATGTTTGTATTTGAAAGTTCTGTCGAACGATATATCAGTCATTCACAAACGTTTCTGCGTTTGCAAGAAACATGCAAAAATGTGTGGGGCGCAACCCCAGGTATGTAGCACCAATCATCAATACACCTGAGTTAAGTGGAGAAGGCCACAAGCCGTATATTCTCCGATCTTAATATTAATTTGCTAAATAAATACATTTTTTTAATGCTATATATGCAAGGGTTCCGGAGCGAAGCGACGGTATCGAGCTAGTAAATAAATAAAAAAATAAAACACAGAAAATCTTTGATAAATATGATATAATTTTATTCGGTACGCGACAACTGGGCGACAGAAACTAAACATTTTTGCATGCTTTGCAGGCATACGATATTGCGGATTACAAAATAATATTAAATATGAATAAAAATATAAAAGAAACGATTCTTTTCCATTGATCTACTCAGACGTCCTCTCCATTAGGCCAAGGGGACTATATTCACATTATTGTTTCTTATCACTCCCATTCTGTAAGTGTGGCGCAATGAAAGAAGAGCCAGATAAAAAGAAAATAACTCATGCTTAAAATTTAAATTTCAATGTTCATTTATTTAACTTCTCTCTGTCAACGATGATGCGCGGGGGAGACAGGGGGATGGCCTAGTTAGTAAGAAAATACTTCTTTTCCAGACAATCAATAAAACTACTATTTTTATTATAGGTTTATTGAAGAGATATTCTATTATTATAAATTTCAGAAGCAATTTCAATATTATTTCAATTACTATTTAAAATAATTAAAACAATTACGTTCAGAAAAATTTAAAATTAATTGATTGTTTTATTAAATCATATTTAAAAGACAATAAAAAATAAATTGAACTAGTCGGCTACCCGTCGCTTCGCTCCGGAAGCCTCGCGTATGTAACGGAAAATAATTTGTTATTTATTAAAAAAACACACACACACAAATTACATCAAGTAAAATAAAACTAAAATTTTTTTTAAGTTTTTTTTTATTTTAATTTTTGATGTATATATATTCTCTCAATTCACGACTGCTTTTAGAATCAGCGTGTGAATCATATATCTGTGATATATTTTTATTTTTATAGAGATTAGAATGTAATCCTTGTGGTCTAATGCCTAAGATGTCTAACTTCGGAGCAGAAGGTTGCATGTTGGATTCCAGTAGATAACTTGTAGAAATTATTTCTATTTTTGTAAATTACAATAATTGCACCAGACCGAAAGAGAAATAAAAGATTTTCGTAATATAGATACAATTTTCAGTCGCTTTTCAGGCGCAGTTTTCTGTGAGAATGAAAAATAGAAAGAATTTTTTCAATGAAACATCCGCGACAGGAATCGAACCTGCAACCTTCTGATCCGAAGTCAGACATCTTACCCATTAGGCCATGGGAATTACAACTCTCTTCATATTGCTTTTTTGACTTATCTGTCAAAACTGAACTGACTTTGACTGAAAAGTAACAATTGTAATTAAAATGAAAGTCAAAAAAGAAAGACGCAGTACGTCATTAGGTAGAATTCTGAGAAATCAGTATTTGTAACTTAAAAACCACTGAAAAGTATCAATTGGAATTGGATAAACGAGATGAACGAGAGTGTCGATAACATCAATCGAATGATAAGTCTAAGAATACAAGGAGAGACTACAGAGCATACAATACAAGTGCGAATAAAATTGACACTTCTGATAATCCATCACACGAACATCTCCATATGCCCAAGTGTCTGAACGCATTGAATCTCAGCAATATTCCTCAACATCGGTTGTCATTGAAGATTGGATCTCCAATAATATTGTTGCGAAACATCAATCCCAAGTTTGCATACTGCAATGGAACTCAACTTAAATGCTGTTCATTCGATAATGATCTCATAGAAAGCGAAATTATAACAGAACTCACAAATGAGATTTTGTTTTCATCCATAGGATGTCTATGGAACCATGCGGTAATCTACTTCCATTCACTTTCACAAGAAAACAATTTCCGATCAGATCTTCTTATGCGATATTTATCAATAAAGCTCAAGGACAAACTCTAAATAAAGTTGCCATATAATTGGAAAACGTTGTCTTAACTCACATACAACTTTAGGTCTTTGAGTCACAATTCAACAGAATTTGGTTATCTTCACTCTAAAGAATACTCACAATCAATTTGTTGCGAAGAATTTCGTATACAAGCTATGATCTTCATTTATCATCTATATCAACTAAGGTCCATCTGAAATCTCTTCTTCAAATATCTATATCGAACAATCTGATGGCCTAGCTAATAGATGTAGATAATTTTCACTATTTGTAACGCAAAAACCACTGAAAAGTATCAATTGGAATTGGATAAAAAAGAACAGAAAAAAAAATAATCACTATTTCTATTAGGTAGAATACTGAAAAATCGCTATTCGTTACTCAAAAACAATCACTATTTCTAACTCAAAAACCACTGTAAAGTATCAATGGAAATAAAAAAAAGAGACTCAAGAAAGAAAGAAGCACTATTTCTATTAAGTAGAATACTGAAAGCTCACTATTTGTAGCTCAAAAGCGACTGAAAATTGTATCTATATTACGAAAATCTTTTATTTCTCTTTCGGTCTGGTGCAATTATTGTAATTTACAAAAATAGAAATAATTTCTACAAGTTATCTACTGGAATCCAACATGCAACCTTCTGCTCCGAAGTTAGACATCTTAGGCATTAGACCACAAGGATTACATTCTAATCTCTATAAAAATAAAAATATATCACAGATATATGATTCACACGCTGATTCTAAAAGCAGTCGTGAATTGAAAGAATATATATACATCAAAAATTAAAATAAAAAAAAACTTTAAAAAAATTTTAGTTTTATTTTACTTGATATAATTTGTGTGTGTGTGTTTTTTTAATAAATAACAAATTATTTTCCGTTACATACGCGAGGCTTCCGGAGCGAAGCGACGGGTAGCCGACTAGTCGTTCAATAAAATCCAATAATATGTTTGATCTATTGTATTATGAATAAAGTATGTAAATAATTTAATAGATTTTCAAGAATTAAATTAAAGCTTTTAAAGCTGAATTCAACTATAGGAAATTCAGCTATTAAGCTTTTATTTTAGGCTATAAAAATGAAAAAAAAAATATAGCTGTTATTCTGAAGAAATATCAATTTTAAATAAAACATTCTTTAAATTTTAATTTTTCAGTTTCTAATTTGATATTACTTGTAGTTTTTAAAGAAATTTTTTTTCAATTAATAATTTTTAAATTTTTTTGTAATAAGCTATATGATATTTTTATTTATAATTTTAGAAAAAATCATTGTTACTCTTGCTTCTATTAGAATTTAAAAAATTAAAATGTTTAAAATTTATTCAAAACAAAAGATTTTCATATAAGAATTAGACCTCCGTGTACAGACTGATCGATATTTTGAAGTTCAACAATGCTCATTTTGCATTTGTCGACTTCCTCGCAAGAATGAAAACTGACACCCGTTTTCCATTGTTGCACTACCATTGTGAATATTGGAAATAACAACAATTGCGCCTTTTGCATTTATCGACTTCCTGCAACAATGCAAAAGGAAACACCGTTTTCCATTGTTGCACTGCGCCGGACAGACAGAGAAATAAAAGATTTTAGTAATACATAGATTCTTCAAACATTCATTCATATTTAGAAGATATTTTAACATTTGTATTAGGTTGCTTTTTTTGTCTGTTTGTTCGGTACAAATTTTGCAATTGGTTTTAAACTAACTTCCCGATGAGCTAGAGACTTGAAACTTTAAACATAGCTCATAAGTGAATGACAATGCAATATTAACCTTTGATCTCTCCTTCTCCAGTTAAATGAACATTTTTAAAAACAGCTTCCTCAAAACTCTACAGTGATAACGTTCCTGAAGCATCATTAGCTTTAACAATGAATAGTGTAGTTAACATTTTGATAATATAAACTCCATCCATACCATCTCAATTATGTTTTGCATGTGCCCCACGTTTTTAGTTTTAAATCTTACAAGTATTTTCATAGCTAATAAAAATTTCTATTACATGCGCCCCACGTTTTTCGTTTTAAATATTACAAGTATTTTCATAGCTATTAAAAATTTACAATCATAAAGTTTCAGGACTATCTGTTAGGATTAGGAATCTGTATGAGGCTACGGAAAATTGCTTTTGCAAATGGCCGCATGGCGCTGCGCTGCGTTTCTGCATTACAAATTTTGCAATCAATCTGTTTGCTTTACCACGTTTTTATTTAATAATAATAATATTAATAGTGAATAGTGCATTAATGACTAATTTTTCGATGGTCAAGGAGACAGCCAACCAACGCAAGCGACGCCTACAGAAGTGGAAGCAAAAACAACAGGAGAAGTGAAACGGAAATAAACCTGAAATTTACCACATTTCTCTTTATAATCTTTTGAAAATGTTTAAAATCGATTGAAAAATTTCATACACAAAAGACTAAAAAAACCGAAAATAATTATTTAAAAAATTTTTTTTTTAATATAACACGTTTTAAAACGGATTAAAAAGTATAAAAAAATTGAATATGTCAATAATGGCACATGATTGTAATATATTAAGTTATTATTGAAAGAAAACTCAATAACGTGTTAATTTTAACATAGTAATTGTTTAGGTCAGTAATGACATATAATACGTGATTGTAATATATTAGTATTAAGTTCCTTTATTAGAAAGAAAACCCAATAACGTGTTAATCTTAAACTCAATAATAATGAGATGCTCTTGAGTAGTGTTGAGATAAACTCAAAAGTTATTTTTGGTAAAGAAAAGGCTTGAAAAAGCGAAACGATATGTTTCGCGAAATATCGCCGGAATATAGAAGGAAGAAGGTTAAAATGGTTTAGCTATGAAAATACTTGTAAGATTTAAAAGGAAAAATGTGGGGCGCATGCAATAGATAATATACACTCCATCCATACTATCTCAATTATCTAAACGTGGGCCCCATGTTTTTCGTTTTAAATCATACAAGTATTTTCATAGCTATTAAAAATTTACAATCACAAAGTTTCAGGACTATCTGTATGCGGCTAGGAAAAATTATTTTATGCTTTTTAGTCTATTTTAAAAACGGGGTATATTAAAATATATATTTTTTTAAATAATTATTAATAATAAAATCATGACAGTCGACTTAAATTGTTTTAGTAAAGCACGTCAAGTGTTGTTTTTATTACTGGGCCTAAAAACATTTTAATGTATTATTAGTTTCAAAATTTAGATTTACTATAACTATGTATGTTTGCCATTTGAATTTTTCTTGGTATCTTTCACATTGTCAATTTAGATAATATTTTTTGTTAGAGATATTATATTTATATTTAGATATCAAATAACATTTAATTGGAAATTTTGATAAACTAGCATTAATTTAAATTTTACTTAATTGAAACATTTTTGAAAATTATTCATTATTATGGATTGCCTATTACGTATTCAATTTCTATTTTCGCACCTTGGAAGAAAATTAAATTTCGTCTGCATTCCTGAAGTTCTAATTACTCTCGAAAAAAATAAACCAGCAATTGTTCTTAAAACTACACTTAATATTCTGTGAAGACACGTGACAACTCCATATATGGTGAACGATTGAGCATTAGTTATTCCCTGTACTTCAGTTCTGAACATGGCGGCTGCTGAACGTACACCGTTGTTGGTTTGTGCGAACAAAACTTTGAAGGGTCAATCGAGAGGAATCATTTGGAATGTTATTTTTATTTCAAGTCGTCTATCTCTGTCGCAAAACGGCTGAAGCAGCAATGAGGTATTTCATCTCATTCAGTGTTCAGTTCTGTTAAGAAACTGAAGCCTCGCTTACCACTAAACCTAGCCCAATTGTTCAAAACCCCGGGCATGAAAAGAGAGTAGATGGCATCGATAACAGAAATGGACGACTAAAAACAAACGATTTATGAAATCGAAAATAAATAAATAAATTCTTAATATTATAAATCCAACAAAAATATTAAAATAAAACATTGTAGGGCGAGGACAAATAGGATGTAAACACCAGAAGTAACTTACAACGACATTCCAGACGCGACTAAGCAATTACTAGAGTGAAGAAAGGAAATGATAATGATTGGTTAACTGTGATCACGTGTCTTCACAAATATAATGAACGGACAATAATTATTACCTACCATTATCGCTCTGCCATCAATACAGGAGTTGAAAAAAAAGCTCTTAGTTTTTATCGGTGTGATAGTTAAAGTGTTTTTTGATCAGTTTCCCAGAAATAAGGATCTATAATAGCCTAAAGACAGATGCCTTTTTATTTTGTCTATCAGAATAATGTCTAATCAATTCCAAGAAATCGATCTAAAATCGATCTCTTTGTAGGCTGTGGTCAATTGGCATAAACTTAAGAATTAATTTAAATTAATTAAAGACATCTCAAAGCTCATTAAAGACAAGACAAAGTAATAATAACCATTTTTTTTTTATTATTTTTTAATTTATTTTCAATTCACCATTTGGCTTCATTCTTTAATGTTTCTAATATTTTTTGTAATTTTTTCTTTACATTTAATATTTTTATCGATTTTTTAAATTCTTTTTCATTATTTAAAATCTTTCTTATTACACGTCTTTCTGTAGGATTCCTTTTAAATTTTGCCGTAGTTATTTCTATATTGTCTTTTCTTTGTTTTTACTTATTTGTTTGTTTGTTTTTTCTTGAGTAAATCCAAAATTTTAGACTTTTTCTCTTTTTTCCTTCGTTCTCTCTCTGGTGCTTCCATCGACGTGCATTTATGTACATCTATTTATTCAATGGACCACTTGAGGTTTACGCCCCTATCGACGTCACTTATGACGTGTAATGTGGGATCATGTGAGATAAACAAACATATAACTTATTGTGAATTACTCGAAAAAGCGTCGATTTTTGATATTTCAAGACTGAATGGTGCAGTACTGTGCAGTTCCTTATTGTAAAAATTATGTGAACGCTTGGAATATCCTTCTTTAATATAATATTTCCTCTATATCGACACGAGTTAAAACAAAGCACATGGCTTTGTTTATCCCACAAGCCAAGCAGTAGCCTGGTGGGATATTTTGTAACTACGAAGCCCCACCTATCCTCAAGTGGTCCATAGAGCAGTTTTAATACATATTTTTTGTTTTTCAGTTTTGGAGGTGCTATATTGCTTTTCTTATAGTTTAAGGAAAAGAATTAAAATTCAATATCAATTCTAATATTTCAGGAAGAAAAAATGGGGAGAGGGGAAAATAGCTAAACAAAAAGATATCATTTCAAACAAAATTTAAAATTTAAGAAATGTTCGCTCTTTCTTGGTTTACTTTAAGAAAGAGAAATCATTTGATAACATTTCAGTGAAAAATGTGCACGCAAATGAAATTATTTAATGAGGGGATGTATGAAAATAAAATAAAATATAATATTTTATAATTAATATTCAAAATTACTAAATTTTTGAAAAATAGAATTTATTAATGTTATGAATTTTAATGAAAGAAATAGAATAATGATGATAATTAAATAAATAATAGAAATTCATAAAACGAAATTGAAATTTTAATGTAATTTTTTTTATCATTAGAAAAGACATGACGGTAAAATGTTCTTTAGATATACAGGGTGATTCAAAATTCCCCGCACAAACTTTAAAGGTCGATCAGGAATAGAAAAACAAACCGTATTCATATAGGAACGTATGTCCACAAACACCATCCGAATAAGTTCAGAAATAAAAGACAACAAGTAAGGTAGACAATATGTTTATTAGCCCTATGTTTACAAAATGATAGTAAGAGCCCCAATCATTGTCTGTTTCCTTCGAATGATCCAGTTTCACACAATCTCTGGTACAAATGCGCAAACGTCTGATGATTGGGTACATGTCTGTTGTGGAACCGTTCACGATACAATGTTACATCGGCTCGTCTGTTTCCGTTCGTTGCCCACAGGTTAGGTGCATATCTGCCCTCTCAGCATTATTGAAGCGATACATACTACTCGTACATAATCAACGTCTCAAATGACGAAGGCTCATACTGCCCAACTAATGTGTTGCCAAACAGCGCCCTTTAGCACATACGCTCCACTATGAAGATCGTTTGATTTGTATTCCTGACATACCTTTAAAGTTTATACAGGGAATTTTGAATCACCCTATATAGAACAGTACATACAGTGTAGCTTATACTATCTTATATCTTGAAGTAAATCAGATGTTATTGTAATTTATGAAACTATAATTCTCTTTTTCAATTATCATTTTTTTAATACTGTCGTTAATCAATATCTTTTTTTTTTTTAATGCTAAACTTATCAATTTTGTACATTTCAAAACCAATTATCCTGTATAGCGCTTCAAGTTAATGTTTCTCAGTTAATCAATTTCAGAAATTCAAAAAACAAAAAATAAAAATAATAAATAAATAAATCTTAATTACTTGTTTATTTGAAGCAAAGAAATAAGAAAGGACAAAAAATTCTTTCATGGATTTTTGTCTTTATTCTTTGTTCTGAAACTGAAGCAACAATAAGATAGTTCCAGTTAGTGGAAAAGACAATCGGATGAAGTCAAGAAATTACCTACTTAGCTTAAATATATCTTATCAGCACCTTTTATTAGTAATGAAGTACCTACATATTTCTAGCAGAATTGTTTTCGGTACTTGCATCATCTTCATTTCAAGGACTAGATTATGAGTTTTAAAGTTCTTTATAAATCACAAGGCGATTACTTCTTTTTTCTCGACTACAAAGAAAAAAAAAATGTCTTTCAATACATCTGATTTTCATATTACTGTCAATAACTTCTGACCATTGAATAAATCTTTCTGAAATTTGAAATTTGAACATTTTTGGTTAATAGACAATCTGATATTTATATTTCAAAATTTTTCAGTTAGTGTCTCTGTCGATAAATTTTCTGGAGATGACAAAAATTCCCTATAGAAAAATTTGGAGAGCGAAATAATGAATGACGACGTTAACAATGCGTATTTCAATAATCCTTTGTAATCTGCGCATGTTTTGATGTAATAAAAGTTAATAAAATTTATGGAAAGTCAATAAATACTGAGGAAGTAATTTATTTTTGACTCGGGAATTTTTTTTTTATTTGGCAGATATTTTAAATTCATAGACTTTTATTTAGCATTGTCGATACAACTGTGAAACCCAATGTAAAAAATAAAATTGCTTTATTTTGAAGAAAGTAGCCTTTTCACTTATTTTTAGAAACTTCTTGTTAGTCCTTCTCTTGATTTTTATTAACCTTTTAAATTTCTGAAATGGCCTCCTAGACAGGTCGAATAATCATGACAACAGCGGCTTAATATTCTAAATATTTAATCCATTATTTTTACAGATAGTTATTTTAAGAATTAGAACTTTTTCTTTTTTGTTTAATAAACTTGCCATGTTATGTGGAGGGTTAAGAGTTAAAGTGGACCAAGTCCATGTTTTCACATTTTAAGTAAACTAGCTCATTAGACTGGTGATGTTATATATTTTTTAAAATGTAGGTCTAATATATTTATGAGTAAATGCCTTACTGTGTGAAAGACATTAAAATAATAAACAGCATTTCCAAAGACCTTTTAAAGAACGTTTAACTTTAAACATTTCTTTTCTCGAATTAAAGTTTAGGGACTTTAACTCTGAAACCTCGATATATTTCAAAGAATACGTACAGATTACGTGAAAAAGTGTTTATTATAAGAGATTTAATCATTTTTCTTATAAAAGAGGAAATATTTGAATCTCTAACCAGGTTTTTAGCATTTAACTGGGTTTTTTTTCCCTTGAGGATTCGTAGCTAAGTGATTCGATGGTCACTGAACGGAAAAAAAAAATAGCCTAAGCATTCGCGTCCTGTTGAAGGAATTAGGCAGTGTTGGCATAGCAACTGGATTGCTAGTTTCCAACAAGAGAGGGCGTTGGCCCTTAGCAAATCACTTCTGTGCTCCGTAAGCGTTTCTTAAGCCCCTTGCAAGTGGATGTTAGCCTTGCCACGAACAAGTTACTCTTGTGACTTGCAGAATTCCCAAAAACACATTTTCAAAAACACATTAGTTTAGGTTTCTCAACTTAAAGTTTTCGATTCCCTTGTCATTGTCTTATTATTGTTATAATTTTTTGCTTTTAACTTACACAGAAATTAGAAGAAATAAGGACCATGCACACAAAATCTTCATCAACCAAGATATAACAAACGTCACATTACAAAAATTAACGGTGACGTTAATTATTAACAAAATTGTCCGTAAATTATCAAAAGAAGGCTTACTCGACAAAGATGAAACGAACAAAATTACTAGCTCGAGAAACTTCCCAAATTCTGAGGTCCACCTAAAATTCACAAAAACAAAGACTATAATTGCTATAAAATTAGACCCATAGTAGCTTGTCAAAAAATGGCAATAATGGAATTATCTAAAATATTAATCCAGCATTTAAAGAAACTTAATTACAGGTCCCAATTTTTTGTGTCTAATAATTCTGACTTTACATAAATTTAAACTTAAGAAGCAAACTACATGTGTATTAAATCCTAGACAAGAGATAGCTTTGAAGGAACTGATCCATCTCACTAGAAACCACAACCTCAAATTTGTACAATAAAGAAGGGACTATGATCGCTATGGATTATGGTTCTTATTACACAAATGTACTAAATTCTTGGACAGTACCGAAGGATTAAATCCAGTAATAATACTGAAAAATTAACGGTTTTCCATATTAACAAAATTGTCCGTAAATCATCAAAAGAAGGCTTACTCGACAAAGATGAAACGAACAAAATTACTAGCTACAAGAAACTTCTCCCAAATTCCGAGGTCTACCTAAAATTCACATCTGATGATGAGGTCACACCTCGAAACATGTAATGTGACGTTTATTATATCTTGGTTTATGAAGATTTTGTGTGTATGGTCCTTATTTCTATTCCACACATTATGAATGATGATTATTACACAGAAATGTTTAACACATCGATAAAAGAATCGAGACAGAATCTTTTGGAGAGTAAGGCTTACCAAATTATTCTTTTGTGCGTATTCTTCTTCTCCCTCCCACTCGAATATCTTCTGAGCCTCTCTGGCTGGGTCTCATTGAAACCGAGCGTGCTTATTTATGATCAGAGATGATATAACTTTTATTTTCTCTGTAAGGGGTCCTTATCGAGAAATTAGCCAGAGAGTACGACGGAAAGTCCCGTAGAAACGTATTAGAAACAAAACAATCTTATGTACAATCGGTATTAAGCTGTTCATTAATCCAGTGATGTGACTAACAGTAGATCAATTGTTTATTCTTTGAGGCGATTAAAATAAATGTGATTTAAGAAGCTTAAGTAAGCAATGGTGATATAATTAACTTTTTCAGAAAATAGAAAGATTTTATAATCAGGAGTTATTATAAAAGTAGACGATGACTCTCCATTCAGCAGTTTTTACAACATGGTAAATCAGTATCGACAATGTGATGATAAATATTACCAAAAAATAAAAAAAGAAATAAATACATAAAAATAAATTGGAAAGAATTTAAAGCCTATTTCCCTTAAATTATTATTTTTTTTAGAAAAATTTCTATTTTGTAACTTACAATTTGATAGTCAGCAATCAATAGAAGTTTAAAAATGGAATTATTCATCAAATACCTGAGTTGACATTTTTTTTTTTGTCTAGTTGAATACAACAATAACATAAATTTTCAACAATCACATAAAATAAGTTTTAAAATTTTATTTTAAAAAAATCTTCAAAAGGGTAATTAAATTTCTATCTTTCTTTTTTCTTTGTTTTGTTTTTTTAAACATAGTTAGTTGTAAAGATCAAAAATTCCGCAAATGCGAAGCAAGAATGCTTTGGCTTTCATAAACATTTGACCTCTTACCCAAAATAATACATTAAAGTTACATCTCTTCAATTCTGAGATGTAATCAATTCTAATGATGTATGGATGGTCGAGTTGTTGAACGGGTATAATGTTTGAATCTGAAACAACCCTTCAAATAAAGGAACTTCAAATAGTCAGATCCTGAAATTGTAATTA
>JAFIDM010012231.1:60286297-60299708 GCA_023159025.1 Thereuonema tuberculata | reverse complement strand
ATTTGTAAAAATGGATTGTTAAATATCTACTGCAATGAAAGGAAAAAAATAGTCCTAATCAAAAATACCAACACCATCTTCAACGCAGAAGGCATTAAACAAGTTTGTGGCTGCGTGGTTAACGATAATTTGAAGCGCAAACTAAAATGAAAAAAAAAAAATGCTGTTAGTGAAGTTTTCAGACTTACTGCAAATTCTAGTCATCGTTACTAACGGGAAGATTAAAAATATTTAACTGCCGAACAGTTTATAACAAAACTAGCTTTAATGCTTAAATTAATCTTCTTTTTTTTTTTAATTGAAAACTGAAACATTTTATAATTTTTTTATTTATTTTTAATATATTAATATATTTAGGTTAGAATTGTTTAATTTGATAAAACAGAATTCACAAAATAATGAAATGTTAACTTTTACATATTTTATTTTTAATCAATTTTATTACATTTACAATTCTGTCAGAATAGTATAGCATTTGTATTTTAACCAAAACTGATAAGAAAATTAAAGTTGTAATATTTTATTCTAGCTAAGGTACTTTTTTTTTTTTTTTTTTTTTCTGGTCATGCTGTATAAAATGAGTACTAAATTTTGACTAACTTTTCGGGGGCTTATTTTTGTCGTTTCTAAAGAAGATAAATCACTACAAAATCTTACAATTCAAAGTTCAGCCTGCACACAAGCATAAAAAGCTAACACTAAAAAGTTAAAACGTTAAGCGTCCAAAGCTTTCGCCTTCTTTCAGACAAGACTTCTTCTGAAAGAAGGCGAAAGCTTGGGACTCTTTAACATTTTAACTTTTTAGTTTTTTAGTGTTAACTTTTTATGCTTGTATGCAGGCTGAACTTTGAACTATAAGAATGAGCACACGTAAAAATTTTAGTAAAAATCTTAGTGTATAAAATTGTCTTGGAAAGGATGGAAAACAAATATGAAAACTAATTGCACGAGAAATTACTACTTCGTAGAGAGGAAAGAATAAATTGTATTTTAATTTTGTTTTCCTTATTTTTTTTCTGATGTAATTTGTTTCCGCACGTAAACTTTCGCGCTTTGTATATAGATTGGAGTTAAGGGAAACCAATAGGATTTGTGTTCATGGTCCTTAAATTAATATACTTAAAAAAGAATTTCGTACTTTGGTTTCTGCTTATCTTAGAATGGGGGGGGGGGAAATATCAATATTTCGCCATGAATTTAAAAACAAAACAAAATAAGATCAGCTCGATAGCAGTTTAGATAAATTCAGATTATGGTTGCTTTCTGTTGAGGCCATATTTCGTATCACAAATTTCAGAAATAATTTCCTCTAATTCATTAATTAAACAGAATTACTTCTCGAAACCTCTTTTGGTTTTGAAAGTGGCACGAATGCAAACCAACAATTCTCTAGTCTAATACTTAAGATTAATTAAAGTGGTTCAATCATGTCTTTAAATAACATAATTCTTCAAACTAGATATAGAAAATAGTCAAAAATAGGTAAAAATAATTAATAAAGATAATGTATAATGCTCTAAAATGTAATATAAATAAAACTATTTTTTTTTTTACCAATGCTTTTATTAAAGTATATAGCCAAGAGTATTAAAGAGTTGCTGGTGAAGAAACGTAAGTGCTTGGTTTTATACATTAAAGTGGGGTTGGATTCCTAGATTGGAGTTTGTTTTTCGGTTTTCTTCAAAAGAATATTGAAGTCCGAAATTATGAATTGGTACAAAAGGCAGTGTCTGATTAACCTGTAAATCGACTATTTACACTTTTAACTGCATTACTTGGACGGAATCCTTGTCTAAGAATGCTACACGCTTTTAAAATTTCAAATATCTTTTTTTCTAAATACTGTATTTGCAAATATTTAATTAAATCTACAAAGCAGCATTTTAATTTTGTAATCTATCTGTTAACAAGCGCCCTTTTATACAGAGGAAGCTAATTAAAAATTCTCTGTACAAACTTTAAAGATGGGTCAGGAATAGTAAAACAAACCGTATTGATAGTGGAAAATGTAAATCCGCAAACGCCATCCGATTATGCTAGAGATTACAAAGGACAAGAAAGGTAGACAACATGTTTATTAGCCTTATGTTTACAATATGGCAGTAAGGTGTAGACAATCACACCAGTTTCCATCGAATGATCCAGTTTCTCACAATCTGTGGTGCAAACGTTTGATTGGGTACACGTCTGTCGTGGAATAGTTTACGATACAATCGTAAAGCGACTCGTGCGTTTCCGTTCGCTGCCCCATAGGCTAGGTGCGTATCTGCCCTCTAGCATTAGTGAAGCGATGCATCCTACTCGTACAAAGTCAACAATCTCAAATGAGATGGCCTTCACTGCCCAATTAATGTGCTGCCAATCAGCACATTCGGCTGGCAATTGCGGAGATATGTTCCACTAGGAATACAATTTGTTTTTGTATTCTTGACCTACCTTTTAAAGTTTGCACAGGGATGAAGTTGAACTACTTCACGGAAATTGAAGTCTGAGAATCTCAATAGCATGTCAGAGAAGCCAGAGAAGCTAGAGAAGCAGGAATCTGGTATAGGAAAAGCAATTAACATAGGAAGAATAATTCAATTTTATTTTTATTAGAAAATGCCTTATGAATTGAGCAATTACAATCTTCAAACTGTATTAGTTTAATATGCAATAAAGTGGCTATTTCCTATTCATAGGACTACAAAACTTCTAAGTAAATTTGAATTATTTTTATTTTGTCTGTAACATAGATAATAACTTAATTCATTGGGAAATCGATTTTAGAAATGTTACTCCATGTCATAATTAGAACACAACTGCAGTGTTTCTAATCCCTAAGATATCTTCGATTTATTAACTATTCAGTTTTTTTATCTAGAGCAAAACAAAGCAAGTCTTAAATAGAAAGATTAAACAATACTTAGGGTCCTTCAAGAAAAAAATAAATAAATCAAAAGACGCTCAATTTTATAGATAAAAGATTATTCTATATTTTACATTTAAAGATTTTTTTTAATATAATAAAAAATTAATGTAGCACTTAATTATTCTTTTAAAATTAAAGATTTGCCTTTACCTCACACTTTCATTAAACAAAATTTTAAGAGTTGGTAATCAACAAAATTGGATTCAAGTTGAGGTCTGATCACTGGTTACTCATCAAAGTTGAGTTCAAAAAGAAAAAAAATCTTATTCATTTCTTTGAAAATTTCAAGAGAATACGATATATTAGTGAGCATAAGTCAAAATAGAATGTTACGAATTAAAATTCATTTTTGAAACAGTTTATTCAGCACTGCGTTTTAATTTTTCTAAAACCTCCGACTACCGAATGAGGACTGTTTGGCTTCTCTTAAAAAAACGTCGGTACCTGGCATTTCTTCGCTGCGCGTTTTATTCTTTTATTGCCCTTCACGTTTTCCAGTCTTTTTGCAAGTGAGATATCGTATTCTTAAACATTTGAATCTAAAATGAATGTCAAAATTGTAAGCTTAAGAATCTTCATTTATTTGTGACACATACAATAGTTCAGCGTATCTGCTTTCTTTGTTGGTGGTTTCTGTTCTAGTCGAAGGTGAAATAAATTCTTCACTAAATGAAAGCTCTGTTACTCATTATAATGGGATAACAACTAAGCATTTAGGATTTTTTTAAATTTCCAATTCTTTCGAAATCTACAAATTATTCCGATAGAGCATATTTCAACCAAGTTTTACAAGCGAGAAGAGCATTTATAATATGTAAAAAGTAAGAGTTTGATAAAAACTTCAAGAGTTCATGAATGAAATAAGAGCCTTTGCTTCCGATTTTCTTTTTACCTTTCATCCAACTTCGAAGCATGTTTTCAACATCTAGCTAGCTCCATTCAGTATTCTTTTGGACTTCCAATGACGAGATCTAACATTGAGCACAGTTCCATTAAATTTTTTTTTTTTACCAACATGAGAAGTGAACACTCGGTGGTTGGGACCCTTGAATACTTAGGCTGTCGAAACTAATAAAAATAACTTCAGTAATTCGAAAGCAATTTCAGATGTTCTTTTCAATAGCAAATATTCAGTTCAATATCTTGCCTGTTCAAAAGCCGTTTAAAAATCGCCATTGGCAATACCTTATAAATCAATGAAATCTATCTTATCTTCATTCATTAAATAGGAGATAGGTCAATTTTTACAATGTTTTCTAGTTTAAGGCTTTTCTTATGAGAAATCTGGTATAAAGCAACACTCATTTCAATAATAGGTTTTATTAAACTTCTTAGGCTAAATAGCCTTTTTCTCATCTAGCAGTTTTTCATAATCTTTTAAAGGGAATATGTACAACAGGCTTACTAAGATCTTCAGTTTATATTTGCAATATCTTTTTCCTGTGCTTCTTTAGCCTCGTAGTTTAAACTTACATGATATTCTATGGAAGTCTATTTCTCTCAACGAAATAAATTACTGAGACAATAATTGTTGGATTCTTAAAATTCTAGAAATCTTCACTGTTTCGTCCAAAGTATTTTTTTTTCACCAAAAAACTCCTGTATTAATCTTTTTAATGTAATTACTTAGAAGTCAAATTAAATTGTTTAAGTTCATCGCCACATTTTAATATTATTACGCATCCAAATATCAATTGCAGTCAGTCCATTTCATTTTTATTAGAGTATGAAGTGCAAATTCCCACTAGCGGCTGAGAAGGGAACCAAAATCTGACAATTGCAAGTCGCGCAGATAATTCTAAATCATCGTGAAAACATTTATGTTCAAATTGTAATGTCTATTGAATACAAAACAGTAAAATTAGTTTTTTGTTTACTGAAGAAATTAAATCCTCTTTATTTGTGTAAATCCGTCTAATTTTAATCGTTTGAAATCGAGCATAACAAATTAAAAGGATTTAATATCTAATGAGATATTAATAGAATGAGATATGAAGAGAATTAGAATAAAAATCCATTGTTTGGATTACTATATTTTTCTTAAAGTTTTGTCGCTTTCTCCCCCTAATTTATCGACAACTGACATTTACAGCAGATTTCAAATATTTAGATACTAACTAGTCCCAGAATATGCATGCCAATTTTCAAGAAGTTTTTTAAAGTTGTTAAGAAAGGATACACAGAAGAGTGACTTATTTGATGAGCCCCACTTTCCTAATAGAAAAATAAATAAAGTAGTTTTAAGAAATGGCATAAACACAATAGGTAACATTATCAATCAATAAAAACATTTCCTCCGTAATTTCCTTATCTATTACAGTTCATTAGGCAACTGAGAATGAAAATACTTGCAAATATTGACTCATTGAACCATTGCACACATTATATTACATAAAAGCGTTATTCTGTCTGTCACCGTCATAAGACTTTATGTTTTTCCACTTTTGTGACCAAACTATAAGAGATAGATTGGCCATGTAAATAGATAAAATGTAGATCTTTTTAAGACAAACAAAATGCTACAAAAATCTTTCGAAAAAAGTTTTTGGTTTCCAAGATGGCGCCTTTTAAAGGGTCAAATTTTGACTTTTATACTTTGCGTTTAAATTGAGAAAAAGTTGGAAGAGAACATTATATTGAGAAAATTTTGGTATTTGAAAGTTCTATCGAACGGTATATCAGTCATTCACAAATGTTTCTGCGTTTCCAAGAAACATGCAAAAATGAAGTGTTTTTGCAGCAACATCCCCGTGTGAGTGCCAACGCGCAATACACCTGATTTAAGCGGAGAAGCCCACAACGAGCTGGGAAGTCATGTATTCTCCGATCTCCATAATAATTTGCTAAAAAAAGGTTTTTTTTTGTTTTGTTTTTTTAATGCTGTACATGCAAGGGTTCCGGAGCGAAGCGACGGTACCAGTCTAATTTTGAATAAAACAAGAAAAGTAATAATACAATCATTGTTTTATTAATGATGTGTGTAATGGCTCATTCACTTAATTTATTTCCACACGTTAAAATCTGTAAGACTATAAGTAAATAAATTAAAAATCGGGCTGATGTGTCTCCAATAAGGACGAAACGGCTGTTCTTGGTTCCCTCTGTTGACAAACTCACAGGCGTGAAATGCGGTTCGTTGATTTTTCATTTATTAACAAACTACCTGAACGTTAATTATTATTCTTGTGAAAGTATTGTTAGAAAAAACAAATAAACCCGGAGTTTTCAAAAGATCAATCAAATCTACAAGAAATACTGATATTGTAACATTTCTCGTACAACATTCTCGTAGATATGCAAATATTCTGATTCAGAAATCTATGAAGATTTTTGCAATTGTTGCTACGGAGAAGGTTTCGAAATTACGTTACACGCCATCCTATGACGTCTTTCTGCTTGTGAAATGACATTTCGGAAATCATGAAAAAAAAACCACAGTATTTCATTCTATCGTCGTTTAACTAATACGATAGTATTTTTTATTTTTTTATTTTCTCAAATTGCAAAACTTTATCCCAATTGAAAATAAAATACAGAAAGACCTCATTACATTTAAAAATTTGTTTTTTGTTTTTAACGCACGATTTTACCAATTTGTTTGAGTAAATTTTCAATTTGGATCGTATTTAATTTTGAATTGCTCATTAAACTGAAAAAGAAATCATTGTTTCATATTTGATTGATTAAGAATCAGAAAAGGGAAAGAACAAATCAACAAGGGGATCACGTTTCTTCTTCAAAATATAATCTCCAAAATGTAAGTTTTGCTCCAGAAATGAAGCAAATGAATCAATTATATATACAATTAATTTTACAAACACACACACGCATATATATATATAAAATATCGATTTGTTACTAAATAATAAAGAAAAGAATATTTTGATATGCATGCAAAGTAAACATTTCAAAATTCGAAAAAAAAAAAAATTGAAAAAAAGCTTCAATGTGCTCCAAAAAGACATTCAATTTTTTTTTTTAATTTGAGATGAGGTCGAATCATAAAATCCAAAGAAACGGGGGGGGGGGATGAGACTGAAAAATCGTTCTTCTTTCTTTACGTTCTCTTTAAATAGAGTAACAAAACTACAGTAGATGTCTTAAAATGCCAACGATTCTAATGTAACCCTTTTCGTTATTTAATGTTTTCGAGTTTTACTTCCTCTTAAAACCCGAGTTAATATTTGGAATGAAAACGGAACGAAATCAAACTGTGTAAGGAAAGTCATTCTCACGCGAAATTTAAACCGTCCGATTCTGCAACCAGGGTCGCCGAGTATTTTCTTGGTCCCGGCAACATCGATAAATTGCCCGTTCGTTGCCAACCGGGAAAACGGATCTTGGTGGGAAGGAGGGGATTTCGCACTGGGGACCCTGGGCAATAGACCCAGTCCGACCTTAAATTAAAATTTATGCAAACTATAAAGTGGATCGAGTGAGTTTACAACCAGATCCATCAGGCGGAACCTCGCTTTCGTAGTAGACAGTGGGGAAATAGCTACCTTAGATAAACAAGGTTGGACAGCGTTGTTGTTCTACTTTACTTGCATCCAGAAATATTTTTAAAACTCTGTGAAAAATATGCTATTTAAAAACATTTAAAGCTTATCATGCAAACGTATGCTTTGTTGACAACAAATACTGTCTTGTAAATTATAATGACAAATTAGAACCTTGAATTACAAGTTGTCTGTATAACATCGTCTTGCAATAAAATAGAATTATAGTTCAGGTCTTAAAAATAATGCAAAAAGAGACGCGGTCTTTTATTATTAGATTATTCATTCCAGGTATTTCAGCGACATCTATTATTGAAAGACATGACTTTGTAAGTTTTTATGAATAAATTTAAACATAATATATACCTATATATTCAACTCAAATACAGTGGGCAAAAAGTCACTTTACCATTTAAAAATTAAATAACTTTTCCTTATTATATATTATTAGATTTTTCTTTCAGATTCTAAATTTAGAAGCTTAGGAAATATGTGTTGAAAAAAAATTACGACAGAATGAAGCGTAAAATTCATTGAATTTTACTTTGAAAGTCTCCGCTCCGTTGTTCTTACCCAGAGAGCATACAAACGTCATTTTCATCATTTTGTGCTTTCAGCTGCAGAGAATACACCTGGGAATATGCTGGCAGCAAGAATGAGCAACTGCCCATTCAGCCAGTGTCGATACAGCTTGTAAGACAAATTTTCGAAGAAAGCCTAATTTCCATAAATTCTGATTTTCATTGGCCTGCGCGTTCCCCTGATCTCACGGTTTCATATTTCTTTTTTGTGAGGATATTAAAAGAGCAGGAAGCGTAATATGTCTCAAATTTGATGAAAATGATGATCTCTGGGTAAGAACAATAGATATGATGATGATCGAAGTAAAATTCAGTAAGTTTTACGCGTTGTTCCGTCATACAGTTTTCCATCACATATTTCCCGAACTTCTATTTTTAAAATCTGACAGAAAAAATAAAATATTTTTTTCGCTATTATGTATTATTTAATTTTTAAATCGTAAAGTGACTTTTGGACCACTCTATATTAACTTTTATTTTATTTTTTATTTCCAGTAAATTATTTTTTATTCTGAATAACTTCTGTCTTTGGCATGATAAAGAGAATCTGAAAACTTTCTTTGGTGAAACCAATTACAATGTAATCAATTGGCAATGGACTTTCCTTACATCTGAAGGAGTAGTGATCCAAGTTAATAACAGAAGAGCTTTTAATGTCTCCAATAAGGAAGTTTGCAAGCATTGTCTGCTCCAAAAATCTTTGAGATGACCAAAAAAACAAATTGCGTAGACTCAATAATAATTTTCAATTTCTCCTAAGCCGAAGTATTAATTTAATAATCTAAAGTAGGAAAATTCTTTATTCACTGTTAGGTTTTTCTACGTTGGTAGTAACGAATTTCTTTCTTCTTATAATAGTCACTACTTCCTCCTATAACCGCAAGAGTCTATTCTAAAAAATCATTGCGTTAAGAAATTAAACAATTAAAATAACATAGCTTTTGGGTTAAAAAAAAAAGGTTAGGAACAAAATGGGATTTCAGTGACTGCTTACACTCCAACCCTTGAAAGCAAGTCATACAAATCAACCTAAACTGCAACATTAATTTAAATATCTAAAATTCGTAATAAATAAAGCGATGTTACTGGAAATCGCTTGATGAAGCAAAGCATATTCGTCAGAAATCGCATTTAGCACTTTTGATTGCAGTGGTTTTACTCTAGTTGTCTCCTATGACAAAACTCGCGACATATAGAAGACCCTATGTCTACTGTAATAATTTTTATTTCCAAAACCATAAATTATTTTCTTTAAAACAGCCTATGCTCGCCGTTCATTAGATCCACCTTTGTTGAGTTTTGGGCGATAATTGAAATCTGAAATAACCATCAAGGACAGAATTATTTCCTAGACGTATTCTGTATTTCTCGCTAATTTACGTTCATAAAAAGAGCTAGAAGTAATGCAAAGAACTTGAAGTCTACTTTCTTTTAAGGTCACTCGTCAAAGCTTCGTCACTCGTATTGGAGGTGAAACCGGTTGTGAATGTTAACTTTTTAATTCTATGTAATGTTTTTTATCTAATCTTGTGTTTTAGCTATCCGCAATTTTTTTAATTACTTTGCGCGTACGTAAATTTCTGTATTTTACTTTCTTTTAATTTTGTTTAATGTGGAAAAAAAATAGTCGGTCTCCTTTTTTTATTTTTATTTATGGAAGTGAAATATCAGGCCACCCCACAATTACAGATAAAATAATTTATACACATTTAAGTATAAGTACTTTCTAAGCGACCTGCACTTCTTTGTCAAGTAAAAAAGAGATTGTCCCTTGTACTTAAATACAAATAAAGATCAGTCAGCGGTTCAAAAGTTATTCTCACATACACACTGACACACACACATACAATAACTTGATGAGCTTCATTTTGCTGGGAAAATAGGCTAATCAGCATGTTGTTTGTTTAAACAGATTTTCTTTGGGTAGATATTAATATTCACTTTGCACTTTCACTATTTCATTTGCACTTCAGTGGTCGAACTAAACGTAGCTATTGCTGCACTTTAAACCTAAGTCTCTTTATTAATAAAGTAACATATATACGGTATATATTTTTTAGCATAGCTGGCAGCATCGCCATAACAATCTGCATAAATATGAATCTTGTAGGAAAATACCACAAAAGTAAAAAACAAAACAAAGAAATACTAATAAATAAAATATTCATCTCTTGTCAACGAAGTTTAAGTAGACGGATCGTATTCAACCTGATTAAGTAAAGGTCATTCTATTTTTTAAAAGAATTATAAAATCAAGTTAGAAATTATTTGATTGTTGATCTATTGATGATTCCAACGGAATTTGTATCCACGGTCTCTTTTCAAACCTTAGCAGAACATTATTTGCATTTTAAGAGCTTAAGCAAATAACACATCTTGATTAGTAACAAAAGTATCATTAAAAATGTCTTATTTTTCAAAACCATCTAAATTGTGTAAAGTTTCAGCTTCCGACAATAAGCTTGGGATCTTGATCACAAGCGAATATCCATGCTTCGACATAAAATTTTACTCTGATACATTTTATGAATGATGCAAAATTGCTTGAAATCAATAAAACACATGCAAATAGGTGAGTAAAAATGGACAGCGACGAAGTTGAAGTCGAGGGCTAATCGCTTATATTTATTCTCCAGATAAGAAAGTCTGTAACATCCCTCATTAAATGACCAGTTGATAAATGGCTGGGTGAATTCTGGGACTTGTGGAGAAGTATTCAGTCCCAACATATTTCTGATCATCGCCAGGGATTGAATCTAGACCCCTCCCCATCCCATTCTTACCAACAGATATCAATTGTGATATCATGATATCGCTTGCTTTACCAATTGTGATATCACTTTCAAACGTCGTGAATCAAATTGGTGAAAACAACGGTGGATGTTTCACTATTTATCTCAAGAGAAGACAAATTTCTCTTCAATAAAATCTCATTGAAACAAAGACATTGTTATCGAAAATTTCAGTAGCTGGCCTCTACTGCCTCCTTTATTCGTAATGCATTTTGTTAGAACGAAATTTCAGTAGAACGAAATAATTCATGCTCTTCGAGAAATATGTTTAACTAGATTTTACTGCCTTGAAACTATCTCACAAACATCATTTTTCACAACAGCAAGATTAGATATCAATTATTAATTTCTTAGAATTCCAAGAATAAAATTCTGTAGCGACTGATTAAATTTGCAGTTAAACAAACTTACTGTCGTCGAAGAATTCATGTTGTGGAGAAAAGCAAATAAAACGAGATTATTTGAGAGAACTTTAAAGTTCAACGTTCTTATCTCTGTCGCCCATTTAGTACCAAGTTACGTAGGATAATGAGGAAAAGGAGTAATATAGGATGAAGAGCAACAAGGATAAAGTAAGTTAATTAAGAAACAGAGTTAAATAAAAGCGAATTGAAGATCTTTATAAGAACAGTAATCTATCTCTTCTAGTAGAAAGGAAATCCACGAAAGAGTACAGATTTTTACAGTTGACAACTGCTTAAACCTAATTATGAATTTAAATTTAAGAAGGGATCAAGCTTAAGTTTTCCTCGCTACATTAGATTGTAATGAAGTGTTTAATAATTGGAATTCATTTTTCATATTAAAGAAACACAAATGGTTACACTGATTTTTTGTTAGATTGCAAATAGAACAAGGAAAAAAAAATGGTTTCATATTGAACACGAAATCATAACGATCCCGTACATGTTTTATTTTCGGTCACTTCCTGTGAGAAAGGAAATGACCGCAGACCGGAACTCGTATTTTTCTTTACTTCTGTAAGTCATACAAGTCATGTCTGTGTGACTGATATTTGGACTACAGTGATGGTGATGAACGGACAGAAACCTCTTGAATGCTTTCCCTCTTTACACTGTGATGGTTAAAAGGAATCGAGGGTTTAAGTAGATTCAAAACATTCAGCCAAATGAAGAACTGCGTAGTGTCGCCGTGGATCAGGAAGTTAATAGATACCTTTTCTATATAATATATCAGAGGAAGGAATTAAAGTACATGTAAGTACTGCAACTTTTCGCAGTGGTCTGATCAAGAAAAAGCTTGAAAAGTTCTGCCATCGGAGAGAATATTATTTCCAAGCTCATTTATTGTTTGATTTCCTTCGCTACTTGTTGGAGCAAAATAATCGACTTTATCGTTCCGCTGTTTCTTTAATAGCAAAAGTCCTCGACAGCCGCGGTCAATACAGTTTGAAAACATTCGGTGGATAAAGTGGAATGTGGTACAAACAATGACCATGCCTATCTTCTGCTGTAGCACTAATTTGGGAAAGTGCATTTCATATGTTATATGAAATATTGTAATATTGGTTTGGAAATGCTTGGAGTGGCGTCTGAGTTCATGTTAAATTGTATAAAAAAAAAGGAAACTTATTTTTAAGATCTTTAGTGGTAATACAAATTAGTTATAATACTGCGTAATTTTGGTGTTTACTTGAAGATGAACAACTGCTACCAGATTAATGAAATACTTAGAAATTAAATTAAAATTGTTCTTATTTTAAGGTTCAGATAATTCAAATTTGAAACCCTAAGTCATTTTAATGCCAGTCTTAAGTTCACGACGTTATAATTTCGTAATTAGGGAACAGTCAATGCAGCAGAAGCCCAACGTTCGTATCCGGAGAAACTAGAATAAGGCATTAACCTGCAGGACCTCAACTGCAAATATTGATGTTAACTTAATTCTAAATTCAGAAACTTTGCCTTGCTTCATTTAAATATCATTTTATAAAAAATTAAAAAGGCTGAGGTCTACTTTAGCACATCTTATTTCGCTTAGATGGGATTCGATATTTAAGTCAAAGATTGTACATCTGCTGAAAAATTTAGTGTTATTTAGGGTAATTTAATTTTAACAAATTTTGTCTTAATACGGCCTGAGTCCTTTCTTTTTTTTTTTTTGACTCTTTTTAGCTAATGTAAGTCCATTGTTCTTACTGTTAGGTCTAACTCTTGTTATTATTACAGCTTTTTTTTTTTTTTTTTACAGAAAAATATTTTTGATTGTGGGAGGGGAGTGGGGATTTAGCCAGTTTCGCAGATTTATTGCCCAGGTTCTGTTTGTATTTCTGCTTTTATGGAGAAAAGCTATGGGATTAAAAAGTATGGGAGCCAATTTCTGATAATCGAAAATTAAATCATTTCAAATATGTAGAATATATGTGTCTGAATGAGGTCAGCTTAATAAATGTTTCTATAAATTCTACTTTTTCATTACAACTCCAGAACTTTGCAATGAGAACTTTATGATACTGTAAACAGTAAAACAGATCCATACTTTAAATAACTCAATTTATTTTATTTTTGGAGATGGAGAGACCGCATGATCATTTGTCTTGTAGACGAGACCAGTAAGACAATTATAAAAGAAAAAGTTTCACAAAAACATCAGATAAACGTTTGGTTT
>JAFIDM010012231.1:60266484-60286287 GCA_023159025.1 Thereuonema tuberculata | reverse complement strand
TATTTAAAAAAGGATTCAAACATTTATGAGACTATTTAATATTTTTTGGGGTTTTTTTTTTTTTTACTGAAAACGCTAAATGAAATAAATTTTCTATCTTGTCTTGAATACATTTATAGATTGGAAGTATTATTACTACTTGATAGTAATAGGAAATAAAAATGTAGTTGTTTCAAAACAAATCTAAACATTTATCGTTTATTTTGGTGTTAATTACACTACTTTATAGGGATTCGAGTAATAATAACTTTTGGCCTAAGATCCTAATCAATTTTTAATGACAATGTTTAACAATGTTTAATTTAAAATTAGGAAGAATTTTAATGTCATGATTATATAGAGTTGTACCTTTGGCTTTATGATTAGAATTAATGGTATTATTTGTTGATATAGTTGAATTCTGATTAGGGATGTTAATTTGTAACCAATACATTCAGTAATACACTGATCACATGTATTTTCAAAATAAGTAGTTATTGAACATGATGATCATTGTGCGTTAATTATTATACGACACTTTTTTTGTCAATTTTTAACCTCTAGCTTCATATCTGCAAGGCCCATATTTATCAAAATTAATCGACTTATCTATTCATAACCCAAATCATCTACTTTCAATTCCCAGAAACCAAACATCCAAACTTCAACGTAAAACTGCTAAAACACCTTTTTTTTTTCTTCCTCACAGCCTTACAAATATTAGAAAACGTTTTTGTATCACTATAGCTTTTCCAATAAATTAATGTAAGTCTGGAGCCAATATTGCATCTCACTGCGAATCTCTGCATCAGTCTTTTTGAAAATGTGACTTTTGAAGTAATCGTTTACTTGACAATAATAGGGAACAATTTCCCGTCATGAAAATAGCATCTCTATTCTTCGAATCAAATTCAATAGAAAAATTTATGAAATAAGGATACTTACTTATATTTTACTTTTCATACTTATAACGTCTCTTCTAAATGTTACATAGAGATGTAGTTAGAAGTTTTTTTTCTTTTTTTTTTCTTGATGGCAAGTTCCTCCTCCTTGTCTTCACGAGTCTAACAAGTAAATATACTCTGCATGAATGTTAATGTAAATGTAATGCATTTATTCCTTTGCAGGGATATTTTTCAAAGACATATTGCTTACGTTTGATTAGAAGCAAACAGAATAATTCATAAAATAAAGCAATAGAACAGTAAAAATGCCGATTACAGGGATCTCAATTATCCGTGAGGTCAGATTAACCTTAGTCCTCTGCATTACAAACAAATTTCATTTTTTTAAAAATCTCTATATTGATTAAGAAAAAAAATAGTTGCAGATAAAATAAAGAACGAAGAAACGAACGACTTCAATCACGATATCAAGAACGAGAAGATCTTTGGATTCCGCTCATTGTGAAGAAATAGTTTTGGACTGTTCCATTTAACGCAACTTCCAGAAGGAGTTTAAGTATTTTTTTCATATTATGATGTAGTTTCTGATAATGCTCGGCATCAATTAGAAACTGAATTGTAATTACAATTTTTATTAAGTTTATTGGTTGTTTTTTTTTCTGATCCCAATGTATATAAGGGAACCTTTCAAGAATAATTGTGTTGAAGAGGGGTTTTCCACAAAGGCTCGTGAATTTTAAGTATTTTTTTTTTAAATAAAAACTTTTTAAATGCTCTCGTCTTATGTGTTTTAATTTTTAATTATGTTTAAACAGACAAAAATCACGAACTTCGTATGTAAATCAGTCTAAAAAATATTCAATTTTAGATTTATTTAGATAAAAAGTTTGGGATTTTTTTTTTATTTACATAAAAATACATATGAAAAAACTATGAAAACATAAGATTAATAGTGATTTAGTGTGTTTAACCCAACAAAATCTAATTGAAATTTAACTGTTTTTTTCAATTAACCGACTATCAAGGATAATTGATGTCTAACTGCTTTTGCCAAAAAAAAAAAAATGCACATAAAATTTAATGGATAAAGAAAACATTTGTGATTGATATGTGAGCAACGTGTGGAAATTGTTACAGAAAGATGCACGAAATGATTTAAAAAAAAGATATAAAGAAGCAAACTTAGAGTGAATATTCTTTTGGTAACTAAGTAGTTATTCAGTAACAAAAATTTCCGTCTATCAATTTATTCAACAGTTGTTTTAGAAATTGATTGCTTGTTTTTTAAATCATTTCGTCTAATCAATAATGTTCAACTAAAGAATTTGACGTTTGAAAATGAGGTCACAAAAGTTGGAATATTTTTTTTGAAGAATTTTACAACCATAATTTTAATTACCACTGTAAAAATAAAATACACCTATAAATTCCTTCAAAATTTTTTAGATGAAATGAAATGAAAAAAAAAATAATGCGATTTAAAATTGTTGTTATTCAATTTCAGTTTGAATTGTGGATTTGTTCTCTACATGACTAATTATAATGAATAAAAAATATCAGTTTGCTTTAAAATCAGTTGTTCAGCTAAGATTTTAACGTGTTAGCTTACAAAAGCATGATGGCATATTGCTAAAAATTAGAATTTGAATCCAGTTTGACTTTGAAGGCTATGAATTGTATAATAATGAATTGATCTGATAAAAATGGAAGCTTTGAATTTTTCTTTATAGCAGAAATAAAGATCTATTTCATTTGGTAGTTGAACTTTTATCTTTATTTTGATAAATAAAAAACCCTACTGAAAGCATAGAGTCATTATTAATTTGTTTTTGAGAATGTTATCGTTTGGACAACTTCTCCAAAGCTTTGTGATATTTCATCAAACTTTGGCTCAAGAATATGTTGAGAAGTTTTCTTATTTTCTTTTTCTTTTCTTTTTTTTATTTGTTAATTAGTGAATAATGAAAAAAGTAAAAAAAAAAAAAGCAAAAAACAATCAAACTGAAATAATGTTCTTAAGAAATTCAAGAATTGGCTACATTTCTTCGTTTTTCAATATTTTAAATATAACTTTCATGTAAACCGAAATTTTAACAAAAAAACGCTATTTTTTGCACATATGGTAATTATAAACACTTTGTTTATTTCATTGAATAAAGTGAAAAATTTGCTGACAATTTTCATATCCGTAAAGAAAACAACTTTCTTTTTTTTTTTTAGGAATTACTTAAAATTCCTGATGTTTAGAAAATTAAACTAACTAATTGCATAAAGGGCAGCTGATTTTTACTCAGATTTTAATTTTTTTACCATTTTTAACCTAATACCGTCACTTCGCTCCGGAGCCCTGCTTACAGAGCTTAAAAAAAAATCTATTTATTTAGCAAATTAATATCGAGATCAAAAAATATACGAATTCCCAGCCCGTTGTGGCCTTCTCCGGATAACTCAGATGTATAGCGGGTTAGCGCCACTCACCCACATATCGATAAGGCAACTTTAAAGCGAAAATATAAATCCTCTTTATTCCCTATCCCGTGGGAATTTCGAAAAATCCGGCCGTATTCCTTTTCTACATGATAAAGGGAACCTCTGTGCAACATTTGAGCTTTCTAGGTCCAAGGGAATAAAAATTGATGAGTGAGCGAGTCAGGACTTTTCTTTTTATATACGTCAATTGTCAATTTATAATTCATTTCTAAATGATGAGTTGTGTTTTTTTTTATTATTATTTCATTCAATTATTAAGTGAGAATAAATGAAAACTATTTTTTTAAATCTAATTTGTAATGCAATATAACAATTCATGGAAAAGATTGTGAAATTCCAATATTTAATGTAATAATTATTATATACAAGCGAGCATTTCTTTTTTCTTTTTTATTGCCTTGTTTTCCTGAGTAACAGAAATACTGGTAAGTAATTAAATACTTAAAATAGGTGAAAAATACAAAAATTTCCTTTTTTTTTTGTGAATAACTCTAATGCTACAAGGATTTACTTTATTTTTACTTTTTTTATTTAAATGCAGCCAATTAGCGGAATTGATTTCAATATATATTGTAGTATCATTTAAATAACTGCATCTAATAGCAGTTGATATATTTAATATCATCAACTGTAGCTATTAAATTGAATCAAAATACGCTTATTAATGGCCCTCTGCTGATTATTGGCGTTCAACATTGGGTGTTTCTTTAATGTAATTAAAATACTTAAAAGTTTTTAAAGTATCGGTTCAGTAAGGAAAGCTTTCTTTATTCTATACACCGAAGAGCCATTACATTTTGATCACCTACTTAATGCGATGTAGGACCTCCTTTAGCCCACAAAACAGTGGCCAATCGATTGGAGTTGGCGATAGGTAGCCTGGGGTATAATGGCACCATGATCGCAATAGCAGATCCTTCAGTTCCCGTACATTTCGGGGCGGTGGTGATGTGGCGTCAACCGCTTTCTCCAATTTGAACCATAAATCTTTGATTGGGTTCATGTGTCAGTGAATTTAGAGGCCATGTCATGCAATTAAATTCACCATTATGTTACTCGAACCACTCCTTGACGATCACGGCAGTGTGAATTAGCGCATTGTCCTGTTGGTAATGACCATCACCAGCAGGGAACACAGTTGATATGAATGGCTGAGCTTGGTTCGCAAAGATATTCAGATACCTGACAGCTATCAGAAATTGTTCTCCTGGAATAATGGGTCCTAAAGTTCCCATGAAAACATCGCCCGCAGCATCACACCTCTTCCGCCGGCCTGTTTCCGCTCACAGTGCATCTGGTGCCACAGCCTCCGATGGTAATCGACGTATGTGCGCTCGGCCGTTTACGTGATACACCAGGAATCGGATTCGTCGGACCGGGCGACTTTTTCCAATCATGATCAATCCAATGTCGATGCCCATTTTGTGCGCTGTCGTCGATGGGTCTACGGCTACGCAGCCCGTACACAGAAGGGTTCGATGAACTATGTGCTGTGAAACATTGCCATGCTCACCACTGTTCTGCTGCGGGTGATTTGGGTGGACTGTGGCCCAGCGGTTGCTCTGAAAAATGCGCGACACTCTTCGCCGGCTTCTGGCATCAACGAGCTGTGGTCGACACATAGCTGGACGACGATTCGTTGTTTGCCCACCCTTGCACCACTTTTGATATGTATTCAAGTCATGAGATACTGATTCTGAGGCGGCCTGCCATCAAAATTTGTCCTCCTCCTTCGGCAGCTTTTGCCATTCTGACACCGAACACACTACTAACATAAAGCCGGTTCTGCGGTTATATATATAAACTAGTATATAAACTGATCTGTGTCCATTGACACGTATGACTGTTTGTTCTAATGGCGTGCTCATTTATTTACTCTGGGGTTGGGAATAATGTTTTGGCTCTTCGGTGTGCATATCATGAAAGTTATTTTGAAAATTATCAAGGCTATTTTTTTAGAGTTCAAAAATACATATTTTCAGGAAATTATCCGATATTTCATTACTGTCTATATTGCTAATTGTTTAAATTTTAAGTCACTAATCACTTTCTCCTCTTAATTCTTTACCGAAATAAGTTACGGCAAATTAGAAAATGTTTCGCTTTTTACCAGAAGTGTCAGAAGCAAAAAATCTGACTACGATTTTTTTTATTAAGATTTCTGATCACAGGACACATCTACTTCAATGTAGATGTGTCAGCTGGTATATTTCCTAAGCTCTGACATTCTGTCTGTGGTGTCATTGTGTGATGATCACGTAATTTGTTATATCAAATTAATTCGCTTAAAGTCGAAATGTCCCTCTTTAGGCCTATGTAGGCCCTTGGTGTCGCAAGAGGTAGGCTTAAGGCTGCCGGTTCTTTTTTTTTTAGTGATCAACGGGCTCACTAACCCCGGGGGAAGAAACTAGGTACCTATTTAATAGAGAGATGGGTGGACCCTAGGGCCTTCTGGAGGAGAATTCAGCGTGGGGAAATCCCTAACCTCCGCCGGGATCGAGAATCGAATCCGGCTGGTCACTTGGCTAAGGGAGCCACAAAAACAATCCATCAATTATAACACAATTGTTAGCATAATTAACTTAGAAATTAAGGAGAGAAAGTAAATAGAGGATTAATTTGGCGGTAGCTTTTAATGAAAAGCCAATGAAATTGTTTACTTTCTATTATTTCAAGTTTTACACTTTTTTTAACTCACTTTTCTTATTGCTTTTATTTTTACACAAAAAATATGAGATATTAAATACGTATTCTATATAATTCATCTATATGCAAAATTAGCCAAATTTGCCAATGTTTGCAACTGTTAACAGTGAAAGAAATAAAAAAAAAAAAGAAAAGTTATGACGTAAAATAGATAATGTTAAGTACAGGGAAATAAAATTATTATACTATATAATTTCAATAATATAATAGTAAAACTAAAATATGTGTCGCGCATCCACCGCGATAAGGTATTTCCCAAAGGTGAACCACCATCTTGAGATTTGTGAATAGTGATTGATATTACTATCCTAGTCCTTAAGGGTATCTAGTATCCTTAAAAATTTTAGCTGAAAAGCCCAAAATTTATGGCAGTTAGCCAAACTTTGAGATCACGTCCGACTTCTAAGTCCGTCCCCTAAAAACCCGTAAACAGATGTCGATTTTTTTTATCACTATTCATAGTTAAACCAATGCCCTAAAAGCTCTAAAAACAATGTGAGAATAGGATTTTGAAGATAGGAAAAATCATCAAAAAGTGGAAATATATATATAAGAATTTGAGATATATATTCGTGATCTAGGACCCTTGATCAGCGCTTATCAAAAGGTCTCGGGCTCATCTGTTCAAATAGGGTAGAACGCAGTAGTGCATTTTTCCTTTGGAAAATACAATAATAAGTCACTAACATTTTGTGGTCAATTGATAATTTCCTAGCAACTTTCCGATTCGAGATTCCTTCAGCTTTGAGTCCCAAAATTCATCCCTTACTTCCTTGGAGAAATGTCTTTTCTCTTTCCCATGATCTGTAAAACCACTTCAAAAGTTCATAAATATGTTAATCTACAGCAGTTGGCATCAAAGTTCAAGTGCTTAAGCAAGAAAGGTCAATATTTGATTAATGAACTTAACATAAGCTAAAATTGAGTCAAAACTTTACTGGGGATATTGTTTTGGACCGAACTGTAGTGATAGTAGAGTGTATATATATATATTTCAAATACCAGAAGAAAAGGACAGACTAACGATTGAATCAAAATAATATCCTGTAGAGCTCCCGGCATTGTTTCAGAATCAGATTAGGTAATTAGGTCCTTAGGACCAGGTTAGACGACGACACACGTATATTAGCTAAGGTAATAATGGATATTGGATATCCATCATATTGGATAAAATCCACCATCCCTGGAAGGAGTGAGAAGACAGATCTAAAAGTTTTTTGAATGACTGAGGTTTTAGAATAAGTTTTGTCACATAAAATGATTCATACATTGTAAATTGTAACTAGACTATAAATCCATATTTCTGACTTAGATGAATAGCCTTTAATATTCTGAGGATAATAAATTAATCCTAAATAAAAATAGTCGCACAGGCCTAGCAATAAAAATAAATTCATAATAAGCCTTTTACTCCCTCAACCTTCTTTATCTGTAAACAAAATAATTATTTAAAAAAAATATTTTTTTAATATACCATGTTTTTAAGACGGACTAAAAAGTATAAAATAATTTTTCCTAGCCCCATATAGATTCGCTATGAAAATACTTGCAAGATTTAAACGAAAAACATGGGGCGCAAGATAATATACACTCCATCCATAGCATCTCAATTATCTACTGCTTGCGTCCCACATTTTTCGTTTTAAATTTTATAATTATTTTCATAGCGAATCTGTATGGGGCTAGAAAAAATTATTTTTTACTTTTTAGTCAGTCTTAAAATCGTGGTATATTAAAAAAAAAAAATTTAAAATAATTATTTTCTGCTTTCTAGTCTTGAGTGTATGAAATTTTTCAATCGATTTTAAACATTTTGATGAGATTATAACAAGAGACATGTGGTAAATTTCAGGTTTATGTCAGTTTCTCTTCTCTTGTCATTTTTGCTTCTCCTTCTGTAGGCGTCGCTTGCGCGTCAGCTCCAGCGCCAAGCGACCATCTGCAAAAACACTGATAAAAACACCGCACCTACCTGTTATCCGAAGAATTAGGGTTCTCTAACGAACAAACAATGTTAATGTTAAGAAAGCGAGTTAATATTGCATTGTCATCCACTTCTGAGCTATATTTAAAGTTTCAAGTCTAGTTCATCGGGAAGTTAGTTTAAAATAAATTGCAAAATTTATACCGAACAAAACAAACAGACAAGAAAGCGAGCTAATAAAACCGTGTTAATAATAATAATAAAAAAAAAGGAAGGAGCAGTGGCTGATTAAAATATAAGGCAATTAATAGAAAATATCGAAATCTAACGAACTAGTTCTTCGTTTTTTATTAAAAATGTAACTTACTAACTGCTGTTAAATATAGAATAATTGATTTCTTCTGTTATTAATTTTATTTAAAGCTTTACAAATTCAAATGTATTATTGTTTAATGTAACTTTCTGCCAAGAGATCCTCTGTGGACTAAGGGAAAAAAAAAATCCCTTGTTTTTTTTCCCTTCCTTAGCGAAATAATCATCGCAGTTCGTTCTCGAAATAGAGACAATAAGGAACATTTTCTCCGACACATTGTCAATGATAATAATCGGTGCAGAACCATAAAAGACAAGACGACCATAGAACGGCAGAGTTTATCGTTTTCATTCATCAGATGGAAGCCAACACACTGTCAAGGAAAAAAAAAAACACAGCAAAAAACATAGAATTAAGACTTTTTCTTTTACAGTTACAGCTAAACAGTACAAAAAAAAAAGAAAAAAATAATTTATGTTTTTTTAAAAATGGATTTTTTTTTTTTTATTGAAGACACCATAAAGCGATGCAACATCTTTGCAATTTATTAAATAAAGAAATATCATAGATGTTTTCTATTATATTTTAGAATAATATCTTGAGAGAAATGAGACTATTAGATTAATACAAAATTGAGCCAAATCTTATAAATAAGCCTCTTACTACCACAAGAACTAACTTTTTTTTGTTACTTCATCATATTTAGCCTACGAATGAAAAAGAAGTAATTTTTTCCTAGTTTGAATCAGATGCCCAAATTCTACAGTCGATCAAGCGATACTTTGATAGACTTTCACAGTTGAATCATTTCTCTACATACGCCAAAAGGAAAATTAATTGAGGAGACAAAAAAAGAAAAAAAACAACAACATATATTTTGATGAACCAGAAATGGTCCATCTTGGGTTTCCGGTATCGCAATTTCCCAAAACAGATCAGTGAACTCTTAGTCTTGTGCGTTTTTACTCTTTATTTTTCTTTCTAATCATGTTGTACGCACGCTAATTTTATGTATTATATATTTTCAAGCCAAAGTCTATGAATTGAATGCAGACCTCAATGTAGAAGCTAAGATGCCGTACCAACAATGCAGTGGCGTAGATACCCAACGACAGAAGACTTTTAAAAGGATTTTTAAAACTTTATTTTGGAAAGAAAAATAGAAAAATAGAAAGAAAGGTGTTAAATAAATTTTAAAGTATTTAATAGATATCAAAGTTGATATATATTTCATAGTCATTTCTTATGTATACATGTTCCATTTCATATGTAGATGTACAGCAGAAGTCAACAAATGTTTGGGCAATAACTAGTTTCGTAAAAGAAATATATATATACAATAAAATATTTAACAATAAAAATAATCATCTAAAAGTTTAAAGGTTTCACTGTACTATTTTTGGAATTTACGTACTGGGAACCCCAATACAGACTGTTCGAAGTTCCTATATCTTGTCGGTCGGATTCGCCCAGTATTCACAGCTGAGTGTAATCCAAAGAAAAATAAGCAAAAGACAAGATTTATTGTTATATTTATACTATGCACGTTGAATTTTGCCATTATGTATATGTCTATGTTACTAATTAATCTTTCATAAGCAAAGCGATCTGCTAGCAGAGATTAATTTATTGACCTTTTTATCCTTAATTTGTTGGTTTGTTGTTTTTTTAACTCAAGGGCCATTGTTTTGTTTAATCTTGTCTTTCACTAGATTCACCTAAACTTTTGACTATTTAAATTTCTTACTTTTTTTTTTCTGGGTAAAGACTAAGATATATTGCTTGGAACACGTTCTAGATGCCAACATGTCTTAGTCGTTAGCAGAAAAGGCATCTACGACGTGTTCCAAGCAACATGTCTTAGTCGTTAGCACAAAAAAAAAAAAAATACATCTAAAATTTTGACTATTTAAATTTTTTATCTAGTGAAGAACAAATCTAATATGCTTCGAAAATACAAAATTGATTTCGAAAGTCCATTGTAAGGAATTCCATTGAATCTTGTCTTTTGTTTATCTTTCTTTGGATTACACTGAACTATAAGTACTGGGGGAATCCAACTGACCAGATGTAGGAACATCGAAACAGTCTGTATTGGGGTTCCCAGTACGTACATTTCAAAAATAGTTCAGTGAATCCTTTCAATGTGTGCGTTTTTATGCTTATTTTATGCAAGTTAAATTTTGCCAATACATATTTATATTTATTTTCTTTATTTATAAATAAAGGAAGATCGCCACAAAATATATTCTAACCAAAAAATCATTATCGAAACATGAAAGATTACTCATTTCCAATTTTCTATTGTTTCACTTCTAGACAATATAGGTCGTCTAGGGAATTAAAAAAATGTCGAGAAACGTCTTTAGGGAATTGCCAGTAAATCTTTAAAAAGCTTTTCGAAGATCAAGCATCATTTAAAAAGAAATTATATTTTTGAATTTTTTTACAAAATTTTCTTTATTAATTTTTAGAAAAGAAATCAAAGGATTTCCAAAATATCAAATCGTTTAAGTGTTCCATAAATTAATAATTTTACTCCCTTTATTTTTTTATTTTGTATTGTATGTATATAAATTCACTACAACTCTAAATTTCGTTTTCGATTTTCAATTTTTTTTCACTAAAAATTACAATCGCATTGAAGATTATAATCTATAACAATGAAAAGTCTACATAGTTAGATGTAGTGGATCTACCACTTCAACTGATATTTGGAATAAAAGATATACTTTGCAATATAACCTTACGACAGTTTACTTCGTTTAGTTATCAAATAGACTAAGACTTCCGTTTATCTGTTACTCAATATACTGAATATTCATTCCGTGTAATGGGGTTCTGTTATTATAAATTGCTTCCAAGTTCTTCTAACATAAAGCTTTTAAAAGATGTCTTCAAAGTAATCATAGCAGACAGCATTTAATAACTTACAATCTTCCTGTAAATTTATGGCAAGCGCGAATTAGACTGAAATATCGTAAATACTTAACAGAAGAGAAAAAAACTACCATAAATAATAAGCTCCATCGGAAGAATTATTACTTTTTAGTAAAGGTGCTTCATTGTATCAGTTTTTTTCTGGTGTCGTTGAAGAGGCACTTTTATTCGTAGCTCTTCAATATTCACTATTTTAAAATTGTTCACAGATTTTCAGGAACGTTTCTTTGTAACAATGTTCCTTATAATTTTGTATCGTAATGAAATGACAATTTCGAATTAAAATTAAAATTTGAGAATGTTATGTAGTTTAAAATTTTATGCAAAACTCTTTACATAACCAAAAAAAAAAGAAAATTTTGAAAAGAAAAAAATTTTGTCTATGATAACTGAAAGTAAGTTAACTTTTGGAAATTTCTAAGTTTAGATTTTTTGTTTTATTTATGAAATAAATAAAGATAAATACTTCTTTGTTTTGTAAACTTTTGCTTTCTAATGTAATAAATCTCTAGATCAGTGACTGCCTTGCTCTGTCTCAGATTAAGTCTCAGATTAAGTGGCTTGCCTTCTATTCGTTGACAAATTAATAGGCCTACGTATTTGTAAAATAAGATAGTACTTGCTAACAGGAATTGAATTTGCGATTTCTTAGTTATCTTTTTTTAATGTTATCAAAAATATATTCGAAATGAATTTTGAGAATACAATTAAAGGCCAAAACTGCAGATTATCAGATTTTCTATCTGGTCTACGTGACCTGTGGTGTGGAGAGAGAAAATTCTCCCGGCGTTCCATCACTAACGGGACTAAGTTGAGGATGGTCAGTTTGATGTCCATCCGTCTCTAATTCAAGGGAATGCATCCTGGGCCCAATTTTACAGAAGGCTGGGTGAGCCCTAGATCCTAGGGCAATCGGAATTCTAAACCTTATTCTAAAAACTTATGGTTTTTTTTCTTTTACAAAACGCATTAACAGGCGTTAGACCTATATTCAGAATAATATAATAGGTGAAGTAGCTGCGTAACGGATATAATAACAGAAATACCACTGTGGTTCAATCCTAACTTGTTTTCTTGAAGATTACTATCGTCAACCATTAAACACAGAACATTTTAATTTTTTTTTTAATTAACCGAATATCTAATCAGGAGGAGCAATTAGGCTTCTATTCACTTCTCGATCAATGCTAAATTTGGGAACTGAAAGGAATAGTAGGGAAGGTTGAAACCAAAATAATCGTGCTCACTTTTTTAGTTGTACCAATGGTTTAAGCATTGAAACAAATTTTAAAGAAATTACTGCAGACATTTCAGCAGCTTGAGAGGTTATTTTTGAGTGAATTAGAGCAAAATTAATATTTTTTAAGTAGGACCACAAATCAGCAACATGCTAAATGTTATGAAAATCAGTCCAGCCGTCTTAGCTTGCTGCGCTCATCAAATGCTCAAGTGAAATATGTACGACTTTGCATTCTCTGTCAATGGTATTATAAATTATCAATTAATATAATACAATGATATTACTAAAGTATATTAACTATTATACTAGTCGAAGAAAATTTGTTTCCCATCTTAAATTAACCCTGATCACTGACAGGGGTAATGTTAAGAAAATCCGCTAGATATGCCGCAATCGGCGCCACATGCAAATCAAGCAAACGACAATTGGTTACAGCAACCAAGCTTGTGCCCTATAAGAACCCACGTTGCAAGAAGAAAATCACTCACCGATGACAGCTTGCTAGCAAGCAGAAACTAGTTTGAGCTTATGTAATTTTTAATTGTCTTAAATTTAAAAAAAAAAAAAAAATGATGCCTTTTTAACTTAAAATATTTAAATGTATTAATTTTAATTTTAAATAATTTTTTAAACCGTGTATAGGCTGAACAAAGGACTTATTATTCCCTCTTAAACAACTTATTCCAATTATTATAGGAACTCGATTCTCATGTGGATTTCGTTAGGATGGACGATTCCCGGTAGGCAGGTTTTTTCGGGATTATCCCATTTCCCTTGCACTTTTTTCACAATTCTTAAATGTTTTTTGTATGTCCTTCTTTCCGTTGGGAGAGAAGAATATTTATGTTGTGGTTGGCTTCACTGCTATCCACACTCACTACACATAAACATAGCTAATTATTAGATTTCCTTTACTTCCGATAAAACAACGATGTTATTTTTTTTTATTACTTTTTTTATTGAATATATCCTATGAGATATAAAATGTTTTTCACATTACAACCTGTCTGCAGGCTACAATATGAATAAAATTAATTTACATTATATAAAAATATCAAATACGTTTGCAATTCCATTCCTTTGTTATTAAAAGGAAATAATAATATAATACAAAAAGGAAATAATATATAATACAAAAATTAATACAATTAAACAAAACATGTTATCTCTTTCTGAGTATATTGAATATTTTGAATTGTAATATTAGTAAGATTAAATACTTAGAAAATCTTATCTATGTTGATGTATTCAAAATAGAATCTAACAAAAAGTCAAAGTCATTTAATAGAAAAATTTCATATTTAATTTTAAAAATTCATTAAAAATATAATCATGTGTAACCATATAGTTTAATGACGATTGGAAATTCAAAACATAAAAAATTAGGTAATGAAATTTTTTTTCTTTCTTATCTTTAAAAAATGTTGCTTTTTTCTAATTTAAATATGGAAAAATAAAGTTAAAAGATTTTCTTTACAGCAAACATAAAAAAAAGAAAAACTCGGCAAATAGGAAACGCAAAATAAAAGTAAATGTTTTTTTTTTCTTTTCTTATTTAATAAACAAATTAATTATTTAATGTTACTTTAAATGAACCCTAGAAAACAAAAAGAAAGCGAAAGTTCAGAATTTAATGCCCAATTACGGAAATTAGTGTTTTATTATTTTAACTCAAGGCAATTTAATGGGTTTCTATTTTATTTATTAAAATTTTCACTTTAAGTCAAGTTTATTTAAAACGTATGTAAAACTAGTCAACAAAATCAAGCGCAGGCGTCTATAATATGGATTAGCAGTGAATACGAGCGTTTATTCACTGTTACACTACAAGAAAATGTTATTTCTTGTCATTCAGAAATTAACTGTTTAAATTGAATGCTTTAGGAATGAAATGGATTTAATTGTTCTAAGAATGTGATCATGTGATCCATTCCATACGTTGTGGTATTGTTGCTAAGAATAATTTAAGAACTGTTATTTCATTTCTAGTTACCTTTCTTTTTTAACTAAAAAATATCAATGTTTAACGATACATTGATAATCTGAGGAAAGTAGGCGTCAAGGTCGATGACAAACTTTTTGTTTAATAATAAAATAATTTACCAATTTTTGAAGTGACATTGATAGTAAACTATTCTTTTCTTAATAGGACAAAATCTTGCAGGTGTTAAAAAAAAATTAAAAAAAATGACACAATAATTTACTAAAGAGACGACGTTGAAAGATATCATTCGAAGATAAAATAAGTTACTACTTTCAAATTATCCTTCTATAGAAGTAAAAAGCTTCGAAATATCTGCGCTTTCGTTTCGCCACAGATCCTTGGCTGCTATGAATACAAAGGGAAGGGAAGCCGTGAATTACGAGCTTCTGATGGTGTTTTATAATTTATTATGCGTCTTGATAAATATGGAAGGTCTTCGAGATGGTCCAAGACGCCCAGGGGAAGGCTGTCCATCTTCTCCGGTCGACATAGCTCTCTCTCTCTCTCTCTCGCCTCACACGGATCGCAGTCCAATTTTCTGCCACTCTGCTTACGGCAGCGCGCTTGTGTGACCAGGGCGATAAATCTGGCGAACTGAGGAGAAAGAAATTTTCATAAGCGCTGCAATAAATTCTGCAACTATTGTTCTCGAGGATTCAAAGCAAAATAATAATAAAAAAAAAAATGGAAAGAGATCTGCATAATGAAGGGCCCCCGCGTCTCGAAAGATGGCCGCGTTACATGAAGTATTACACTCGATTATTAGAGAACGTAATAATTTCGCCAGCGCTGTGATTTAATATGAGCAAAGATTTTAGTGCCAAAGATGAACTTTCTCATTACTATCTTGCAAGTTTTAATTTACCTCATCTTTCTTCGCTTAGGGGGAATAAAACAGAAACTTATAGGACATTTCTTTTTCGTTGATCTGTTCGTACTTCTGTCGTCCGTCTTCACAATAACTCAAAAGTTACTTATTTAAAAAAAATTGAAGTTTTAATGAGGAAATTTACCAAAGATGATCTTTCTGTTGATGTTGAAGGAAGTTGGACCCATTATAAGCCCAAGGTTATCAGCATTAAAATCTGTAAAGGAGTTTTGTCATAAAATAGAGATCAACAACATAGAAAACCTAAGAATTTACTGGTTAATTGGGCAAGCTCAGTTCTTCGGTAAAAAATGAACCCTTTTTGATCTTATCTTGCAGGTAATGGAAAGTTATATTCATATATGACTTTGTTTTATTGAAACCTCAGTAGATATCCAAGGCTGTTAGCCTTCTTTCTTCGGAAAGCGATGTTGATCAAATCACTCAGTGTATGTATGCGTATGTTTCTCCACCTAATAGCATTTGAAACCGAGGGGTGGATCTTCTTAAAGCGTTTATGTACATTTAAGACAAAAGACAATTAACATTCGTGTTTGAACTTCTTTCTATGTGACTGGTTGATAAAAGCGAAAACAAAGATGTCTTACAACGGGTGTTAATTCTTTCAGTTAATCCGTTAATTCGACGATAAGATTAACTTTAATCGGACTTAAATAACTTACGGAATTAATTATGCGGATTAATTTTTATTCAGAAAACGGAAAATTCGTAGTTGTACTGAACAGTTACAATTTAAAAATAAACAAAGACTTTTTTTTTGTTTCCAGATTTAAAAAATAAAAATAAATAAATACAGTATTTTAAAAGAAGTAGGCTTTAAGTTCTGTCAAGAGCTTCTTGTATTTCTGAATTACATAACTTAAGTACGCCATTTGCAGATGGCAGCCTGAGTGCTATAGATGCTACATTGTAAGAATGCTATATTTACTTTAAGTGAATTACCTAATGAATTCCGAAGAATTTAAGATAGACATATAGTCATTATTTACTATTAGAATATTTAGAATATTTATGTATCGTATTAATTAACTACCTATATAGAAATGTGGAAGACACTTCTGTATGTAATTAGTAATTATTGAATTGAATAAAAGCAGACAAATTATGAAAAGTATAAATTTAAATTACAAGCAATGGATGTCAGTGCTGTTATTTCTCAACCTGGAAGAATTTAAAAGAATGATTGCCTTCAACTGTACATCAACAATGAAAAATTATAAGCATTTACAAACACTGCAGTATGGCTAAATTGCTAAAGCTGTAAAAAGAAAGATAGTCCGTGAATGCACGAAGAACAGCTTAACAGTCAAAAAGAACATTTTATACAAAAGGAAATATTTTAACAAGCAATATTCGTTTATGCTAAATTCATTACTATCTTTAGAAAAATATTACTTTTAACAAATATCATCAAAGTCAGTCAGTTACCAAGAACATTCAAAATGACAGGTGAAACAAAGTATAAGGGAAGCTTTTAAAAAGATTCGTATGTCTTAGATCTATTTTATACTCTTTTAAGAACACCTACACTTTCAAATAATAAAATCAAAAGGATTGAAATATGATTGAATATCTACGCACAAGATGTAATGAATTCTTATTTGCTCTGCTTGGATTCTCTGGTATTTGTATATTCAAGTCGTTCGCCATCGTTATTGAAACCACGAATAATTTTTAAGATTTGAAATTAAATCATTACTCTTTTGGGCTGCTAGATTTCCTGTAAAAATATAAAAGAGAGAACTTACTGTAATATTTAAATACATTTAACATGGTTAAAGAAATAAACTCAACTAAATTAGATGAAATTTATCATTATGCAAACTTTTGTGTTGCGACAGTTTGATTTTTGTTTTTTGCTTAATCTTACTGAATATATATTAATTAGAGCAATATATTCAAACTAATAAATTCTAATATTTAGTATATAAATGTATGCATTATAAATATATTATGTAAAATTTATACCAAAAAACATGGTCACAATACGTATTAAGTGCTGGAATGAATCATTACATGAGGGGACGGGGTTTACCAAATAAAGTTATATCTCAGGGTATACTTTTAGTAAGATTCCTATAGTGAATTGATTTCCAATTTTTTTCTAATTTCCCATTGTGATAAACATCTCCTCTAAATACCTAAATGGACTAGCAACAAATGGATTTATAATTTTTAAAAAGATAGAACATAAGAGCGAAACGAGCCAAATTCTCGTAATTATAATAAATACAAAGCAATAGTAAAAAGCAATAATATAATAATAAAGCAACAATTTGTAGTAACTCTCACTATTTGGATAAAAATGAATTTATACATTTTAAAATTTTGAAACTTGGCTTTCCCTGAATTATTCGAAAATGTGTGAAGTCGTGTCCATAATATTTTGAATAGTGAATAAAAATACTAGTTATCCATGAGAGATGAAATGAGAGCCTGGAGATTGTCAATTTTGAAACTCATATTCGGATTCATATTTTCAGCTGATCCATAAACATCGTGTTAACTTTTAAACATATCAGCCATTGTTAGCAACATTTTGGGCGTAGATTTTTTTTTGAGCGATGGGGAGAGGGATGGAGACTTACAATCATGCTTCTAATTTATGTTGGACTATAAAAAAACAATGTAGAAAATTTTAAGAAAATCATCTATCCGTTATTAGTCTGGTTAGACACATTATAAATGAACAATCAATCAAACACTGGAAAAAAAAAAGTTGAAGCTGAAAAGTATTTGCTTACTCAGCAAAAGCTACATTAATTATTTTCAAAAATTCTGTTTTACTGGACAATGGCCGTCAAATAAATGAGCTTAAAGCAGGCCGAACACGAAGCAGCTTTGTGCAAAGTTATATATGCAACTTAGCTGTTTGAGCGCTGTACAAGCTGCTTGAGCACAGTTGTATCCGGAGTTGTATCCAGCAAAAGCTGTCAAGACCCGAGGATGCAACTCCAAAAGCTGCATGTATAGCACCCAATCAAAGTGCAGCGTTGGAACACTTCAAGCGTGACGTCATGCCCATGAGAAAACATGGCGCCCAAACAGATTGCCGTCGCTTCAAATTGACGGACAGCGATTACAGAAAGAATACCAGATATTTCCGAAATTTCTTGAGGTAGAAATTTAAAGAGCGTTTGAGAAACCTCGATATTTGCAATTTTTCACTGCAACAAACAAAACAACAATTGCTGCTACTTTGCCAATTTCTGAACAAAGCCACGGGACATCATTGTTGGCAATTCCCACTGTAATAATAGTGGCCGTTGATCATTGTTCTTCGTGTAGTGCATTATTGCCTTCCCCTGCGATTACAGATCGGCTAATAATAGTATCGCAATATTTCTGTTTTGTTGGCGTTAATTGCAGTTCCTGTGTTGCAGGCCAGCAACGCAATTTCCGTGACGTCTTGTTAACTTACGTCATTGCAATTCGTCCTGTGCTTCGTGTGTTTTTCGCACGGCGTCACCCACCAAGCTGCAGCGTTTTCGCCCAAACCTGTCGTTTGCAACTTTCCTGCGTCCAACTTTTTCACCGAGTTGTACAGCAAAAGCTGCTTCGTATTCACATTGCTTAAGGTCCTGATTCAAGCAATTCAGGTGACTGCAAAACTTTTATTTCTTTTTTATATTTCTTTTTCCAATGCACCTAAAATTCTGAAAATTTAAATATGAACTTGTGAAGCATCTGGGATTTCTATTTTGTTTTTTTAATTTTTAAAATATCCTAATAACTAATTAAATTAAAATTCTTAAATAGTCAATTGGCGTTTTTCAATATTACTCGGTATTTACAACTTAAAAAACCTTGACCAAAATCTGAAATGATAAAAAATTTGTAAAATCATGACTTGTATTTAAAATATTTATTATTAGTGCAATAGTCAATTTAAAAAAATAAAAATAAAAACTGTGTTTTTTAAAATTGTTTCAGATTAAATTATATTTTTTCATACTATCAAATATAACATTACACAATTTTAAATCCTCTTTCTTCTATATTCTGGTAATATTCTGGCGATATTTCGCGAAATTATGTCATTTCGCTTTTTCAAATCTTTTTCTTCAAAATAACTTCGAGTCTATTTCAACATTATTGAGTTTCCTTTTCAATACTAATACACTATAACACTATTGAGTTTCTTTTTCAACAAATTAACTTAATACTAATTGACTATAACATTATAATCACGTTATTGAGTTATTATTGACATATTCAATTATTATGAGTCTCCTTTCCAATAAAGTGACTTAATACACTATAATCACTTTGTTGAGTCATTATTGACATATTCAATTATTGTAAGGATTTTATTGAAATTTTTCTTCTTGACCCCTAATGATGTCTTGAAAAAATGATAGCGTGTTGGGGTTGACCATATATCCCTTGTCTTTATTCATGCACTTGAAAGATTTTATAACGCAGGCTTCAAT
>JAFIDM010012231.1:60240162-60266084 GCA_023159025.1 Thereuonema tuberculata | reverse complement strand
TCAAAATCAAGGATATACACAGTAGATATGTGCATTGAAGCCTGCGTACATGAATAAGACAAGAGATATATGGTCAACCCCAACACGCTATCATTTTTTCAAGATATCATCAGGGGTCAAGAAGAAAAATTTCAATTAAATCCTTACAATAATTGAATATGTCAATAATGATTCAACAAAGTGATTATAATATATTAAGTCACTTTATTGGAAAGGAGACTCATAATAATTGAATATGTCAATAATAACTCAATAACGTGATTATTATAGCCAATTAGTATTAAGTTACTTTGTTGAAAAAGAAACTCAATAGTGTTATACTGTCCTCCAAATGAAAGATGACCGGCGGAAGTTTGAACTGCGCAGCCCTTCCGGTAGCTGATCAATTATGTTTTCCTGTCACAATGGATGACGTTGTCTGTTTTCACTGAGAAAGACATGTTGATAACGCCAAATTAAAACTTCTCTCGACTATTTAGCGTTATTTCAATACCAGTTGCTAACAATAAGTATTTATGTAAATAAATAAATACATATTATTTATAAATACAATGCTCTTTTGCAAAGTAACAAGCGATTAGCACAATGGCGGCGTCGTTTCCTTACATCAGACGGACGTGCCTGACCAGACTAATCGATGATACATGCGCAGATCTCACAAAAACAGGGCGGCCATCATTCATTGGGAGGACAATAGTGTATTAGTATTGAAAAGGAAACTCAATAATGTTGAGATAGACTCGAAGTTATTTTGAAGAAAAAGGCTTGAAAAAGCGAAATGATATAATTTCGCGAAATATCGCCAGAATATTACCAGTATATTGAAGAAAGAAGATTTAAAATGGTGTAATGTTATATTACATAAATAGAATGTCATAAGTTATAAATATACTATCAAATAATCATTATAAAAAAAAATCAATAAAATCTGTTTCTAAAAAAAAAAAAATGCTTAAAAACAAATTTATTTTTGGAAACGAACAGCATCAAATGAATTTGCATGATATTTAAAAAGTCTTTAATGAGAATGTTTTTTAAAATGATTATTTAAAAGCACGTAAAAAAATATAATTTAATCCAAAAAAATTTTAAAAACACAGATTTTATTTTTTAAAAAAAGTAACTGTTGCACTAATAATAAATATTTTAAATATAAATCATTATTTTACGATGTTTTTATCATTTCAGGTTTTCTTCAAGGTTTTTTAAGTTGAAAATACCAAGTAATACTAGAAAAACGCCGAAAACATTGACTATACTTTAAAATTTTAATTTAATTAATTGCAGAAAATTTTGAAAATTAAAAAGAAGAAAATATCAATCCCAGATGTTACATAAGTTAATATTTAAATTTTCGGAATGTTAGGTGCATTGGTAAAAGAAATATATAAAAGAAATATAAAGTTTGCAGTCGCCTGCATTTGCTTGAGTCGGACCTAATACAACATTAATGAGTCGATCATAAAGTCTAATTTCCGACTTAGCCTACTTAAGAACTTTTCAGAAATTTTTGACTTCAATAAAGAAAACAAAAAAATAGGAATAATCAGTAACTTATTGAGTAATTAGGGGTTTTTTGAGGTTGAGATGATATTTATAGCAGAAATGAAATCAGACGAATGCTTTGTCTTCCTTGTGGCTACAACGTGACCGCACTGAGCGACCCAAGACAGTGTAGACAAAACAATGCAATCTTTTAAGACAGACAGACTAATTTGCCTTTCAGCTAACAAGACAACAACAGCTTCAATTGTCTAATTCACTCAAATTCACTATTCAAAGCAGATAGTTATGTTCAATGAAAACTTGAGAAGAACTATTTGTGTTTATAGTGGATGTGTCCTTGAATTCAAAATTTAAAAGCGATTTTAAGAGGAAGAATTTCTTAAAAATGTGTGGTATTTTCGATTATTATGAAAATTAAAATTGCATGAGAAGAAATGAAAGTGGAATATAAGAAGCAATTTATTTATTTTAACTCCTTTGTACAGCTTTTCTTAGGACGATCCACTAGATTTATTATTATTAAATTACAACTAAAGTAATCGTAAAGCGTTTATGAATAGCTGACCAATATAGGCAATAATCTGTGTATCTCTAACCATTACGAAATGCCTGAATGTAACTTCAGAACCCCACGCTTGCGTAGATGTTCTGTGTAGTCTCTCTCTGTCTGCAGCCATTGTTTTCTCGTAGGATCCGTATAATAATCCCATAGTTACTAATAACGACAACTCTTTCCAGTTAAAAATAATTAAAAAAATATAACTTTCAACTTTAAGTTACGAAAATGAATTTCAAATCCGTTAAAGTTTGAATCAGATGCGTACACTAAACGGAAAAATAATGCAATACCGTAGAAGGATTGGTGCATATTATTGCAGCTCAGGCAGTGAGTTGTCCTTTTGATTACAATAGGAAGAACAAATTTTAAAAATCACCATTGACCAACCCAGTGAAGTAGTGTATATAGTTGAACCACGTTGGAGTAGGCTATTGTCCAGCTGTCTAGTATTCTTCTGAAGGTTAGAACGCCAAGCAGTGAGCAGTCCCTATTCCAGTTGAGTGACACATCATGATCCAGACGTATTTAGTATTAAGTAAAAGTTAGGTGAGTGTTCTGACCATGGCAGTCGCCGAACTTTTTTTTTGCTTGCTGCAGATACTGCAGACTACCGTATTTACTCGCAAAATTTCCCCCATCGCATATTTTCCCCACCCCAGTTTTTGTGGATTACAAAATTCAATTTTTATTTTTATCGCATAATTTCCCCACCTCTACTTCAACGCGTTTCCAACATGACCTTGACTGGCGGTCAACTCACGACGACGCGACAATGTACCGTTACTATCGCATTTCTCTATCCCACGCTACTTTAGGGGAAGATTCCATCCCCACCCCGGTCAGTACAAGAGCAGACTCCTTCTGAATCAGTACAACAATTTCGAGTGTTTTGTGAAAACGTGAAGTTCGCGAATAAAGTTAAGTTCTCTATTAGAAGGCAGCTGATGCTGACGTCATGCAGTGAGCAGCTATAAAGATGGCGGGCTGCGCTGCGTGAGTTACGAAATTACCTCACAGTCGCACACACACTTCCGTGCATGCCTATTGCTTAACTGTACTTTGAAGTAAAAACAAATGTTGAGATGTGATTTATTATATTTTAAATGTTGCGTGTTAATAAAATTGTTGTTAATTACATTTCTTGCTTTAAAAATCAATATTTAACATGGTTTTCCTTACACTTTCACCATATTTTTTTCCCTCAAATTGAAAAACATCGCGTAATTTCCCCCCCCCCTTTTTTTTTGTCAAAATATTGATGAAAAAAAGGGGAAATTTTGCGAGTAAATACGGTAATTCATATGGAGAAATGCATAATCGTGCTGATATGAGGTTCCGTCTTGGTGAAGAAATGGGTCAGTCACTGGCTGCCAAATGTCAGTAACATATCGTTGGGCAGTTAAGAGATTTCCTTATGATCACCAGCTCTGACAGAGATTTAATGGTATCTCATATCAGATGCTAGAAAGCTGTCCCAGGCGCAGGCGCTGTTTTTCGTCATATTCATCAAACAAAAACAAAAACAAACAAAAAAACTAGATTCATCACTAACACTCCTGTTCGGTTTTGCAATTTTGTCTAAGGAAACACCAATGCAGACATGATTGAATGTCGGAGGATGTAATTGACAAACGCAATGAAGGATTAAAAACTCGCAATGAAAACTGTAAAAGTCTGTTGTCTACCGTCTGCTTAATAGGTATTCGAGGTGTTTCCCCGTTGCCAATCCCTTTCCAGGTTCGTTGCAACATGTCACTCAATATCATGAGTCGAAAATGCCCCACCATGATCCTATATGGCCTTTCCGATCCTTATCAATGTACGCCTGATCCTTGTTTATGTCCCTTCCATAAGTGTTCGAGTTTGGAAGTGAAAATCCTACATCTCTGCGAGAAAAACCCGCTTCTCTAAGGCCAATGATTCTACAATGCTTAAAGTCTATTAACTGTTGAAATTAGCTATCGACGTCTGCATAACGGTTTAGAACAATGTCCATAGGCTTGATCAAGCAGGAAACTTTGGTAGCTACTCTTTGTTCTACTGCTCTGCACCTGTGATGTCAGATTGCTTCGATTGGTCAGCAAACCCAATTATTTACATATACGTTTTACATACACTAACATTTCCACATTTTTCTTAACATTTGCGTAACTTCTTGCAGTACTTAATTTTTATCCTTTAAAGTATATGAAATTCGAGCCGGAAATAGCCATTCAGACTTTTGGTTTTGATTCAAAGACGAATATTTTACCAATCAAACTGAATTCGTCTGGGTCTGCATCACAAGATCCTAGCTTCTAAAGGATAGTATAGAGACAGAATTAATTTTTTTAAAACTGAAAATTTCCAATATTTATATTTGCAGAAAGGTAAATTATTTTAATTATAACATTACAATTTTCTTCATCGTTTCGTGACTAAGTAAAAAAAATTAATTTTAAAGACAATATTTTAAAGAAAGTATGTTTTAAGAACTTTTTTTTAAGTTCTCATATCTTTGAGATTTATCTGTTTTCACGATAATTTTTTATTTCTATTTTATAACTGTTTCTCTACAGGTTTATAATTATATGAAGACTTTCGCATTTGGAATATATTCTTAAATTCTGCCGTCGGCTTTTATATGTAGTTAATTCATTAAAAGAATTTAAGTAATTTTTTTTACATCTTTGCGCAGGTCGCTTGTCAAGTGAATTGGATCAGCGGATAAGTCTAGTGGATAGTTCTTAAGGATCCATACATAAGGGTCATTCCTAATACAAACGAGCCAAAGGGCACGAGCAAGAGACGTTTTATCTCCCGCAATGATTCTGCCAATGAAACGGCGACCCTCCTTTTCATATTGAGCAAATGTTACAGGGAAAGACCCATGCAAATGTCTTTCTGTACAGAATCCAAGCTGTGTGGCACCCGTTGAGCCAAATCTTCCTATTGAGGACGATCCTTGATAAGGGTACACACTTATTCGAAGTTTGTCGGCTAGTGCTTCCACTGTGACACGTCTGTCTTCCCGAATGAGGTTGTCAACTTCTCCTACGAAAGCATCGTTGATCGCACGGTGTGCTTGACCGGATCTCGAATCATCAGTCAACGAAGACAACCCCTCTCGGTATCACTTACTCCATTCTTTAACACGAGTCAAAGACATGCATGTTTGGTACATCTTACTCATGCGTCAATGGATTTCCGTACTCCCGACACATTCCGCGGTTAAAAACAATACCCGCTCGCCGTTCAACATTCATTGCTTTAACCATATCATTTGGTCATTACACTATCACAACGTCCCAATATGACGCTATTCTTGTCATATGATCACAGCATTACCTGTCACTGCGTCGTAACACTGCAATGGCACCACCTATGTTCGGTGCCGAAAATCCAGCAATAAAACCCATTCATCATTTTAATATGTCCTTCGGCTCATTTTGACTTGAATGGTCCTTTTATTAATTTTTAAACAAATTTAAATATTTTGTGATTTCATTGTGATCCGAGTCTCACATCATTACATTTAGTTTTCTGTGTATCTATTATAATTCTTTTTAATTTCCTGGACAAAGAGAATCAATAAAAACTTGCAGCGTAATGCCTTTTGTCTTAGTCTCTTAAGACATTCGAAAAACATCGAATGTTTACTTATGTTTCTTCTTTTACTTATGTTTCAACAGAGTTACTTATGTTTCACGGAAATCTTAAATAAAATATTTTATTAAAAAAATAATAAATTCTGTTTTTACAATGAATGGTTTAATTACAAAATTTCAAAGTGGCTTTATGAGGGTTAAAGAAGAAAACTTCTTATTTCTCTGCGAAATGTCATATTGCAGATAAATAGACAATCAAAGAACAAAGATGACAGCTGATTGTCTGTAACAATTTAGATTCCAAAATTAAATCCCGTTAATTAAAATTTTGGAAATATTAACATCAAATAAAATTTGGTGAGGTAAAAAAAAATATATATATATATATATTTACAACAAAAAAAAAATATCTTAAATAATAAAAGATAATAATGTAAAGTATGGTTGTACGGTCATTTTCAACAACTTATTCGTTTTTTAATGAAAAAAATAGAAGGTAATCATTCATTTTGTCTCTGAATAAACTTGATGTTCCTCATTTAGGGAAATCAGAAGACGCTACAGGGAATTAAGCGACAGAAAATGAAGCTGATCATCTGTGCTGGAGGAAAGAGATTTTTAAAACCTTAATGATCTCATTAGTTGGATCTCATGGATCGTGTTTCCTTTTATGATGAAAATATTTGCATTAATTAAGAAACACAGAATTTTCGTAATTGCCTATAACACAAGCGTCCCTTATGGTTTTCTCAAGTTCACGGTATGTCGTTTTGTTTTTGTTAAATGATGTGATACCTACAGTTATATTATGCCAAGATAATGTTGTTTAACATTTCCTCTTTTTCATTATTTTTTATATTCTAATTTTTTTCTTAATTGATTACTTGAATGTAGCTTTGATATCTGATTAGCAATTCGAGATTGTTCAATATAGTTAAAATAATTATAGTAAAGGACCGGAAGTTGCTCATTAAGACTATAAAATTTTCTTTTTCTGTTTAGAGTTGTTATTTAAGAACTCACGTTCAAAGGACATAAACTGATGTTGGAATTTCTGATACCGAAGAACATCGAATTCTAAGGCTACAGACACAGACAAGCTTCGCTTTCAACAACTTACTGAAATTTTGAAAAAAACATTTACGTATATTTAATTATATACTTGTAAGTTACTATAGAAATTTGAGACACACAACACCCACTTCAGTTTCTACATGATCTTTTTTTAATACGGTTTTGTTATAAAATGACAAAGAGAATAAACCAATTTACTTTTTTTATTTAACACGGTACAAAAAGGGTAATGACCTAGTATGACCTTTAAAATTTCCTTAGTTTGACCGAATGCGTTGTGAGTAAATCTCAACAACACAAGAAAATGTCAATCTCGTGCGAGATACCATCGCAAATAAAATATTTGGAGCGATGCATTTATTATCAATGAATGACATTGAACCAAACCAGTTACTGTGTTTACTACTTCATCCAATATTAGTTTTTATCAATTTCTTTGTGATTTTGTTTTGTCTTTTTGAAGCCTGAGTTGTGCTATCATTGTATTTATGAGATAAAAACTATTATTTTCGACCGGAAATAGTATTTTTGCCCACCTCTATATGTCTGTCGATTTGTAGTTTGGGTTAGTGATGTTTCATTATTCGTCATTACCTGTCTGACAGGAAGTGTTTCGTTTCGGTAACTTCTATTTCCTGTTAGACGAGAAGTGATCGCAGATCGGATTCTTATGTTTCCTTCTACAAGTCGTAAACTTTCCAGTAAGTTATCATTCATGTCTGGCAGACGTGTAGTGGGAGCAGTAGAGGGGCGACGTGTTTCATTTTTTGTTACTTTCATTGCCTGCGCGAGGAAGTGACCGCAGACCGGATCTCACATTTTTCCCTACCACTTGTAAAGTCAGAAGCTTTACAATAAGGTATCACTGTTTAAGGACAAAGTTGAAGCCGACGCACATATAAAACTTTGAAATAATTTAATTTAATTCTACAATTAAAATTTACAAACGTTTTAGAATACATAAGGGGAGTATTCTTCAAGTAAGGTGACACAAAGGTAATTACATTAATATATAGAAGACAAACTCCCATAATGCATAATGGAAAATTCCAATGAATCTTGGTCCACCGTCTGACGTCATTGACCATCTCGCCATTAACGGATTGAACTGCAAACTGCTTGAAAATAAATGAAACAAAACATCTGTTTGCAATAGTAAATTATCACAAATTATTGTTAAATATGATATTCCAATTGCAATCAAGAGATTTAATTTTTATTAACCAAACAAAACCTGATGAAATTAAAATCATTAAAAACTTATTAAAATTATCTTTTTATTTTAAATTTAAAATCTTGAAAAAAACCAAAATTTTAAAAAAATTCTTAAAAAATTCTTCTTAAGTTAAAAGTAAATGAGTTTATTAAAATAAATAGCATCGAAGTGAAATTATTATTGAAAATAACAGTTCAAAATTCCTTTTTACATTCTATTTTAAAACGTTTCCAGAATAGATAAAATTAATTAATAAAATTCGAAAGAACCAGTCAGGAAATTTCATCCTTAAAAACAATAAGAATTTTTTTTTTTAAAACACAACTAAACAATATTGCTGATAGATTGTGTAGACTAAAATCACTTTTTAATTTTTTTTATACCCAGTTAAATTGGAATTTAAAAAATTGGAATAAACAAAACTGGAATTTAAAAAACATCGAAAAATCTTAATCTAATAACAGAACTTAAAGCAATATTTAAGATTTACAGTGATCATATGCCAATGCTTCGATTTGAAGCTACACTAACTTTTTTGGCTTTTGTTTTTTGTTTTTTAAGGCCATATTTAGTTATATTGAGCACAGATAGGCTCTCATTGTACACATTGGGTAATGTGGCAATGAGTATTATAATTTATACGATTTATAATTTGGGGGTAAAAGATGGTGACGAGTACGAGGCAGCTAAAAAGTCAGCCAAGATAAATTGAAGAAGGATATTAATCAATAAGTTTAGCTTGTATGTATTAAACTCTACATTAAAAACAACAAAATATAAAATAAGAATAAAAAAGGGCAGAAATTCAATCCTCGCTAGCAAGTGCTTAGCTTATGAAGGATTAAATTATATATGTAAAAAAAAAACAATACATTTAACAAGTTTAACGTGCGGAAATAATATTAACATCACAAGGAAAAGCATACACGCACATAAAAGATATTAATCACTATCACTTTCATTTTTATACGAAAAGCAATGACAATTCCCCAACTCAATCTTCTAAGATCTGGTGATCTGTTTACCTATAAGCATTTTCCATCTTAATATATGATTAGTTCCTCTAAGTTGACGAGCAAAACTGATTGAATAGCTCAGTAAGATCAAATCAGCTTTTCTGATGTTACATGTCGGAGATATTTCCTCTTTACAATTGAATGATGCGTATGCTACATTTTCCTTTACAATAATAATAATCCAACGAATGGATCAAACCATACTTACTTCAGTGTTTCGTAACCCACGGCTCTTCCCATCACCACCAATTTTAACTCTTTCTGTCCAATGTCTTACAAACTGAACAACATTAATATGGCAATCAGGCGAGCTTTCGAGATTTCCAGCCATTACCGTCTTTTCCAACAGGAAGTTATAAAAATAAAACACATCTTTCAAGCCAATGGTACCCCGAACGATTTTTAAACAATCAATCATCCGTTTTACGCGGAATCTTTATCAGAACGATAAAACAGGAGCACCCTCGAACAATAATACCAAAAAGTATGTGTCCATACCCCTCCACCCAGTTTTATTTCCAGTTTTATCTAAGATGCTTCAAACCTACAATATTGCGTTAGCTTCACCCATCAAACATACCCTGCAAAACTGCGCGGTAAATTAAAAGCAACGAGCTCCCAACCTGACCCATTAGAGCAGAAAGGGGTTATCTACTCTATTCCGTGCTCCAATAATAACCATTACCATTATATTGGGGATGCGATGCAGAAACTGAAACAGCGAGTTTATCAACATGAATATGCCATCAGACATGATGATTTCAATTATAATACTGCTTGCCATGCCAAAAATACAGGCCACACGATTGATCTTTCACGAGCATCTATCATTTACCATGAGATGAACGATTTCCAGCGACGATGCAAAGAAACTTTGTATATTCTTTCTGATCCAAGTGCATACAATGACTGTCTCCCAGTTTACAACATCCAAGACTATGGATTACATCGAAAAATAAAAAAGAAAACGCAATAACAGAAAAAAAAAATCTTAGAAATTGCATATTTCCAATCTCTTTCCCCCTCTAGTTTATAATATAAACTTCCCAATTACCCGGCATGCTCTCGTTCCCACCCTAGGCATTATGGGAATTGTTATTGTTTTTAAGCTCTCTTTGTTTAGTTTCTCCGCAACCAGATGAAGTCTTCAGTTCCCGGAGACGAAACTAGTAGTTTTTATACTTTCATATTTTTAATGTTTTAATTTTTAACTTGTGCGACGGCAGTCTCTTAACCTAATAATAGGAGTTCGTAATATATGTAATATTTAGCAGTAGGTGTTTTAGAAACCATCCTTTCAAGTATCGCGGTAATTGACTGAATTCTGAGCTAACGAAACGGAAACATTGCGTTTTCCACAATCCATTGTTGTTTTCCATTAAAATGTAAAATGGCGCATTATCCGTTACCAACAGCTATTATCGCCCATGTATCTCTTTTTCTTTATTAGGTCATTGTTTCTCTCTACCCCTGTATGCTGTATTTCATCAAGATACACCACGATTGTATTTCCCACAGAATACACCAATTCTGCTGCACACATTTCTGATCAAGGGCTGCAATATCAGGTCTTTCGATTGAAAATTCTCGCAGGTTGATTTTCCCCTATTTCATTTGAAGTTTCGAATACAGGATATGATGCAGTATTCTTTTACTAATAAATCCAAAGATAGTTTTTGAATATATCAAATCTATTGTTGGGTTATTTATTTTTTCTAAAACTTCAGTAATGGCAGTTCTGACAAGAGATAAATCAAATTTTATCGATATGAAACTAACAACAATTTTTAGCTTAAACAACAATATTTAGTGCAGCATTTTTATAATAAAATGCTTTACAGGAAGAAAAACAGCTGTATTCTGGATGAATTCGAAATTTCAGAAGGAGCTGCGAATTTCTCATTTACATAATTGCTGATTTATTTTCTAGTTTTACAATATAGTATTAAACTGAATGCGAGTATAACAATTGAGGAGCATTGTTGACGAATGAAGAAGTCAATTACTACAAAATTTAGAATGAATACAGACAGCTAAAAAAAAAAAATAAATAAAAAGTTCAAATCAGTAATGGGCATCTGACAAGTGAGTGTCAGATGCCCATTACTGATTTGAACTTTATTTTTATTGGAAGAGGGAGAGAGAATTATGCAATATACGCTACAAAAATTAGTTTTTAATTTAAACTTGCGATTGAATTTTTAAATTTTATTTATGTTATTATTTAATTTTAATTGTATATATACATATCAATTCTGAATGCTTTAAATCATTAACTAATATAATTTATTGTACAGTAGAACCCCTCTAATCCGTCACCTTTGGGACTGGGGGTATGGTCGGAACTCAAAAAAGGTAGGATTATCAGAAAATGCAAAAAAATACGGATTTATAGTAAGTATACGGATTTACTGCGTTGTCAAGCAATTGAAGTTTAGGCTTTTTCAATGTTTTGCGATTCTTAAGAGCGTTTTCACCATCTACCGTCACTGGTAGATGCGGACGAGAGGGGTTCTACTGTATATATATATTTAACTATACAACAAAGAAGACAAGTTTGATTACTTCATACAATAACCAATAGGTGCTGTTGTTTCAGCCCACATCTTGCTACTTCTTCTGGATGGTTTAAAACCAAAGGATAAAACCTTAGAATTCGACCACGCTGCGCCATCTGCACAATTTAAAGGACTTAGAGGTTTGTGTATTTGCAAGGCCGCGCCAAGGTATGTTGGCACAGGGGTGCCAGGCAAAATTTGCCGCCCCTAATAAACTAAATTATTTGCCGCCCGCCGCCCCCAAGACGTGCCGCCCGGGTTCCGTGAACCCCTGGCACCCCCGCTTGGCGCGGCCCTGTGTATTTGTGAGAGCACGGGCTTATAATGCGAAATGCGATGGTGATACAATTTTTATCCTCCGAAACTTCTCTCCACGAAACATTGTTATTGTATTTAGTTTTGAGAATCACGTGGATTCTTTAATAGGAATTAGCCAAAAAATATAATATTGGTGAAATTAAATTCCGTATATGTGCACTACACTCTAGCAAGCCCTGAATAGTGGTCACAGTCAATTAAATTAAAATTCTTAAAAGCATACAAAAATCTACATTAATTAGGAAAACAGTTCGTAAAATTTTGTTTAGGAAGAGAAAAAAAATAACTGAATCTCTATTGTTATGATGACAAATATAGTTAAGGGTAGACTGTGAGTCTATATATTGGATGAATATTTTTGAATGCGATCTAAACCTATTTCAAAATAGGTTCAAACAGGTTACGGAAGTTATTGCCATCATTTAATCTCTTAAAAGACAATGGGAATTTTCAAAGTAAAGATCAGAAATAGTTGGAGATGTTGAAAACTAAATAAAAGCAAACAAGAAAGGTAATATCTTGTTAAAATCATTGAAAACTAAATCAAAAACCTAAATAGTTCGTCTTTAACTCTAAAATATAATTCTATCTTTGCAATTGCTTTTTCGTTAATAGTTACTGTTAATGTTACATAAATTAATACATTGAATGACAGGAAAAATTGGTTGAAGAATCCGAAAGACGAATTGACATATTTTTCTTTTGTATTTTAGTTTCGTATATTGTTATTGTTTAAATTGAAAAAGAAACCAGTGTTATTTTGTTTCAAGCGATACGAAATTGGGTGAGCAGAACAATTAAAGAACAACGAAATACATGAGGACACAAACAAACAGAAGATAAGTAAGCCTTGTTTTCAGGGTGGAAACTTGAAAACATGATACTTTAAGAGAAATCAGCATTAAAACAACTTTGCAAAAGTGCTTCCTATTTTTGAAATAAAATATTCTTTGTTTACGATACCCGACGCCGATTCTCCGTTCGTATTTAGGCAGTAAAGTGGAATGTAGCTATTATATGCGTACATTCAGAGAGCTTTCCTTTTTAACAGTGGATCGTTGGAGGGAAAACAGCTACGTACAAATTCGTCCCGAGGGTCCTTTTCTATCCTCCCACAATTCTGGTTTCCCCTACCCACCGCCAGTCTCCCGCGAACGCTTACGGGATAGGAATAAACTCGTCCACTCGCCGACTAGAACGCCAAAGGAAACTCCATTATTAAGGGCCCACAGGTTATGGCACATCCGCTGTCATTTTCCTGAGGAGTTTTCAAAAGAATTCCATATACGAAATGACATCCGGGCACTTTTTTTCTGCAAGAACGCATGGAATTTTATTACTCCACTCTCACGTGATTTTTCTCACTGTTCCGAGATAGAAATGTATCAACTCGGAATCTGAACAAAACAGGAAGCAGCCATAACTGTAATTCTTCCGCCATGTATTCAACATTAACTGCTTCTTTCATATTTCTCATTTAATGAGGTTTTTTCCTCTTTATTCATCTTCGAAAAAAATGGAAATTTGGCACCGAAACTCAAGATAAAAGATTAAACAAATTTCAGATCTGCCGGGAGATCTAACATTCTCTTCTTAATGGCCGAACGCACTAATTTTTTACGTCTTAAAAGATATAAACTGTGATTTGTTTTCTTAACGAAATAAGAACAGTAGCCGTTGAGAAATTTTATAACTTGTTTCCTTCACTTTTAGCGTTTGAAGTAATAACTTAGGCCGTATTATTTCAGAGTGAAGACTATAAGCAAAGTAACAAAAGTTACTTAAAGAAGTAAAAAAACGAAAACTGTGAAGATATACTTTTAGAAATTAATTTTTTAAGCTTTTTTAAGTGTAAAAAGTTAAGGTTTCTAAAAAAAAAATCGAAATGAACTTTAATGAACCTTAAATGATCTTAGATATTAATATTTCGTATAAAAATGAAAAGTTTTCTTACAAATGATGACCAATAACGCACTCTTTACATATGTTTAAATTTTTAAAATTTTTTAAATTTCTTCAAGTGTTGACATGTTTCAGATATCCTTTACAAGAATATCTATCTTCAGAATTGAGAAGTTAGGTTTCGAAATAAAATAAAATGTTAACTTAAAAATTTTGTAAAAAAAAAATAATGTTAGAAATGCCTTCTTGAGTAAGCAGGAATGTAACTGTAATAACTACAATGAAGTGCTGTTCCGATATAACCCTTTAAAGTGGCCGTTCAAGCGGCTGCTTTGTCGGAACCTGGGTTCCAATCCCGGCGTGGGTCTTTAATGTTTCTTTAAAACTCCTTCAGAATGTTTGTTTATCTTTCAAAAGAAGACAAAGTCTGACTATTATTCAACGATGCCTCCTGGATTGTTATCCAAACGGCACCAACATAACACCCACATCATGGAGTGGAACTCTTCATGACCCGAAATAGATAGGGAAGATAAGTAAAAAAGAAAAATGTAATGAAGGAAAGTAATCATTAACCCCCCCCCCCCCAGTTATTCTTAAATATCAGTTGGCAGAACCTTTCAATTATCAGAAACATTGAAACAATTATTTTTCTTTTACTCTGGGCAATTTAGAACGAGATGTCTAATAACTTCAATATTCTACGTTCAGATAATCAGAAGGAGTGCCATTTTTTGAAAGAAGTACATAAGAAAACATTAGAAGAAAGCAAGAAATATTTAGTGCCATATGAAGGCCTTGGTAAACTATGCATCTAATGTCACTTATGAGGAACTTTGCCAACGAATTTCAATGAAATTGATGTTTGGTCTTTCAAATGAACAACCCATGAGTAAGAAATGACTTAGGGTCATGACTTGTTCCTGACTCAGGATTTCAATCTCAGCAAAGCACTTAGATAAATATCCCTACCGGGGCTTGGATGTTATCTTATCTCTTTTCTGTATGTTTCCTTTTAACTGTTTGTTCTCAATTTTATACCTTGGCAGAGGCTCAGTGTAGCCTCTGTCGCTGTTCCGCTATTACAAGAAATTGGACACTAAAATGTATGTGATATCAAAGAAACAAGCAAAAAATACAGCAAATAATTTTTTAAGATTCATTAAGTTGCTATTATTTTTTTTTAATCTTTTGCCTACTTTGTGCTGCAAGAAAGACTTTCCTTTAATTCTCAAATGTCACTGTTTGGACATATATATTGATGTCAGATTTTTGATTTTTAACAATCCACGATACTGTGTTGAAGTTCTGACACCCTCAGAAAAATACCCTGACGAAAAGATTTTTTTTTCATTAATTTTTTTTCTTTTTATTTAAATGGATTTTTCAGACTAACTCACTTAATGAATTGTAAGCAAGATGGACAGTTTCTTTTGGTCTGTTAAGTTTGTAAAATTAAGATTTACAAGCTTTTACAAGTTGTAAACTGCACCTACAACTGCTACAAAAAAATCATTTTCTCCATAACAATAAAGGAAATAAACTTTTCTTTGATTCCTGATTGAGAATCTTAGGTCTAAGATTCGCAGTAGCTTGGGCATATCGTAAAATCTTGGGATTACACAAGGAATTTAATTTAGAGCAAGGAAGAGGCAAACGAAGTTGACTTTAAAAAAAAAGAAAAAAAAGGCGTTTTCTCCGCAATTTCGGATAAGAAGCTCAAAGTTTCCTCAACCGACAAAAACCAAAACTAAACAAAAAATAGAAAATAAGTTCTTATCCTACATCGACATTTTAGAAACAATGATTAGAATGTTCGAGGACATTGACCTCTTACCTTTACCTCTAACTCCAATACGCTCATGTAATAATTCCTTCATAAAATTACCATTTAAAGCTTATTTTTAGTTCATCTACATTGAAGATGATGGATTTAGATATTCTGCGAAGTTATCAATGAACGAAATTTTACTTCAAAAATAAAATCACTCATCGTAATTCTTTTAATTTAGATTTTTACAGAATTCTAGACTGTTATTAATGTTGTCGTTTGATGTAACTTTTGCAAATTAATAACGAAGTAATTTGGGCAGTCAACAACTAAAAATTTAAGTAAGGCTTTACGAGTGTCCCCAGAAATCTTAGAGTGCAATTTAGCGGTTTAAATTCCATTTCCATTTAAATGGGCACTTGCAGAACAAAATCCATTTAACAACAGAGCCAAAATGTCGCCATCTTAAAGAGACAAATTCTCAAGGGATTCAATCCTTTGTAGACTAAGAAGCGGCTTTCATAAGACTAACAAAGAAAGAGCAAAATAAATAAACAGATTCAGAAACTATTATAAAGCAAAAATAAAAACCAAAAAAAAAATAATAAATAAATAGGCTGTGTTAAGAGAAACAAAGTAGTTCAAAGAAATGGAGATGACAAAATTTAGAAAAAGAGTAATGAAAATCAATGATTTCTCGACTGTGACAGTAAAAATAAAAGTTTGACTGTGACAGTAAAAAAGAAGTTTTACTGTGAATGCAAAAAAAAAGTATTACTGTGACTGTAAAAAAAAACGTTTTATAGTGACTGTAAAAAATAAGTTTTACTGTGACTGTTAAAAAAAAAAAGAACGTTTTACTGTGACAGTAAAAAAAAAGTTTTATTGTGATTAATAAAAAAACGTTTACTGTGATTGTAATACAAAAAAGTTTTACTGTGACAGATAAAAAAAAAAAGGCAGTTGATGAATTAAAGGAAGGTCAATATTCTACTGGGGCCCTTGGGGGGGTAAGGTTCGCAACGTTGCATTCAACTCGGGATTGAGATGAGGTCGGGTGATCAGTCCAACGGTCGCCCGCTTGCACCCTGGGAAAGAAACCCGGTACCCATTTTACAAAGAGCTGGATTTACCATAGGATCGTTTGGAGGAGAATTTAGCGTTAAAAAAATCCCCGACATTCACGGAAGTCAGAGACTGAATCCGCATCTCTCCAGCCCGTAGTCAAGTGCCTTACCATTTGGCTACGGGGTCCACAGATGAATGAAAAGTAGATAATTAAGTCTAGGGTCCGTCTTGTTTTTGACGGATTTCAAAGTATTTCATTTCTTATTTTTTTTTTCCATTTCTACTAAAAAGTTGAGCCATTTTACTATGTTGGACCCTGCGAGGAATTAGAGGATTCCTAGACAAGTATATCGATGTAATGTAGTGTAATGTAATGTAATGTAATGTAATGTGGTGAGCGTGGGTGGCTTGACAGCCGAGCACCGCGACCCAAGTATATCTAAGTTCAATAATTTTTTTTTTTTTTTCACTTATCTAATGAATATGTACTTAATTGTTTCATCAATGATAAGCATTTTTAGAATTGTCCATAATTGTAGATAATAAATAAATACTTTGTATACATTGGAATCGCGAAAAATTAAAGGAACGACATTTAAGGGAGAAACTAAGAAAATTCTCATTTATTAGCAAAATTTTCTCATCATTTTTATTTTTCATTGTTTAAATATCATGAGGAAAGTATTTAAATATATATCTGTTTTTGTTTCATTGATTTACAGTTCCGGAAAAACAATCTTTTTTATTGAGTTCCAAAAACAAATTATTCAAATTTATAAAACTTCATATTTTGTAATATCAATTTTATTTTCACAAACAAATCACAAAAATTAAATTGTTGCTAAAAATTTTATTTTTATTTTATATTTAAAAAAAAAAGACAAAAACGAATCTGTTTAATTTTCTTCTTAATAAATCGACTTTCTGCTTTACTTCAATTGTTTGTGAAAACTAAAACACCTCATTTACTTTATTAACAATTAAACGCTAGTAAATAATAACTAACAAATTGATAAATAATTACTATGAAATTTAATTTGTCTCTTTTATTGTAATTCGGGCTATTATTGCCTCTTTATTAACTCACCTAAGTTGATTATGTTAATATCATTATTTTAATACGGTTTATAAAATTACATTTAATATAATTATTAGATAATAAGAATGAATTACATGAAACATTTTCTTTTTTATTTTGAAGAACCATAAAGAATCATTAAAAATTGAAAATGATAGGAAAAAAAGAAAAATTATACAAGCAATCTATATTCAAAATCTACAAATACAAAGGAGAAAATACAGTAAAACCCCGTTATTACGCTCGTCAAGGGACCGTGACCTACAAGCGTAATAAGCGGGATAGCGCTATAAACGGGGAATGATTTATATGATGGGGAAACATTTAGACACCATTTTACAGGAAAGATACTTGATTCTGAAATAGATATAGTGCAAATGTGAGCTTATTTCCTATTAAAAAAATCTTTGATTGTGGTTTGCCGCGTGTGTATGCTACTGTTATAAATTACGACATTTTCAATGCGGTTCAAGAAACTATTAACATCAATTGATACTCCACTAGGAGCAATACAAATATATTTTCGGAGCAGTTTTAGTGCACTGCCCGCTATTTCACGCGCCTTTTCTTGAATGATTGGGTCATTTAATGGCACTGATGCATCACGGGACTGATGAATCCATTCAATTAGAATTTCCTCGGCATCTTCACATTTTCCACACTACTTTTTTACGTTTGCAACCATCCTTCGCTGAATTGATAATTCCATTCTTATTTTTTATTATTGTTCTCAGACTGGATCAGGGAATTCTTAGATTCTGCGAAAACCTTCTGATTTAGTGTAGAATTCTCGTCGTACTTACGAAGAATTTGCAATTTTTCACTTATAGAAAGGGATTTCCGCTTCAAAGAGTTCGAAGATTCCCTCCTACCAGGGAAAGAAAAGAATCGTTACAGTGTTACATTTCTTTTCGATACAAAATTTCCGATATAAAAAAGCGCTACAAGCGGGATTTGAAGCGTTATAAGAGGGTAAAAGTATAGAGAGTTATATAGAAAATTCCAGGGACCGTACAAAAGGAGCGTTAAGAACGGGATACTGCTATAAGCGGGAGCGTAATAACGGGGTTTTACTGTATTGCATTCTTCTTATTCTTAAAAAATATATTATATGCTTTATTAGATGAAGTTCAAGCAATCAAATTATTGTTATTCTTTAATAATATTTACATATTAGAATGAAATACAATAAAGAAATTTGAAATTTCTGTAAACCTTAATGTGATTAATTATTTTTAATATAAAGTATATTAGTAAGTCAAATTTTGTCGAATAATAGGAATTATAACAATGGATGAGACCAAATTATTCATAAGTGAGATCCTGGAACAGCGGTTTCACGCTCGTTGGCGATCATCAGCCAGGAGAAGTCACAGTAAATAACAAGGTCTCGCTACTGAGGCTAGTATGAATAATACATCGAAAGCGCAGTGGTGCCTCAAGGAATACACTTGTGAATAATTTGGTCTCATCCATTGTTATTTTTTAACATTTCAAATGCTCAGTTTGAAGTCTTATACTTTAAAAAAATTCATTGAGGCCGCCCTTTATGGCACGTGGATTTTCTCACTCGTTTTTTCATTGGTGAGTTTTTCATTCTGTAATTTATTCCTTGAGGCACCATTGCGCTTACGATGTATACGAATTTTCTATGTGAGAATTTTTTTTATAACTTGAAAAATGTAAATTAAAGACTCTCAGATTTTATGTTATTGTTAAAATATATTAATAAAAGAAAAAATTATAAAAAAAATATAAAGTTTTCATATTATTTCTCATTCTGTTTTGGAAATTCCTCTAAATAAAATGTAATTTTCCGCATTTTATCATTTACTTCCGATGTCAAAGCAGTTCATTAAATAACTTAAATCCTGTAATACGAAAAAAGTGGATTTACGATAACAGAGTGCACTACAAATTTGTCTTCTTTACATTTCATAAAAATTGAAAAACCCTTGATGGAATTTATTCAGACGTTTTTAGTTGTAGCGCAAAGGTCAAAGTTCAAGCTCATGCATTCACTTTGGAAGTTGAACGACAATTGGTTTATCAGTCTTCTACGTCGTTAAAGATTAACTTTTTCCAAGATACGGATTAAAAAGGTTTAATGAATGGATTAAATTAATGGCGGATTAAAAAATTAAGTGCTTTTTCAGAAAAAAAAATTACTACAGGGACTTAAAGAACTGTAGCTTCATGAATAATGAGTATTTTTTTAGAAGAATTAATTAAATAAAGAAGTTCCTGAAAAACTTAAAGCCTTGTTCCTTGAAATATTGTGATTTGTATTTTTCTTAAGTTTTTGAAAGTCATTTTTTTAATATTCTTTTTAATGAAGTACCACATTTGATGCAATCTCAAATATGTAATAAGGTAGGTTACCCAAATAAGGCCCACCTAACGTTTAAAGATTTTTTACATTTCTACTGCAAGAGTGAAAATTCTGAAAACTGTCTTGAAAGGTAGTTTCAGGTGTGCTGTTATGAAAAAGTGAATTTAGAATTAGTGGCATTTGAAATTCTTCCTGTAATAACACAGTTTTGAAAATGTAACTGAAGGGCCTTATTAGGAGCCCCTGTTCCAAATAAGGCCCACTACTAGTTACAGGCAAACTCGTCCATAGGGACAAGAGCCTGGCAGAGAAAACAGCCAATTTTCAACATTTAGTTCTGACTAAATATTAAGATACAAATTAATAATTAATTAGTAATTAATTTATAAAATTGTGAATTTAAAACTAGCTTTGATGTTTTTGGTTTTATTTTTTCTCATTATATATAATTGCTTTATGTTATAGAATGGAGGGCCTCATTTGGAACCCCCTGTTAACTCATGCTTTCATGCATTATTTTACTAAAAAGTATTTAAATGCACGTCAACTGGAAAATATACAGTATCTTATTCTACTCATTATACACTTTAAAATGGCATAAAACATGTTTATGTATATTAAGTTGCCAAAAAAATGCAGACGATTTACCAATTCAGTTAAAATAGTAACGACAAAAGCTTCAGGCGATTTTTACTGTTCAACTGAAACAAACATGGGGAAATTATCCACTTCAACGGACCTAATTTTTGGTGTAGCCGCTAGAAGCCAGGACCTGTCTGAAACATAATTAATCTTGGTAAATTGTCAACGTTCTATTAATAAAACGAAGGATGGGCCTTATTTGAAACCAGGCCTTATTTGGGAAACCTAATTATATTTCCAGGCCGGGGATAGTCATTGGACAGTACCCGGGAGCTTCGGGATGTCAGCAACCTGGCGGGTCCACGGGTGGTGGATAGTGGAAATCTTCGTCTCCGCTGGGTCCGAGGACACTGTGTGAGGCGAAGCAGTGCTCTGCACCCCGAACCAGACTCCCCCCCCCAATCTAAGGTGTTAAGCGGACCGTGCCGATGGATGGATAGCACTGGAGTTATAGTGTCTTTAACGGTGCCTCTAGGAAACCAGGCCGAATTCTGGAGTAAATAAAAAAATGGCCTTCCCTGCGAATGGGGGCTCTCCGCAGGGTGACTGCTTTTCCCCCGTAACAATGGAGGGCTCTGAAGAAGAGACCTCCAAAGATATCCCTAACTAGCTAGCTTCCATGAAACTTCCGAGGAGGGACGGTATATACCGAAACCTCCAGAGAGAAAAAAAAAATGGAATGGATCAGGTAACTCCTGAACACATTCCATGTTTCAGTTCAGCTTTAGCTAGGAACAGATGGGAGATCTTTTGGTAGGTTTTGCCTCACCATTGAAAACATCTCCACTTTCTATTAAGGTCATTTTATTTTTCTGTAAAATTACAGGACTCTTTATGATCATAGAAACTCAACTTTATGTTGAAGAATAATCATTGATGTTATCAATGTTTTATGAGGGGATACAATGGACCCAAGACATTGTACTCCTAATAGACATCGACATATACTTGGAATTTCCCAAAGTAATGTATGTAGGAAATGTAGAATGAATCAGGAAACTCCTGAACACATTCTATGCTGCTGTCCAGCTTTAGCTAGGAACAGATGGGAGATCTCTGGCAGGATTCGTTTTACCACTGATAACATCTCCACGCTGTATATTAAGGTCATCTTGCTATACTGTAAATCTACAGGACTCTTCATGACCACAGAAACTCAACTTTACGTTGAAGAATAATCATTGATTTAAAACAATGTTATATGAGGGTACACAATGGACCCATGCATGAGGTCTGAGTGGTTAACGGCTGTTAGCCGACCCTCTTACATCCTTACCCTTATCCTTACCTTACATTTAATTTAGTTTCAAAATCTTAAAATCAATATTAAGTTGATTTGTGCTGCTTGGGAAAAAAAACAACTTCTTATTAAAACAAAGCAGAAAAATTACTCGTATTTACTTTAATTTCATTAAAAGTTGAAAGTACTCCACTCCAGAACTATACAATCCTACGGGTCGAGGCAGATAAGTGACAAAGTTGACATCTGGTGGCCTTTAGCTGTTTTTACTGACAAATAAAGGTCACGATAAGCAATCACCGGAGTTGCCGGTTCAGACCATGTGCATTCGAAAGCTCTTCCATAACTAAGTCAACCAGCAAAATTTTAGCCACAATCAGTCAGGAGTATAGGAACTATGAGGGGTCAAAGTGGTGACCTGTGGGAAATCACTATAAGTCATGCAAGATACTCTTCACTGCTAGGCAGATACTCTTTACTGCAAGGCAGATACTCGGTTCACAGTGAGCACATATTAAGGAAAAACAATAAACACAACACAAAAACAAGTAACAAGAAAAATTACCTTTCGGTGTGAGGAGAGTGTAAGGTTAGTGAGAGAGAAGGAGAGAGATGTGGAGAGGCAAAGAAAAAAAAGAGAAGTGAGAGGCAGCAGAAAGAGATGCTCTCCGTGTTTCCGACAGGCTGACCTGTTCCCGGACTTGACCGTCTCCTTCTCCTTTCCTGCTGGCTTCTGCCTTGCAAACTCGACCAGTGAACTCCCCCGGGGACAAGTTTTCAGGAAAGGTGCCACTTACTCGGAAACTCCGGTGACAAAGTAGTACCCTTTACCATGTCAGTGAACAGAGTATACCATGCCCTGTTTTCTGAACTTGACATCGATTCTATCTGATTTGAAGCTGATCAATAACAATTTCCTGATTATTTTCCAATCAATATCTGCTAATTGGCATCCTTATCTAAGATTGCAGGCTACTTATAAGCCTCTTGCAGTGACTTATAAGTGATTTCCCATACGCCGCCATGTTAACTTTGACCCCTCGTAGTTACTATGCCCCTGGCTGTCTGCCGCTAAAATTTTGTTGGTTGTCATAGATATGGAAGATCTTTCGAATGCACATGGTCTGAACCGGCCACTCCGGTGACGCTAAAACCGGTGACCTTTACTTGAGTGCTGGGTGGATAAGACATTAAATTATTAGACGAAGAATAATGAATGCTGATGAAATAAGAATTCAATTTATTGGGGCTATTTGAGGAATTAGAAGACACTGTGAAGTAATTTTAGTTTGACATCCTAATGTTATAATTTAACTAGACTTTTTATTAGAAATAGTTTAATAATTATTATAAAATGGTTGAAGGAAAAATTTCAACCATTCAACCATAATTGCTTTCTTTCAGCCATCTAATCTATATTGATTTAATTCAGTTGATAAAAGATTTAATATTTATTGATTCAATAGCAATTGGTATGAAGCTGCGAATGGCTCCACAAATTTCTGAACATTTTCTCCACAAAGAAAATTCCTGGGAAGTTACATAGGAAGGAAATATAGATAAATAATTCTTGCAACGGCAGGATTTCGGGTGGTGTTGTAAAAAAGTAAAGAAAAACAACAACAAACAAATAAGAAATAAAATGAAATTTTAAGAATTGAGAAAGCCAACTGTATCGACACATAAAAATAAATATTATTTACAATAAAATGACACGTAAAATTCGGAATCCCTAATTTTAGGTTCCTTTATCAAGTAAAATGAATGAAAGAGACATGAGAATGAAAGAGGTGCTCATGCCTCTTTCATTCTCTGACGACTCCCGATTAGGGAAGAGATTTTTAAACTTGTAAGGTAGGGGGATTCATTTTACTTAATAAAGGAACCCAAAATTAGGGGTTCCGAATACGTACGTGTTATTTTATTGTAGATAATATTTATTTTTATGTGTGTCGATACAGTTGGCTTTCTCAATTTGATTTAACGGCAAGTAAAAAGTTTTATTAGAAATTTTAAGAAATTAAATTTAAAAAAGGACATGTTAATTTCTTAAAATTTCTAATATCTTTAATATAATAAATGTTTTAGTATTATTAATATCTTTTAATTTATAGATGTTTTAGTATTATTATTATCTTTTATTTGATTGACGTTTTAGTATTATTATTATCTTTTATGTTTTAGTATAATACTAAACATTTATGAAATAAAAGATATTTGATAGGTGTTATAGTATTGTTATAGAATTGTTATTAAAAATTAACGCTAAATTTAAAAAAGGACATGTTAGCGATAATTTTTAATAACAATTCTACGCTTTTTAAATTAAATAGTATAAAAGAATGCAGTCGAATCCCGCTATAATGAACCCGGGATATAGTGAACACTCGGTTATAGTGAACTTTTTTAATGGTCCCAACCGGACTCCCATTTAACTAATGTTATTTTATACGCTTATAGTGGATAGCTGAGAAAATGGCAGTTCGGTTATAGTGGACTCAAATTTCATTTCCAAGATTTTTTTTTTTTTTTTAAGTTTTCCAACTTTAAACTAAGTGCATTAAGCTCATATTTTTGCCTCAAATACGACTTCTATGCTGCAGTCCTTGGACCAGGGCGTTATTCGCAGCCTGAAGTCCCACTACAGGAAGCAGCTAATGATGCGTATTTTAGAGAACTACGAAGGGAACAACACGGAATACAACATCTCTCTATTGGCAGCAGTAATTTTGTTGGAAAAGTCATGGAAACAGGTGACATCAGCAACAATTCTCAACGCTTTCCGGCACGCCAGTTTTTCGAAGGATGTGTTATTGGTAGGAAAAGACGCCACTGTGGAGGATGAAGACGATGAAGAAAACCTACCACAATTTCTGTGGCTGGAAAAGCATGATGTGAACATGTTTCCATGGGAAGTTACTAAACAATTCGAATTTAGCGATGACGAACTATGCACTTCGGGAACCTTACAGATGATGGCATTGTATCTGAAGTTAGACAAAGCAACAGAACGATGCTGAAGAAGAAGACTTAGAAGTCGATGCTGAAAAAGAATGTGAAATTTCGACATCTTCTATCTCGGAAGTGAAATCGGTTATGAATATCCTGAACTTTTTTTTTTCTACAGAAAATGTGGACAAGAAAACAATGGATTCTGTACTAATTGTTGATAAAAAAATTGATGAACTCCACTTAAAGTCGAATTGTATTCAATCGAAAATAACTAATTTCTTTCATAGAATGCAAAAATAAAATCAAGTTTTAGGTGTATAAATACATTTTTCTTCTTTTTGATTAATATTTAATTAATTAATAATTTATAAGAAATTATTTATTATCGCAATCACTATTTCCAACAATACTACTGTCGTATGCTAAAAAATATTTTTTCAAAAAATTTTGATATAGTGAACCATCGGTTATAGTGGACTTATTGTTGGGTACCCAGACGGTTCACTACAGCGGGGTTCCACTTTATTTGTAAAAATTCAGTACAATTTCCATATCTACAAATTATAATACAGTGGTGCCTCACACAACGAACTTAATTCGTTCCAGGAGCAAGTTCGTTATGCGAAAAGTTCGTTATGTGAAACGCGTTTTCCCATAACAATACATGTTAAAAAAAATAATTCGTTCTGTAGCATAAAATATGGTAAGATGACATAAAAAAAAGATAAATTTTTTGTTATTATTTTTATTTAGATACATCTAAAGATGTATCTAAGAAGATCTATGTTTTTCATTAAATAGTTTTGATACTCCTTTGGCTACTTTGGCTGATTTTATTGCATCCTTGTTTGTCAAAATGGTGAAAATGGTGGTCTTGTTGAGGCCAAACTCTTTGACGAGGTCACACTGTTTTACCCCACATTCACTCCTTCTAATTATTTCCTGTTTCATTTCAAGAGAAATCACCTTCCTGCTTTTTTTAGAACCCATCATATAAAATAAATGTTGAGTTTATCTTAAAAGGACGACTGCCGTGATACGTGTGCGATTTAATTCGTAATGAAGAACGATTGCTGCGACACGTGCGTAAGTTAAGCGTACTG
>JAFIDM010012231.1:60212311-60240152 GCA_023159025.1 Thereuonema tuberculata | reverse complement strand
AGCGTACTGCTCAGTGACTAACGACTGCCTGCGCGGAAGGATGCAATTAATCGGCAGTGATCGTGTGAAGTGGGCGACTTCGTTGTGTGAAGCATTGTTCGTTGTGTGAAGCGAAGTTCGTTGTATGAATCGTGAAATGAACGAAAAGGAAGTTCGTTGTGTGCAGCGTTCGCTGTGCGAGGCGTTCGTTATGCGAGGCACCACTGTATGTACCAAAAAAGTTTCCATCTACAATGCTCACAAAGTTTAAAGGATATTGTTAATTGAATATAATATACCCTAAACACAGAGGCATTTGAGTTTATTCATTAAAGAACATCATCAGTGAAGCAAATGACATGAAAATGGAAGTTGTTTGAATATGCAGAGGAGGTGCAGAATCCATTTATCGGGATTGAGCAGGATGTGACACATGGACGGGGTTAACATTCGCTTGTCAAACGTGAAAAAATGTGTCGCACATCGGTTGTTTAGTAGGGTACAAGGTCACCTGAGACTGCTATAACACACTGACAGCGATGAGGCATGGAGAGGATCAAATTGTCCAGCAGTTCCTGTGGGATTTGTGGCCACTCGCGCACCAGGGCAACTTCCAGCTGAGGAAGTGCTATGGGAGGTGATTGGTGACTGGTAACAAGTCTTCCTAGTGCAATCCCAACCATCCCAAGCGTGTTCGATTCAGGGATTCAGGTCTGGAGAACGTGAAGGCCAGTCCATGCACTCAATTTCTGCATCTTGCAGCATGTTGTTGACGAGATATACACGATGGGGACGTGGGTTATCGTCCATAAAAAGCAAGCTGCTCCAGCGTAGGGTACCAATGTAGGCTGTAGAATTTCATCCCAATATCTTACAGCATCCACCGTTCAATTTCTAACAACATGGAGGTCGGTACAATCTGATGCCCGCCTACACCATTATTGCACTTCCACCAAAGGAATGTCTTTCTTGCATTAAACGTGAATTCTCCCGTTCACTCCAGATCAGGGCACGATCAGGGCACGTTCACTCCAGATTAGGGCACGACGATTGCCGGCTGCAGGCTGAATCTTGACTCGTCACTGAGAGCCATGGACTACTCTCAACGGGTCCAAGGGAGATCCATTTCAGCTCAATCTAGAGGTTCTGCGATGTTACGCAGTTAACGGAATGCATACCATTGGTCGCCGGGTGTATAATCCTCCGTGACGGAGTCGATTTCGCACGATCCGAATACACATCCATCGTCCAGTAGGAGCGATAAACTGTGCCCACAGCTCACTAGCATTTTCACCGGTTCCTTCGTGCTATTAGCGTCAAATAGCGATCATCTCTTGCAATGGTGGCATGTGGGCGGCCCTGCCCTGATCTTCTTCGTACTGCGCCAGTCTCTCTGAAGCGATTCCAGAGTCTGCTAATCACACTTTCGGAGATTCCAATCGCTGCAGCCACCGTCATCTGTGTTTGGCCAGCTTCAGGACGCCCTATGACTCTCCATGCTTCAGATTCGGATAAATCGCGTTGCAGGGGCATTTTCAGGTGACACTCACGATTCTGCCACTTGTTGATCTAGGAAAGTGGAGGCAACCCAGCAGCGACAGCCTATTTATACAGGGTTGTGGACAAACATGCAAACATGGATCATATTTGTATATTCAGACAACCTCCATTTTCGTGTCATTTGTTTCTCTGATGTTCTTTAATAAATAAACTCAAATGCCTCTAGTTTTTGGGTGTATTTTATATTCATTTCGAAATATCCCCTAAATTTTGTGAGGAGTGTAATAAAAATTAATCAATGCAGCCTAAAGTTTATAATATTGTCTGAGCCCAATTAATTTAGATTACACCAAAGCACTTACAAATCTAAAATTGATTACAAAGTAATACAGGAGTACAACTTTAATATTTTAATTGTCTGAGCGTTCAAATATTACGTAAGCACTGAAGGAGGGTGTTCAAACTTTGCTTATTTTTGCTGATAAGATCACACAAACATGCATGCGGGGGACTGCACTGCGCGAGATAGAATTTTTTTCCTCAGTATCTCATGTGTACTTATATTAAAGTATACATTTAATTTGTTTAATTTACATTTAATTTATTACATTTTAATGCAGGAGTGAATATCATGTAATTTTCACTGCTTTAATTTATTGGTCAGTGTACTGTTAATGATTTGGCAAATCTTACGTAAGCACAAGATGGAGGGGTCGGGCATCTGCTTATTTTTCATAGAAGAAGGGGAAGGGGTCTAAAATGACTAAAAATATGCTTGCCTAATACTTGAACGGCCCCTAATTTCACAGGAGAAAGTTTTGAATTTTTAAAAGATAGATATTTTCTCGTCAGAAGACTCCACTTTTCAGATCTTTACTATAGAAGATCTATACATACAAAAGTCATCGTGGGAGGAGGAACACATACAATACATGTGTATATGAGAACATAGAGGAAAATAATTCCTGTCACTCAAAGGACCTTGTGAATCTATCCTGTAAGAAATCCGGGCGGAAAACACTGAAATGACACCTAATCAAAGCAACCGACCTTGAGATATTTCCAATGTTGTAGTAGCGTGATACCGAATTGTCGACAGTTTTTTGAACTAAGTGCACAAATGAAAAGAATTTGATTGCTAGATCAAGCAATAGAACTAGCAACGTTCCCACATCGGGAAATAAGTTTGTTATTAAAAATGACATCCCTATTTCCCCTACCTTCTGTTCTATATAATATTTTTCTCCAAGTCATCATCTTAACATGCAGGAATAATTAATCCAGTATTTTCCTATTTAGCTTTTTTTTTCTGCTAACTAATTTATGCAAACTAAAAAAACAAAAAGAAAGATTTATTTGAAAAACTACGATAGTGCTAACTTTAACTCTGAACTCTGGATGTCTTTTCCATCCACGGCTTCAACCACCACCATCTATTTTCCCAGGATCTTTTTTTCGTTTTACTTTATCTGTACTATGGAATGAGTTGAGAATTAATAGCAAAACTAAAGCTAAAAAATCAATTTCTTGTCACTTCGTCGAACAGCATTCAATATGAGATCTCAACGAGAGCAAAACGAGATTTTCAATTTGCATGTGTAAAAGTGAAGTCTTTTCATCATGCTGCAACTGGCAAATGGTAAATTTTCTAGCGTGTTTTTTTGGGCAAGCTTTTAAAGCAGCTATTAGACTTTTAAAATCAGTTTATCTTTATTAACTTGTGTACGTTTCCGTTTGTGCAAATGCTTATACTTCCTATTAACTTTTGAACCACTGAAAGGAACTTCTCAAAACCTAACATTCATATCCTCAAAACCTAACTTATTAATATCAATAAGTTTAAATTATTCATATTTACAGACAACGAAAGATCTATCTTTTTTCATGTCATAATTTCTTTGTGTGAAAATTCCCTGCGAAGCATAACAAAGTTAAAAAATTTATAGAAAAACATTTAGATACGAAAAAGTTAATTCACTTTTATCAAAAAATTAATTATGCTCATACTTCATTTTGTAATATAATACGTGAGATTGCTTTGATATGATTAAAACTAATTCTATTAAATTTTAACTTAAATATTTGCAACTGAGGTTATACTTTAGATGTAATATACTTTTGGAAAATTCATTGCATGATCACCTTTAAATTACATTTCAGAAATGGAATTATAGGTGTTTTCACTAAAAAAAGGTTACCATCCAAAGAAAGATCCGTAACTCTTAGTCATGTCTAGGGCAAACGCAAGATAAAAAGAATGAAAATAATCTACAATTTCGCATTATTTTGATGTTCAGTCACGGACAGTGTACAACTGTTCTATCTTCAACTACAGATGCCATTGATACCTAAAATTAATCCATTAGAAGTTTGCACTCCTCTTTACTAATCTTTTATAATCTGAACTATAGGCTCTCGAACATAGTCCGAAAACTGAAGAGAATCACTCATCCTGAAACATAAGTTTAAAAGCCCATAAATTACAAATTTAAACTTAAATATATAGATTAAATTTGCACTCACTTTTGATGAGCTATGTTAAGCTTTACGTTGGCAGGAGGTAAAGCTGGAGGAGTTGCGTTCAATTCCCGATCCTGATGGAGGTCGTGATTTTTTTTCCAAGAAGAATTCTCCTCCAGAAGGATCTAGGACTCACTCAAACGGGTATTAGTTTTTTTCCCCGTACGGTTAAAGGGAGCGGGCTGACCAGCCGATCTGAAATTAGTCCTGTTGGTCGCGGTACGCCGGAGCCTTGTCTTCCGCCACCTCAAGGACTTGTAGTGAGATACTGAAACTTAATGTTATGATTTAAAACATTTGGATAATATTAAACTGAAAGACAACACTAGATAAACAAGAGTTTGATTAAAGAATAATATTAAAATATAATTTTAAATTATCTAATAGTTAGATTTTCTTATATATTCTATTAAATTGTTGATAATGATTTAATTGTCACTATTTAAGTCTAAACATAAAACAATAATGTAAAACTAAAACTAAAGAAAGAAAAACAAGAAGGTACTTTTAAAGAAAATTCTATCAATACTGTTCTCAAATTCCTAAAACTACTCTCTTAATAGGGATAAATAAAAAAAAAATCCTGCAACTGTATTTGAGTTTTATTTGCATAAGTTCCTCCCAGTTATCATTTTCCGCCCTTTTCTGTATTTGAAAAGACTTTGACCTTGCAAATTTCAGTGCTTTTTTATTTTTATTTTTTCGTATTTTCACTCGATCATATTTCATTTCCATTGTGGCTGTGTTTGACATTCCCATCAGCCTGTATTCTATCATCTTCTTCCCCTACGTCCTTCCTGTCTTCTATCATTTCTCCTTCTTCGTATCGATTGTTTCCGACAAGAGTAAATGCTAAATTTGTGTATTTCGGTAATGGATGTATCCTGAGAAAAAAAAAATGACTTAAATCAAAACTATTATTTCGTTATTTGAATTTCTTATTTCTTTAAGAAACACAATTAATCGAGATTCTAATCGAGAAGAACAGCTGTTTTCCTGAAATGTAAGTAATATTGTGTTGTAATTCAAGACTCAACATTAAAATTACAGGATTAGTTGTTGTTTGTTTGTTTGTTTGTTTTCTTTAATTAAGCTAGTTGACCCGTTCGAATAATTCGCAAAAACAAAAAAAAAACAAAAAAACACACCTTTGAGAAATAAACAAATTTAACATCTGTCGTGCATGTTAGTTAAACACATTGACAATAGATGGCTCATTCTCCATTTTTATGAAAAGGTTGACCCGTGCGAATAATTCGCATGGTATCTTGATCTGTCACCGAATGGTAATGTGGAAATAAATAAATGAACTGATTGTCAATTGATGGCGTCTTTTACATTTTTACAAAAAGATTTTTAAAATAAAGTTTTTTAACGAAATTTTTTTGTTTTTGTTGTAATAAATCGTTTATTTTTATTAAAATGTAAATCTTTGTTTGTTTTCTTATCTGTTCTTATTAAGTAAACGATGAAATATCATTTTAAAGTGCATTTTTATTCAAAAAAGGATATATTTTAAGTTTACGACGCCACAGCATTATTTGAAATGTTGTTTCGCTTTCGAAAGATAAGTCGCTTCTGTTAAAGCGTGTCTACATTTTTATAAAAAGGTTTTTAAAATAAAGTTTTTTAACGAAAACATTAATTTTAAACAATTTGTTTATTTTTCGTCATTAGCAGGGAACGTAATTTTCAAAATGATGTCTCAATCATTGATTTTGATGAAGTATTAAGGGAGTTATGGCTTACCTACACAAAAACACCTTTGAGAAATAATATATAAGGATTAAATTATAAGAAAAAAAGGATACTGTTATTCCAAGACCGTCCCTATGGTATGCAATGCCCCGGGCAAATATTTTTTGCCCCAGTGCATTGATTGATTGATTTTGATGAATGTGGGTGGCAGGGAAGCCAAGCACCGCGAACTGTAGATCTCCTGTGCTAACACACGGAAATGAGGACAAGCAGAGAGAAAGCCTGAGAAAATATGGTGGGAAAAGTGCAAAGGAAACGGAAGAATCCGATGCCTAGCGATGATTGTCCACCATCAGGAAACACACATGAGAACCGAACCCCGATACTAAGAGGTGAGAGGCCAATGTCTTAGTGACAACGCTGCCCTGGTGCATACTAATTAATTCATTATAAAATGTATCAAAATTCATAGGCCCATTTCAGCTGTAGTGATGGATGAATATTTAGAATAATAGGTTGGGAATGAGTCCTTCCTGGTCTGAGGGCATTACTGACAAGGGAAGTCCACGAAGTGTTACTCTGAATTTGATATTGGTTTATGGGTCACTTTATAGAATTTTCAATGCTGAGTCCGAATTTGATATTCATTTTCATCTCCGGTTAATAGTTTTCGAGATATCCGCATGGGGACGTAAAAACTTTAATTTGTTTTAACTTTTTAACAAATTGAGATAGAATAAAAATTCCAACGCATTTATGTTACTTGCATACATGACTACCATGTGTGTCAATATGAACTGAATCCGTCAACTAATTTCAAAATGGTGGACCCAAAAACCTAAATTTATGGCACTTTCATTGGAAAATAGGCTCATCCAACCCTACCTCAAAAACCGATTGATTGATGGCAGCACAAGACAGGCAAGACAGGGCAGTTAAAGCAATTTGATAATAGATGGCGCCTTTGTGCGTAGCCAAATAAAACCAATAAACTTATTTAAATCTCCTTAACCGGAAATACGAATTAAAATTAAAACATACAGAATTATAAAGAAATAAAGCCACTAGAAAAGCATCACTATAACTGTAATTTCATTAATAACTTAACTGACAAATTTACATAAATATTTTATTTTGCAAATTTTATATTTTACACTGATTAACAAAATTAACAAAAACAAAAACAGGTTCAGGTTCCCAGCTCACATCCTCAACGTTATCCCGGACAGCTACCGTAACACGAATGTCATCAAACTCCGCGTCCAAAGTGATCACATTCTTTATAAATTGAACGGCTCTTTCTGCGATTCGAATATCCATTGATGTTGTTTCGCAGTCGGCAGATGGAGATGGGAGCAGTGATATTAAATGTTTTGTCACACCTTCCAGTGAAGTCATCTTCAAGGTCAATACAAGTGAAGAAAACAAATGAGACAAAATGGTATATTCCAATTGGATTATCGAAGTATCCAAGTGGGTTAAGTGAACGAAACACAAGCAAAAAAAAGTTTGTATTCCAATTGGTTATTTTGAAGTATCCGAATAAAGCGCCTCTATCGGAAAATGTCACAATTAAAGTAGTACAGACATTTTTAAGTGTGTGCAAGTGAAGTTAGGACTAACTATATACATTGTATACTAATATAAAAATTAAATGCTATTTGAATGTTATGTAAATTTGTGAGCTAAGTTATTAATGAAATTACAGTTATAGAAATGGTTTCCTAGTGGCTTTATTTCTTTAAAATTCTGTATGTTCTAATTTTAATTAGTATTTCCGGTTAAGGAGATTTAAATAAGTTTATTGGTTTTATTTGGCTACGCACAAAGGCGCCATCTATTATCAAATTGCTGTAAATGCCCTGTCTTGCCTGTCTTGTCCTGCCACCTATCAATCGGTTTTTGAGTTAGGGTTGGATGAGCCTATTTTCCATTGAAAGTGCCGTAAATTTAGGTTTTTGGGTCCACCATTTTGAAATTAGTTGGCGGATTCAGTTCATATTAACACACGTGGTAGTCATGTATGCAAGTAACATAAATGCGCTGGAATTTTTATTCTATCTCCATTTGTTAAAAAGTTATAACAAATTAAAGTTTTTACGCCCCCATGCGGATATCTCGAAAACTATTAACCGGAGATGAAAATGAATATCAAATTCGGACTCTGCGTTGAAAATTCTATAAAGTGACCCAAAAACCAATATGAAATTCAGAGTAACACTTCGCGGACTTCCCTTGTGAGTACATTATAATAAGGCATAAGATTCTTACCTACATTTCCCTGATGCGTACATTACAGATCATTTGTCTTATTATTAAATGTATCTTTCGCGACAATAGGATTACACGTATAAGGAAAGAAATTGAAAATATAATGAAGATGAATATTTAAACTTGGCAGAAATTTTGCATTTATTCAAAATTAACTTTCATGATAGCTGTAAGTCTAAGAAAACTTCAGCCCCAATCGGCTGGCCTAATTTTCAGGCATTCAGATGTTCCCTTATCGTATACAAGTAAGTAATATCTTATGGTTGTACTAGTTATTCAGAATTATTAGTTTTATTCTGCATAAAATTCATTTTTATCTTAATAATTTGTCTCTGATAAACAGGACACAAAACCTTCCCTTTTCAGCATAAAAAACATTTGAGATTATGTTTTTTTCAGTTGAAAATGAGCTTCGTCTTTCATTTTTTTTCTCGTAAAGTAATTTAAAAATAAAGTAAATTGTATGAAATTTTATTAATCCTGTTTTAGTTCTTTAAAATTGAATAAGCATGTATTTGTTGCATTAGATTAATATAATTTTAAAATCACTCAATGTTAATATGGCATGGAGTTTATCTATATTTTAATAAGTATATAATGCTAATTTTGTTTTTTGAAATAAAAGAGGATGACTTTTTGAAGTGTAGTATTAGGTACCAGAATCAGAAGTGAAAGACCAGGAGTGGGAATACCTTAACATAGCATTATCCGTTGTAACTTTTAAATTTTATTTTTTTTCCACATGGATTCACTCAAGAACTTAATGCGAGAAAGTAACCAAATTCCAACAGAAAAGCATTTGGACAGAAACAATTGATTCTATCAAACAAAGACCTCGGAGTTATCTAATAATGTCTAATAACGATCGAGCTTATAATCGATTATGATTAAAATAATTTAATTTAATCATAAACTAAATTTCATTTTGTTATTTGGTTACATACTAAAAAGTAAAAAATGCAATTTAATTAATTTTCGCGAAAAGAAAAAAAAGTCTACTACTGGTACAGGATAAATTGATTAAAAAAATTTTTCATTTGTGTTATTTTCTCGACTTTTAAAAAAAAGAGAAACAGTAAAAGAAAAAAGAAATGAAAATATTTTACGATAATTTAGTTTGGGATTTTTCAGAAGCTTCTTGTTATAGATTTCTGCAAATAAATTTCTGTTCATTCCGAAAAGGATACACTTTGGAAAAGCTATAAAACACGAAAGTTCAAAAGTGAAGCACGTGTCTAGTTCTACAAGACTGAATAGATAATACGACTATTTAAATTTTCTCATTTAAAATCAACAAAAAAGTCCCTCAAGCTTGTTTTTCTGTAATCTTCCCATTTATACTGTTTGTATCTTTTTCTTCTTTGACGTATTTGCAAGAGGAAACAACACCAGCATTTGCCTTGGATAACTTCCATAACATTAAAGACTACAGCAACTACTCTCACACACACACCCGATCAATTTACAGTTGACTTTCCGTTTTTCCTGTTGACTGATTTTCCTTTTATAACATTTCTCTCTCTTGGGATTCCATTTTCAGTTAGGTCCTCTCTATTTGTATGGAAGGTGTGCACAACAAAGTTTTATGGAGATTGAAAAGGCACATACTGTGATGAGTTACTCCCCCACTGGTTTTTATGTCGCCTCTCTTTTTGTGTTGCGATCACCGGCAGCTGTGGCTCCGTCAGCCGCTTTCGATAAGCTTTGATCTTCGGATAGTTCTGAGAAATTTTTGATGCCACTGATGATTGCCTTCCCCTTCCAATACAATCGTAAAGAGAACGAAGAGACCCTGGAAGGGGAAAATAACCTTAAGTGTTCCCATGTAATAAAAAGCCAGATCATCGTTCCTTATCACGCAGGGAGGTTACGTAGAATGGACTATGTCCGATGTAAGTCCGTTTTTTCCAATCCAGAGTCACTTATCTATTGGCTTGTTCATGAAACCCGAAATTGGTTATAAATTGAACTTTGCTCCTAGATGGAGCTATGTTGCCTCGGAAGAAGCTCGTAAAACATTAATATAGTCTCAGATGGTAATAATGTAGAATCAAGTGTAACTGTATATCTTTAACAATAATACAAATATTCGTAACTATTTTGAATCTTTCTTCTGTTATTTTATTTAAAATGAGTGTTAAAAGAGTTAAACTTTGAAGAAGAAGCCATTTTTACTTTTGAAATGTTACCAATTGAATATCAAACCATTGCATACGTCTTGATGTCAAAGTCCAGCATCTCCGTTATAAAAACAAAATACTCGGTGATTTGAATCGCTTTGTGCACAAATTGTTAAATTGTGCAAATTCTTTAAAACAACTTAAAACTTTAAAATTTCTCTTTTTTATTTCTTATTTTAAGTTGCAATAGCTGCAATAAAGAAATTCTCCTGAATTAAAATTTCTGCTTAAAATAAGCAGCATAAATTCTTAATTTTCTGAAAAAATTAAGTTCTGAAAAAAAATTTGTGGATTAATTAAAAAAGAATTTTCAATAGCGGTAATTGTTGAATATCCACTGTTCTGGTTCTAATGATTTTTTTTTCTACGAAATTTTATTATCTTTTCAAACTCATTTCTCGAAAAAGACCCATAGTTTGTTTTCTGTAAGTAGGAGATTTACTGTGCTTCAGCTAAGTTTTACAAAATTGTTTGGGAGGTGGTGTTGGCATTGTAAGGCACTGACTCAGGGAAATTGACTCAGGGTTGAAATTTTTGCGCGAAACATTTGGTTTTGGATAAAGATTGCTAATATTTAAGGATATCTCAGTATTTTAAATAGTAAAAACACTTGCATATATTATATAAAGTATATTAAATATATTTTGACAATATTATTAAGTACGTTTTTATCATTGTTTGCTTGATAAACGTTAATACAGAAATTTATTTGTTCATTTGTTTTTGGGAAAAATCTTTTAATATGATAAGGTAAAGTCGCCAAATACCGCACCCCATTTTGTTTTTTCATCGTAATTTTTCTAAATTTTCATATAAAACTTCAAAACAACACCATTTTACTAGTTATGTATTAGTGTATTAATAAAAAGAAACAATTTTGTGCGTTTTAAGCAAATAATTGTAACTATGAGCTCGAAACGTAAACAATAGCTTTCTCAAATTTATAATTGTGTGTTCCTAATGTCGAACCCCGGGTACGGCATTAGAGACACATAAGTAATGTACTTAGAACAAGTTGAAGTACTGCAAATGTTTTTAATTATTTTCTATATTAAAGTTGCAAAATCATGTTTTAGTCTAACAAAGTAAAGTTTTAGTCTTGTATATTAATTCTCCAAGCATGTAGCACAAATGAACCTAGGATTGTCGCAGTCTTCTGCACAGTCTTCATGGCACCAAGTAAAACATTTAGTGCATCTTATCCACTTTTCTCCATCTCGATCTTCCGAAAAGTTTTTCTCACAGAAAGGGCAAGTAGCATCGTTGTCATCGTTGTCTTCGTTGTCTGTGGAAATCAATGGAGGTTCCTCATCTGTCTCGTCTTTCGACGAAGACTGTCTTTTCGAACATATCTTTTTTTTTGGCAGGTGAGTTTTTATCTTTACTATCAGTTCGCCTCTTTCTTGTACGTTTTTGTTTTTGCGCTGTCATAGTTATTTTCTCTTGCTTCTTCTTTTCTGATTCTTCTAATTGTATTTTATGAGGAGATCCTGTAACATGCAGTGGATTTAGGCACATTGAATTTTTTTACCGCTCGTTTATAACCCATCTCCTTCTTTATCACTGCGTTCACTGCTTTAATTATAGCATCTGAATCCCATGTCTTCTTCTTTGGCATTTAAATTAGAAAAATAACAAAAAATGAAACAAAATTGTATCATTGACAACACACCAATCATTCCTAATGGTGTGCCTAATACCGCACCCGGAGCGGTATTAGGGACACCACTGGGTGCGATTTTAGGCTGTTTGACATTTTTCCTTGACCAAACAAAAAAAACCATTTACAAAATGTAACCTAAAATTTGGATGAATCCGTTTAAATCTTTGATAATAACGGTCTAAAACTGTAGGTAACTATATTGTACTGTAGACAAACCCTTATACTATATGTTACTGCAAAGATTTTGGAAAAAAATTTACATTTTCAATATAATGTTATTTTTCTTCTGCACGCGATAATTTCTTTAGCTCCTTCCTTCACAAGTCAAAATGTCGGAATCAGGTGACCTGTTAGTTAGTTCCGAAACTGGATTCCCGATGGCACTGCCTGTTTTCAAGAAACCAAGGGGTACGGAAATAGGTGCGGTATTTGGCGACCCTTACCTTAATTACATATTTGATATTAAAATTTTTACCATACCTTCATGTAGCAAATTTACATTATGAACAAATTCTCGTCTTCGTAGAGATGCATGTCTTCTTACATTAAAGTTATTATATATCACAAAACAGAATTCACCATAACCTACATAAATTCCAAATCAGACTAAGCTTCTAACATATATAATTTCTGGTGAATTCTGTTCATGAAATACAATAACTTTAATATATAATATAGAAAACTACGAATAAATGAAGTACATACAAGTGTGTATAATTAAAATAGGCATTATTTTTTAAATAATCATTTCTATTGGACTCATCCATTCCTTTGCTTATCCACTTAGGGATTAAACACTAGGGATTAATATAAATTGTTTCGCTTAAAAAAACCTTTTGCAATTAGTCACAATACTGGCGATAATGAAACTATAAAGTTGAAGCAGTTAGTTTTATAAGGTAAACATTTATTTTCAAGTACAACTTCGCAACAAGTCAAAAAGATCTATGAGATTCCTTCGTTTTCTTTGGAAGTCGATGCTACTTGAGTAGGATGCAGTTTTTTTTTTTTTAATATTTGTGGTGCGTTGGTGCGTCTATATACTTCATCAACCACAAATAGATCGTATTAAGAAAATCTTCCATCTATTCTGTTGTTTCATGTTGTTATTTGTAGGCTTCCAATACCATTTGTCTATATTGTAGTCACATTGCTCTTCATTGTGATTACAATATCGTTGGAAGTAAGAGGTGACACGTGTTTGCTTTAGAATATTTTATCAGGAATTTTGAACCGCTAAGATAAAATAAGCAGCCGTTTCTTCTTATTGGAATAAACAGCCATCAGTGATATCTTAAAATTTAGTCAGTCTTCAAATGATTCTTAAAATAATGTCATGTAACTGCTCTGCTTTACAGAAGAATTTAAGAAATTTGACAATATTAAGTAACTTTTTTTTTTTAAACTCCATTGGAATGTTTCAGGCAGGGAATGTTCTGAGCTCTTCTAACACATATTTTGATGGGACAGTTCAATCACATTTTTAAAGATGAAAGGATAAAGTTGAAAAACCTTTAATTGTTTTTAAAGACTTATCTTTTATCTTTGTGGTATAAATAGGTGGAAAAATGATTTTAGTAAGATTGGAAACTGATCAATGAAAATCCGAAAAACTTTCTTCATACCTCTCTTACGCTTTCTAAAATAATATTTTCCATTAGGAAATTTTAAAATGTGATCCTGATCGGTTACCACTCTCACTCAATGATATGTTTACAACAATTAACCAAAAAAAAAAAAAAAAAAATGGACAGCAATTGCTGATTTAGAATATTGTTGATTTAGAATATATTTAATTTTTAGTTATCTATTTGAATTCATATTAGATTATTCGTATTATATTATTTTTTTTATTACTTAGATATATACATTAGTTATATTTCGAAATTTAAAGAAGAAACAGTGCAAATAAACTTTAAAAGGCAATCTATATAATATACTAGCTGTACCCGGCATGCGTTGCAATGCCACTCAAAGAAAGAAAGGGCTCTTGAGAAGGGGCCGTAAATATAAGGTCCCAGTGTCGATCGGGGGTGGGACACTTAGGCCCTTGTGTCGCCATCCCCACCTAAGTGTGGTGGACCTGTCCCCCATAGGAGAGCGAATTTTTCTCTTTTTCCAATTGACTTAGGGGCCCCGAGAAGGGCCCTAAATATAAGGTCCCGGTGTCGATCGGGGGTGGGATACTTAGGCCCTTGTGTCGCATCCCCACCACCCAAGTGTGGTTTCCCTGCCCCCATAGGATAGTGAAGTTTTCCCTTTTTGCAATTGACTGGGGGGGGGGGGGGCGAGAAAGGGCCCTAAATATAAGGACCCGGTGTCGGTCGGGGGTGGGACACTTCAGCCTTTGTGTTGGCTTCCTCCCACCCAAGTGTGGTGTCCCTGCCCCCCATAGGAGAGCGAATTTTTCCCTTTACACAATATTTGTGTAGTTCTTATTTTCACCACCAGGTGGATATTGGGTTTTTCAGGGCTTTTACCCCTTTTCAACCCCTTTTGGGGGGTGGGTCCGGGTTCTAAGGTAGCCTATCTTTTCCGCAGTATCCTAAAGAGTAATTCTGCAAAGTTTGGTCCAGATAGATCAAAGGGCCTAGGAGTGTATAAAGGACAAAGAAAGAAAGAAAGAAAGAAAGAAAGAAAGAAAGAAAGATAGATACATTCATTTTTATATATATAGATAGATATTATATACAAAACTTTGATATACAAATTTAAATCATTATATCACCATTAAATGATATCATTATATCACCATTAAATGATATCATTATATCATCATTTATATCAATTTATATATATACAAATTTTATCATATTCGGCAGGCCTAAAACCACATATATATTCGAAAACTATTATACTAACTATCTTACGTTTTTAATATAGGAGCAATCTACAGAACCTTTAGCAACCTTACAGCAAATATATTTTTATAAATATATTTATTTGGGTGGAATATTATCTTCTTAGATTAAACTCTCAGTACCTATATCACAGGTGTACAGCTTATAAGTACACCTAATAGGTCTGATAAACATAAAAATAAATAAATAAATAAATGAATGGTAAACAATAGAACGAAAAATATGAACATTCTTTCATATCTTTTCAATATGAAAGAAAAATAATAGAAAAATTGTTAATAAATGAAAATAAAATATTTATTAAATAATACTGTATTTCCCAAAAAACTTTTTCAATAAATATTTTTAATAAAGAGTAAAGCGTTTTATAAAAATTTGGAATATTTTTTTATCTTTGCTGAGCAACTCTCATCCCGACTATCTTGTTGTTCTGGACTGGACATGCCATTTCAAGACACATCCCTCTTCTGTCTGTGTTTGGCCAAGTTTTATCACTAGGAAAGGCCATTTTCCTAAGTTCTAGAGAGTGATCGCTGGAATAAAACCATTTCCGGGAGCCACAGTGCGTCCGGGTTATCTAACCTTACATTTACGAGTTTGGTTTGCTGTGATTTATCAGCGAAAAGACAGTTGTTTCAGGTAGTTTTAAAGATTACAACAAGCTTTTGTCTCTGGAGAAGAAATGCTTATCTTCAACTTTTTAATAAAAGGAATCGGCCCAGAAACTACTAGAAAATGCCATTTACAGAAAACTTTCTCTATAATCAGCATCATAGAGATATCATAAGACTATTTTTTTCAAAGCAAAACTACTTAAAGAGAAATTTCATTAAAAGAAAAGGGAATTTAAAAGTTATAAAATAAAAAAAGGCAAAGTAACAACATACAGTAAGCAAGTAACAACAAGTAAGATCACAATAAAAGATATATATGTTTTCGAAACATCTAATTCCATAATAATATCATATTTAAAGGTAGAATCTTTGACAAAAAATCGAAGCATCCAGAGGAAAATAGCCCAATCACCGCGAAACTTAACATGCAAATATCCCAGGGCCAAATAAGCGAATGATTAGAAAATCATAGTCATAAATAGTGGCCCTCCACAATACATGAGAACCGCGCATCAAAGACCACGAGCAAAGCTCGTTCGCAGCGAGAATTGTGACAGAGGACTACGGTGATGCTGATTCGACATCAAATCTGTGTACATTACCAACAGTTCAGCGAATTTGAGCAAGGACGTATCATTGGGCTGAAAGAGGAAGATTACTCAAATCGCCCGGCATTTGGAACAGAGCGACGCAATTGGATGACGTTGGCGCCAGTGGATCGAGCAGGGCATAATATGCGAGCAGTGGACACCGACGGAGAGGACAGAATGCGAGGATCGACCGACAGTAAAAGCAGCACTAACGGCATCGAATTGTCCGCTCTGATCATCTTTGTTCTTGTTGCGGTCTCTACAAGTTACAGAAGTGACCATCAGGACGACTTGCGGCACAGGGATTGCATTCAAGAAGACCACTCCGAAACCTACAAGTGACCACAGAGCATCACCTTTACCGGTTGCAACGTGCTGACTCGATCAACATTGCAATGACTTGTTGATTCTATCAACGTCCAGTGAAGTCGTATTGTCTTCAGTGATGAGTCACGGTTTGCACTGGGCGCCGATGACCTGGTGCCGGCAGTATATAAGATCAATGAAATTCAGCTATGAAATTGAAAATTGGAAAAAAGGTAAGTCATTCTCATTTTTTTTTCTAATAACCAATTTTTTTTCATTTTTTTTTCATCATCAAATGTGTCTTCATCAAATGACTATCCATTCATAAGTAATACTGAAAAAGATAACTGACTTAATATAGGTTTATGGAAAAAATATCGATGTAAAAAAAAAATCCATTCATTTTGGTCAAAATCCTGAACTTTCAGGTGAAGATGAAAACGAAGATGATTCTAATAAAATAAACGAAGCAAATGAAATTGAATAATGATTCACATCCCAGTCGAGCGAATCACTGAATCTACATTCATCTCAATTTTCGTATAATATTTATGCAATTTTGATTTAAGCGTACTGATTCATGTCGGCAAGTTGTGAGTAGATTTTGGTCATAAGAAGTATAGAACCACAAATTGACTAATTTCGTCGATAGGATGATTTTCAGTGGCTTTTTATTCTGAAACCGTATTCAGATCTGTGTTCATTAAAAATAAATGGACTTCTTTCCAAAATTTATAGCCAAAATCGATTTGAAAAATTTATATATCTATGAAAATAATTTTTGGTTACACTTCAGTTTCTCTTGAATTTTTGAATCTAATCTCCCATTAAGTTCTTTTCAAATTTTTCTTGACTGTTTTATTCATGGAGATAAATCGCTCGAACAAAGATATCCACAGTATCATCGTTGAATTTAGTGACATTCCCCAAATACATTCTTCTTAACGTTGAATGAAAAGACATCGGATAAAAGTTTGGTCTGGTCGGTGTTTCAGACATTCTGAGACTGTAATTATGCTTTCACAATTGCAGTGAAAATTGTTGTCACAACGGTGAAAACCGTTGTATCTTCTAATATAAAATGCATGGGATTTTATTTTGGTTTATTCAACATTTTTTTCTATAGAATGTTGTGATATGCTCTTGTATTTCATTTTCCCATATCTATTTATTTTATACACTTGTGATGAAAATTTGAAATCTTTGAGAAACTTTACTGTTTGACATTTCAAAAACGAATTGTGAGCTCCTGCCTCTATTAAGTTGAAGAAAAAGTGCGATTCGTTTGTCTATTTCCTTTGAAAGTATTTTAACAATTTACAGTTAGGCTTTTAATCTTCCATAGGTTTCCAGTTCAGATCCGAACAGACAAACTTCACTTCATGCGCTTCATCAGCAGTACGCAAGAATAAAATTTCTTTTGTTACAATAGTCTCTAATGTTGTTCTGACATACTATGGATTCTAGCCTTTCTGATAAATGTTGCCCTTTTCCTCTCATGTTTCACTTTCATTCAACTTCTATCATTGAACTATCATTTGTCGCTTACAAAGTAGCTTGTGATTTCCTCTTCTTTATTAATGTTTCTCTGAAAATTTTAAAATATCAAATTCTCTTTTTCTTCATTACTTTTAGTAATGAAGAAAAAAACTGACAAAAACTGACATGTTAACAAAAATTTTCTTTTTCAAATTCCAGGTTCTCCAATTTTTTTTTATCAACTGTAAACTACAAAAGTACAGAGGAGAGGTATTGAGAAAGAAAATAAAATTATTCGCTTTTGTGAAAAAATCGATAACAATCTTAAGAGTAAAGGAAAAAAAGATCTTCATCAAAAAAATTTCCATAATAGCTATCATTAAAACTAACTGCGAAATATTTGGAATTTCCCAATTAGTTTTAATGATAGATAAGTTCTTTTCTTTTGAGATGGTTAGGTCTTAACATGCATTGTTGCAAAAGAAATAGCAAGCTGTAAGTCAGGATATATCACTAGTTTATGACTCGACCTAGTAATATATTCAATTTAATAATGTTTTCCATTTTAAAAACTTCCCTCGCTCAGTTTCTTTCTTTTTTCTCCTTAGTTATTTTAAAACAAAGTAAAATTTTGAAAGAACTATCTTATATTTACCAAATCTAACAACTGAGGTCAATTATGAGTTGGCATCTTTTACAATTCTTCAGAGAGCATTCAGGACCATAACTGTTTACGAGAAATAAGAATAAAACTCCTTGACGACCAAAGGAGCTTCCCATGAGATGTAAGATTGCATCATATTGTAATTTCATGGACAATTGTCACTTTGTTTGAAGCCAATGAAATCCTATCTGTTGAATTATTTCAGATTTAAAATGGCATCTGACGATAGAAGATGGCAACCAATAGAAGGAACCAGAAATAAATATTTAAAATTACGTCATTCGAAAACTTGTTAAACTTAATAATAATTACTTTTTCGTATTAAAAACCATCCCACAATTTATCAAATATATTGAGGATTCAATATAGCTTGGTATTTAATATGTATGAAAACCATTCTATTGTTTTATAAAAGAACAAGGAAAGAAACAGTTTCATATTTTACACGAAACCATAGCGAACTCCGCGTTTTTCATTTCGGCTACTTCCACTTCCTGTGAGGCAGGAAGTGATCTCAGACCGGAACTCGTATTTCTCCCCATATCTGTAAGTCGTAAGGGTGCCAATAAGATATCAAATACCTGTAAGACTTGTAGTTTGAGCTGTAGAGATGGCGATCTTTTTCTTCATTACTTTTGCACTAAAAATCAATTTAAAAAAATGGCAAATGACTGTTCTTCTTAGCCAATGTGCTCTTTATTGCCTTATTTTTAATTCAAATTCTGAAGATTACAACATTGTATTGTAACTTGACTTCCAAAATTTTGTAAAAAGTCTCAGGATTGATCGATCTCATCATCTCCATTTTGAATTCTTTAATTTAATTCGTGAATATACAGTTTGAATTTGAACTTTGTATTCCTGAAATTATCCAAACTAAATGGAAAGACTACCACCAAGATTCATACCAAACAATAAAACGACAAAAGAAAATTATATTCTTACATTATAGTCATCTAAAATATTGTCAGAAACCATGATTTAAAGCTTAAAAACTTGATATTCATTAGTTTTGTTTATTTGAATGTGAGAATATGGAGTAAAAGACCAAACATTAACTTTCAATAAAGAAATACTATGTTTATTGCTTATATATAAAATATAGAAATGTTATTTTAAATCTACAGTAGGCAATACATCAACATACTTGAAAACTTAAATACGCAAATTTATGTGCCAATAACTTTTGATTTAATGTTGTATCATCTCATTATATTGAAGAGAGAGAAAAAAGGGTTAGAATAAATATTTTCTAAAATTCTAAAAATTTTCGATTAAATCTGTATTGTCTCTTTAATCAAAGAAAAAGTATTAATACTTTGTCATTGCAATTTTAGAAAATTGTCCATATGTGACAAATGAAGCTTAAAAATACTTTTAGCTATCAAACACTAGCAAAGTAGTTTCGCTGGCAAATCTTTCATGATTATGTGGTTGTTCAGAAAATCTCCATACATAGAAAAGTTGGTAACTTGGTAGGCTGGATGGATTTGGACTGATGAGAGGCCAATAAGCCTCGAAACAGTACTGTCTCCAATTTCCAGCACAAATATCATAAAATAGCTCAATGAATTTGTGTTTTGTCTAGTTATGTGCGTTCTTTGTTTTATTTTACTGTAAAAATGTACTAACGCATGTTAAATCTATTGTCTAAAAACTTTCATTTTATTCACAGAACTGCTCTCTATGGTTGACGTAACATAGAAAGTATGTATTGATGTTTTCTCTAAGTTATTATTCGATATGTTTTCCCTTATGTGACTCATATTCCGTATTTTTTTCTGGTCTTTAAATATCCAAAGTTAAAAATTTCAATAGGCTCAGATTTTCTAGCCAATCTTCTGGGAATTCTAAAAGGGTAATTGAAAAAAAAAAGGAATGTTATCTCTAATGGATGGAGACTTTTTGGGACTACTCTGTATTTTGAATGTACATCGAACAAGCTGCAAGTCAGAAACAGTCCATTATTCTCTTATTATTACAAACATTTTAAAATCATAATGACAATAAGCTACGTTTCGAGGAAAACTTTAATTGCAAATGGATTGAATTCCTACTGAATTCGCATGCTTCAAATTACAGTTAACTCCTCAGTTATGTGTAATCTACCATTATTAACACCTTTAAACTTTGGAAATATTCACAAAACTGGACTTCAAGCTCTTGCATTCTTAATTTGTGCCAAAGTGAATAAGAATCAAACAGTGGAATTGTAAACACATCATTAACCTTTGGTAATATAAGATATTGATGAATTTACAATATCCACTGTTTGATTCCTATTTATTTTGGTACAAATTAAACATGAAGGAGCTTGAAGTCCAGTTTTCTGAATCTGTTCATGTTAGCCAAAATTTCCTTTTTCAAATTCCAGGTTCTCCAATTTGTTTTCTTACCAACATTAATTAACTGTAAAGTACAGAAGTACAGAGGAGAGGTATTGAGAAAGAAAATAAAATTATTCGCTTTTATGAAAAATCGATAATAATCTTAGGAGTGAAGGGAAAAAAATCTTCATCGAAAAAATTTCCATAATATCTATCATTAAAACTAACTGGGAAATATTGGAATTTCCCAATTAGTTTTAATGATAGATAAGTTCTTTTCTTTTGAAACGGTTACGTCTTACCATGCACTGTAGCAAAAGAAATAGCAAGCTGTAAGTCAGGATATATTACTAGTTTATGACTCGACCTAGTAATATATTCTATTTAATAATGTTTTCCATTTTGAAAACTTCTCTCGCTCAGTTTATTTCTTTTTTCTCCTTAGTTATTTTAAAACAAAGTAAAATTTGAAAGAACTATCTTATATTTACCAAATCTAACAACTGAGGTCAATTATGAGTTGATATCTTTTACAATTCTTCAGAGAGCATTCAGGACCATAACTGTTTATGAGAAATAAGAATAAAACTCCTTGACGACCAAAGGAGCTTCCCATGAGATGTAAGATTACATCATATTGTAATTTCATGGACAATTGTCACTTTGTTTGGAGCCAATGAAATTCTATCTGTTGAATTATTTCAAATTTAAAATGGCATCTGACGATAGAAGATGGCAACCAATAGAAGGAACCAGAAATAAATATTTAAAATTAAATCATTAGAAAACGTATTAAACTTAATAATAATTACTTCTTCGTGTTGTAAATCATCCTATAATTTATCAAATATATTGAGGATTAAATATAACATAATATTAATATGTATGAAAACCATTCTATTGATTTATAAAAGAACAAGGAAAGAAACAGTTTCATATTTTATACGAAACCATGGCGAAACCGCATGTATTTCATTTCGGCTACTTCCGAGTCGCAGACTGGAATTCGTATTTCTCCCTATCGTAAGGGGAAATCGTAAGAAAGTCGTAAGGGTTCCAATAAGGGATCACATGTCTGTACGACTCGTAGTTTGAGTTGTAGAGATGGGGACAGACGGACAGACGGACTGAACTTTCTTAAAACCTTCCCTCACCTTTGCATTATGTGATTCTCTCTCTTTTTCTGCTACAATAAATTTAACATTTTAAACATCATTAATTGGTTTATTTTTAAACATATTGTTCAGATTGTATTTTCTATTTTAATTTTTTTTTATTTTTATGTGTCATACTTGTATATTTGTATATTTGTATATGCTTATATACTTCTATGTTTTGATGCGCAGAAAAAGATGTTTTAGAATTGAACACACGTTTTGCCATTTAGCAGTAAGATGAAGTGATTACAATCTATAAATATCAATGTGTCTTTGAAAAGAATCAGATATATATGATTTCAATTTATTATCGTTTTTATCTTTCTATTTCTTTGTTATATCTGTCAAAAATATTAAATGTTAATTAACTTCTTAATTTAATATTTTTATACAGATATAATAAATTAACAATAAATATGAGGGAATTGAAGGTCGTATCTAATTGAAGGTCAAAAAATTAAGTAATAAGAGACTTACGATTAGTGTTTTTTTTTTTGTGTGTGTTTTTATTTGAAGGCCCATAGGTACCACATAATACTGAGGGATTTAGGCCTATTGTAAAGCCATAATACTTTTTAAAGGAAGAGAAACATGTGGGAAAAATGCTGACTTCCAGAGGGATTGGCCGCAGTCAAGCTCATTACCATTTACCTACGCGCCCACATGTGTGTGTGTATTCAAGTAAAATAATTTCTTCTCAGTTTAATTACACAAATTCAATACTAAGCAGATAAATTTTAAAGAGAACATTCTGAATTTAAGGATTCTGATTCATCTAAATGTCTTCTTTTCATTTTATAATAATTTAAGTATTTAAACCGATCAAAATAGACATATTTATTTCTGATAAATTAAATCTTTAAATGGGCTTCAGTTCTTGTTTTACAACGGAAAGGAAATAAGAGTTGCAAAATTCAATTCTGCAGCATCTTTTAAATGCCGCCCAGATGGTTGTTCCGGTCATACTTCCATTCATTTATGCAATGACCAAACCAAAATGAAACTGTAGTTTCTAGCGAAGATGGTTTGGTCGCTACAGGACAATTAAAACATACCAAATAACTTTGAGATAGTACCTTATAGTTAAAGGCACTGAGAACACTACTGTCTGTTAATAATGTTAACTAAATCAACCAAAATTAAAAGAAACAGTTAAAATAACGTAATTGGAGAAAATATACGGTATATATAATGTATCTCATTCTAGATCAGCCCTGGATTAACCATTAAGGAGTACATAAACTTGCTTAGGGCACGAAGGGAAGGAGGAGGGAAGCATCACAGAGCACCGTTACCTTAACTATGGCCATCGGATTTTAAGGATTTCCATTTTGTTAGACCTATTCTAAGATCCTATTCTAAGATCCTATTCTAAGATCCCAAAATTTTTATTATTTGTTCTTTATTTTCATCACGACAACTGAAATCTGAAATTTACCAAGCGTTAACCCTATTTTCGACTGTCTTACCAATATTAACTCCATACCTCTCTCTTAAGTCAATCCTCTTCATGTTAACAAAAACTTACAGATAAATTTGAACTTTCTGAACATTGCCTAGAAAAGGGACATCTTCTGAACACAAAAGTTCAGATACTGGCTCATGAATATGACAATAAAGAAGAAAGAACACGGAAAGTCTGTTAATTAGAAACACGAAGATGATAACTTAGATAGATATGAAGGAGTTGATATGAAAATAAAATTATTTTCTTAGCCAACAATTTGGCAATGGATTGTTTACATCATTTCCAGTCTGCGGACTTTAAAGAAGTGATTTATTACGTTAATAGCTTTGTAAATTTATTGTTAGAAATATTTGGTTCGTATATTGTAATGGTGTTTGTGGGAGAGTCTTTGGGGTCGAAAGATAACGAGTCAAGTTTTGGAACTCAACTGAATTAATTTATTACTTGATAACATTGGTTTTTTTTTAGTATTTACATAGGGTAATTTGATTGGTTAAGTAATTAAAAATACACATAATGATTGGATAAGAACAAATTGAATTTAAATTAATTAACTGATTCAACGGCTGCAACGGAAAAGAATTTTAAAATAAACAGAACATCAGTAATTAGGAACTAGAAAAGGAATAAATAATGGTTAATGATAAAAAACAGATAAATACAGATAAATATAGAATATTATACAAATAATAATTTCTACAGACAAATAAATGATTTCTAATAAATAATTGTATATAAACTGCTACAATATTATTTTATCACAGAGATATCAAAACATTATGGAATAATTGGTTAATTATTTTAAAGAATAATATGTCATAGTCATGTACATTCACATTGTTATTAGTTTTTAAGCTTGAAAAAGAAATGAAGAATCATTCCGAAAATTTGCTTTATTTATTTAATTATTTTTTAAATAAATAATTTATTGAAGATGAAGTAATGTCCTAACAATATTTTTCTGCATAAAGTTGAGTGCTTGTCGTAAGTATTATACAGTAAATGTTTATTGTATATCCATATTCTTTTGTGTTTGTTTTTATTGTTGCTTCTGCACTTTTCAGGCTCCAACATAAAACGTGCTCAATTAAGTGGTGTACAAAAGAGAAAATATAGAAAACAAAAAAGATTTTTTGCTTCGTAAAAAAAAAATGATATTTCTCTATTAGAATATGTATTTTAAAAATTGTCTAACAGCACTACTTTCTGTCGAAAGAGGATTTTCAAAATTGAGAAGTACGCTCTAGAGATTAACATAATTCAGTAGAGATAAAATCAAATCTTATTTTATGCTCTTTTATGGATGATTAAAAATCGTTTTCAATAATTTTTTTGCAGTTTAACTTGTTTTTTTTTTTCTTTTTTATAATAGTTTTATTAAAAACGCATAATACAGTGATAAAAATTTGTATTTTTTTTTATTGTTCTATTTATAAATAAGTAAGTAATTGATTTTTCTATTATTTGCTGCTATTTAGTGCTGCTGTATACATAATAAAAATCAGTTTAGATTTAATATAGTTGTGTGTTCTGCGGTGGAAAATGGCGTTGAAAGTTTTTAATGTGTTATTTCACATTTAGTACTTTCTGAGACTTAGTCTTGACAGCTATGCAAAGTAAGGAGCAGCAGGGCGCTATTATTGGGCTTAATCCTACCCTGCTCCAGACTTATGCTGTCCTTAGGATGGGACCTTCCGGCATTTCCTGACCAATGAGACTAAAGTGAGAAAGAAATCCGGAAAACAAATCCGATTATTTATTCTTCAGAAGCTGGGTGGACCCTAAGTCCTGTCTGATAGAGAATTCAAACTAGGAAATTTCCGACCTCCGCTGGGGATTGAAAGCAGTCAAGCATCTTACCATCTGCTACAAAGTCCTCATTTAAAGATTTTTTTTAGAGTGCAGAATTTATAGCAGTTGAATCTCCGATCTCCACCACGAATCGAACTTAATCCCTTCAACCTGTGTGAAAAGCCTTTTATACACTGAAATTCTAGCACTATGCAAGGTGGTGCGAAAAAAACGGACTGAAGAGAGAGCTATTGATATTTTAAGCTGATTATAATCAACAGATAGATCATGGTTGAAAAAAAAACACAAATGACAGAATTTAATTCAACTGCTTTAGAGTAAGTTATCTGATGAGAGTATTGTCAAAAATTGACTTTGTAATTTATTTACGATTAATGAAAGCAATAAAGTTAAATATTAATGAATATTCTTTAATATTCGATTCATTATTTATTTGTAATAGTAGTAGTGGTATTGATTCTTTGACTAGGGAATATTATTTATAGAATCTGATTTGCTCAAACATTGTCTTTGCCTTTTGTTTCATCAGTGAAACAAAGGCTTCTGCTTTCGTCTCTATTTCTCGTTTGAAATGGAATCAGTTTCCAGCAGTGCTTTATAGAGCTATAACCATTGAACACTGAGCCGCAAGGACAGAGAAAGAGCAACGAAATAAAAACACGATCGTTTGGAGACGCGATAACGGCAATGGCAGACCGAATCGAAAGAGCAATTGTTTCTGTGCTACGGTGTCGCTGCTGTCGCATGACGCGTTACCTGCATCCACTCGACAAAGATAGTTTCATTTTCAACCAAATCAAATTTATGACAACAATACATGGAAAGTGTCTTGAATTTCTGAATGCACTAAAGTTAAGGACAATTAAACAAAGAGATCTATTAAAGGATAACTCCAATGTTTAAGCCTAATTAAGTACATTAAAATTGATATAATGTTTCATTTTGTAATTTGGACACATTTCATTAAGTTTAATACAAAATAATTACTATGAAACTTATTCTTTAAGTTCAACCCATGTATTTATTTGGCTTTGATTTGATTAGGATTAAAATAACTAAATACCGTAATACTTGATAGTATTTTAAAAATCCAGGACTCACTTTAGATAAAGCTGTATGTTTTATTTTAAAAGATCAAAACGATAAATATCCATGCAGATCACCAAATATCTTGGCAAATCAATTACCTTTTTGAATTCAAGTATTTCCAATTCGAAGTTTATTAACTGTATTTAGTAAATTGTAATCAGATATAATGTTAAAGAAATATTAACAATACTAACTCCTACAACGAAGAGCTATTAAAAAAAGTCGAAACCCATTGAATTGAAGACGTAAAAAAAATACCAAGATACACAAAAATAAGATACACCATTTTATAATAGATTTGTTTGGCAGCAGCAAAAATTTAGTTACAAAATTTCCAAATTCTTCTTTCAATTTCTTCTTTTTCATCTTAGTATATTAAACAAAACTCCACATCTCCATAACCATTTGTTGGCTTAAATTAATTGATTCTAATGATGTGAATATGTTATTGTAAACAAATAATTGGTTGATCTAATGTGTTAGCATTTTGTTAGTATATTGGATTTATTGTTAAAAGCATTGTGTGAAGTAATGAAACGAACATTTATGCTATTTCATTGTAAAAACAATTGTATATTGTTTCAACGTGTTTCATGTTCATTACTGTTTTGTATTTCAGTTATTCCAAAGAATATTTTATTTTCATTTCGCTTGAAGAAGGGATGGCGTTATAATTTTCATCCCGAAAATTCGCAAAGTATTTTAAATAAACTATTTGAATACTAGGTTATGGAGATGTGGAGTTTTGTTTAAAAATTTAGTAAGTCCAGAAAAATTTTAAGAAGAAGAATTTCTTCAAAATTCATTTCAATCAAATTTTATCAAAATTGATTCATCTGTTTAGTGTTATAGTATCGTAATTGTCTGGTAGATATATACCAGTAAATTGTAGGGAGATATTTGTGTATTTTACAGATATCCTATTCTTAACCATCTCTATTATATTCAATTAAATAAATCCAAATACATAAGATGGATATTTTAAAGTTAGATATGTGCATAATTCAATTTTTATGATCCATAAGTTTATATTTCTAGTTTATGTCGACTAACATTATTCTACGTTCGATACAAATACAAAGCATATAATACGAAATATCTTCAGTAAAAACAGCACTAATAAAATATATTTCCGAATATTACTGAAAATCTGTTCCAATAAATACAACTTTGATCAAAATAAATGAAAGTAAAAGAAAATCATTTTCTTGTGATTCCTAACCAAGTAGATGATTGATAAAAAATCCAAATAGAGGGTCTTTCAAAGTAGATCAAGTGAAGGATCTAGAAGATATTGATTGGCCATAATTAAATATGAAATTACTTTTTCAAGCATTTCCAAGATCAAAATAATTAATGCCAATGTTTTCGAGGTTTTCACGAAAAGAATCGAAGCACAAGAAAAAGAAATCTGTCTAAAAAAAATTTAAAAACTCATTCAATTACGACGATTACAAAGTTAATTTCCGGTTCATCTAATATCCTGCTGTGGACTTGTTCATTATCTGTGGTTCTACTCAGGAAATGGGATAAACACTATCAAAATACGAAGAACAATGAGAAAAAACCTCGAGGTTACAAGTTACATCTCGTATTGCTGTTTTCACATAAACTGAATACGGGATCAAAATTCAAGGAAAAACTAAAACTTCATGGTAGATTT
>JAFIDM010012231.1:60196398-60212301 GCA_023159025.1 Thereuonema tuberculata | reverse complement strand
TACGGGATCAAAATTCAAGGAAAAACTAAAACTTTATGGTAGATTTTACTTGATACGGGATCAAAATTCAAGGAAAAACTAAAACTTCATGGTAGATTTTACTTGATATTTATTTATCGCAGTGTTGATGGAATGTTTAATAGACTGTCAAAAATTATTGGCAACTTAATTGTTAAAACTTCAAAAAAATTTAGTTTTTTAACCAAACTCTTTAAACTCTTTAAATTCTTAATGTGCCAAATGGCGTTTGTAAATGATCAAATAGCAAATACAAAAGATTTGATTTAATTAGATTAAACTAAACAAATTTTGAGTCAATTATGAAGGATAGGCGTTAAAAGAATGGTGGGTTTCAAAGACATGTATTTTCTGTATTGTTTAACGGATACAGTCATGATATCTCTCAATTGCAAGTGCAACTATCAAATGATAATCTAATTCCGGCCAGACTCAATGAAGCATGTCCAGTGTTATGACCTCCACAGCGTGGGTGATCCGTTCCTTGATGTCGCTGATGGATCTGTGCATTGGGTACACGTATATGTTGTATTTCATGTACCTCCATAGGAAGAAGTCACACGGTCCTCTTAGATCCGGGGATCGTGGTGGCTACCTCAGGTGAAGGTTTTTCCGCATCTGTAGTACTTCTAAACCAGCTTCTACAAATTGCCTGTACCACCTGCGAATGTTGTTCTCATGTGTTGCTGCTTTTGAAAACGGAATTCACGTCTTATTCCGTTTCGACACTTCAAATCGGAGCACGCAGAAAGCCTTTTTCCTTCTGGGTCGCCATTTTCTGAATCAACGTCATCAAGCGGGCATAACTCGAAACTTCGGCACCTGCGTATCTTCTGTATGCATGCATTACAATTCGTCACCGGACACCAATGACGTCTTTGAAATCCCATCATTATTTTATGGTCACCCTGTATTAATATAATGAAATTGAAGATACGTATTAAGAATGTGCCAACAATACAATTAAAAACTTTCTCAATTCATTATTACCCTTCAAAAGCAATTCACATCAATTAAATACATTTAGCTCTTTTAAAAAAACTGATTTAATTAAAAAATAAAATTTTTTTACAAACACGAATTAGCCTCGTAATTCTTTGACAAGTTAATTCGAAACCCGGATCGTGTTTGTAAATTTTTTTATTTTTAATTAAATCATCTTTTTAAAAAAGGTGTGTCGGCTAAATCTTTGAATTACCCATCAAATGTGCAAAACATGTAAAATTACAACGGTCTTTATTACAATGACATTTAGCTCACTTCATGGTTTTTCTACGGAAAAAAAAACCCTATAGTGAGAAAATATCAATTCCTACATTCAGAGTCTTCATCAAGGTATAATAGATTTTACCTTTCTTAAACTTCTCCAGATGTACGAATCAAAATCGTTAATTTGATTAAATCAAATACAACAGCAAATTACATTAAATACAACACTTTATATTAAATTTTCTCAGTTGCAGAGATAGAAATTTATTACTTAATTTAATGACACATTAAAAGTTAAATTAACTTCGTCATGACGACTTTTCATTTCTTCTATACTACATTATGTGTATTGTCAAAAATTATAGCTTACATAAATTATATTTCTTGAAATAGAAAGATAGGATTCCCATATAAAAGGTTTATTTTCTACAGGCCTCATCACTCAGGTGTGTATGTACGTATCTCTAGTTAGTTAAGTCTTCTCAAAATTAGGCGTAATTACTGATAAGATTCAACTTATTTAACTATGTCAAATTTTTCTATGTAGATCAAAAATTAGTGCGAATAAGGGACAAAATTCTAATATACCTGAAACACTTATTTATAGTAATGCATCCTATTCCTTTTAGGATGCTGAAAATATAATAATATGCACTATTTGATACAATTAATATAAATACTTAGGTAACTGAATTGGAGTTAGTTTGTTTTTTTATCAAAAAATTAAATACTACTTGTATTCAACATAAACTGCCATAATTTAAAAGTAAACGTAGATAAAAACAAAAGAATTTTAAGATAAAAAATAAAAGAATTTTAAGAAGTAGATTTTCATTATTTATTTTTAAAAAAATACAAATATGCCAAGTTAAAAATAATTCAAGGTACTTAAGACGTTAAGGATTTCTGAAGAACTTCACTCATAACCATACGTAATTAGAGCTGCTAAATCAGGTGGCATTACAGAAGAAAAGATAACTTCATTTGCTATTATCAGAATAATTAAGAGTACTTACCTTAGAATACTGATAGTTTATTAATAAATGGATGTGAATGAATTACTTATTAACTTTAATATCAGTTCAATCAAAGTATCAAAAAAAATTAATATAAAAAAAATTGTTGATTATCTTCGAACAAAAAAAATCATTACATAATTCCTGTTAAAATGCTGTTATCAACAAACAACTAATTATGTAGAGAAGATTCAATGGTGGTTTCAGGTTATTCACATCAGTTAGCACAATTACTGTTGACTGTTCCTATGTAGGTGCTCAAAAGATTGGTATAATTTGATTTGTAAGTTATTTTACTTGAATAGTTTCATGTTTTTTTTCCTAGAAAACTACTTGAGAAATCCTCAATAAATCGAAGCTAGAATTGTTCTACATTAATTAGACTGAAACTTTGGATGAATTAACTCAATTAAGATTTCATTAAAACATACTAATTAGATTCCACAACAATGGATAATTAAAAGTAATAATCTGATTAGAAAATTCTAAGAGTCTTGAAATAACGGAAAAAAGATCTCATTAATTTTTAATCTCATTAAAAATTCCTCAGTGATTTCTTTCACTAAGAAATTGAATTGGATGTTATTGTCTTCCAATTTCAATTAGAGCGAGGACTGCTTTGTTTATTAAAGTAAATATTATAATTTTTACATTAAGAAATGCTTTAGGAATATTTAACACCATCTATTTAAATTTTCGCTCCTTCGAATTTCACGAAAGCTTGTTTGAATATCTTCATTTTTTATTTTCAGTCAAAACGAATTTCTTTTTAATTGGTCTCAGCACATGCATTATTTATTTTATTTGGAGATGACAAAGGAATGGAATGAATTAAATTCCATTAATCTTTTATTCAGTATGTTTTAATGACTTACGTTAAAAGAGAAAACATAGCAATAAAACAAATAAAAAAACAAATCAGGATTTCATAGAAATATTATTTTTAGCTTTCTGAAGTTTTCTTTATTTTTTTTCGGTTGCTGTATTTGATTTTTTACATCATTACCTAACATTATATCCAACTCCTCATATATTAAAATATTTAAAAGTAATTCAGAAAAACAAAAAAATAATTACACTTTATTGTAAAAAGAATTTGTCCTATTTTCAAGACTTTCGTTTTTCTTATTTTTTTCTATGTTGTTATAGACGAAAACATAACATTATTAGAAGAACTTACAATTACAAGTATAACTTATTATTACGATAACGATAACGATAACGAATTACGATAACGAATTTAAAGTACGGAAACTTGTTTTTGAAATAAAAAACCAAACATACACATTTCAGTAAAATTAATGAATTCGAAATTAAAAAAAGGCACAAAGACCGCAGAAGGACAGAAGATATCGAAGTTTGATCTAGCACTGATTTAAATTCTTAGCTACCTATTCAATCTTGTTCTTTCATTAATTTGCCATTATGTATATATTGGAGCCTATATTATTTGAAAAAGACCGAATGATGGAAGCCGTAATTGGTGGTGAATTTTTAATTAAGAATACAGTAGTTTTATTAATGTGTATGTTTGGGTTTTATTTCAAACACAACTTATTATTATTTTAGTGCATAATATTGATTTTCGAATTAAACGTAGAAATTCATAGAAGCAAATACCTCTGCTTCTCAGGTATTTAATATACTGGAAATTAGTCTTGATTGATATCTTTCAGTTTGTGTTGTTTTAGCTATAATAAGTGTGATGTTTTGGAATTTTAGAATAAGGGCTGATTAAATTTTAATGTTGCAAATTAATGCAAATTCTCATGTAATTTCTATACGTATTTAATATCTTCAAGGTTGCCCCAAAATCCCAAAGGAGAAAGACAATGGCTTTAAAGAATTCAATTTTGTTCTTACGATACGGTTCAGAATTGGTAGACAAAGCCCGGTTGTATAATAACTGATACTCATTGTTGAGCCGGTTCGCACCGAAGTGCGAGCTTCGTAACCGAAGCGTCCGTGTTCCAGGGAGCGCTAGTGTTCCCAAGATGGCGAACCCCTAGCAGACTCCCGAGAATTTCAAGGGAAAGATACTGGGGTGGTTTCCCGTGGCCTTCCCCAAGACGCCATTAAGGAATGACGTCAGACCGAAGAGAAAGTGAAGAAGAGGCTGGACAACACAGGAAAGGAAATTGAAACAGCCATTCCACTGCCGGGATTCGAACCCGGGTACTGGCGCACTGGCCGCCACGGCAGACCGCCGCCGAGACCGCACGGCCACGCCAGCATGGCTGATACTCATAGAACCCATGAATCTAAATCTGAAATAAAAGATAGGAAAGATTTACAACGATCATCTATGCAATCTAAACTGTACCATCTAAATACCATCTAAATTATAAAATTAAATCTTACTTATAAACAAGAAGTTCATAAACGAATTTGCTCATTTTCCTAAAGCTTACCTTTTTATTTTCCTATACTTATTTTTTTTTTCTAAAATCACGAAAACAAGCGATATTGATAGACATCTGGTAATTCAGTCCTAATGGTTTTCTGAAGAACTTTTTGTCATCTTTTTTTTTTCTCGATAAAGAGTCACAAAGGAAAAAGTTCAAATATAAAGTCAGATCATCTATTGCCTTTATATGCATTCCAAGAATATCCATTCAACGGTTGAAAACGTATCAGGGGAGACACAAGCACACATGAATAGAAAGCCCTGTTTTAATAGAGCTTCACTTTCCTAGTAAAATAGGCTAAAAAGAAATATCTCATGAAATTATCATAAAATATTTGCAATTTGTCATCAATTTCGCTGTAATGTGATTAAAAATATAATGAAGCTATAATGCACATACTAACAATATAGTTTCATTTTTAATAGAACTTCCCAAGAACTACCCAAGAGTTAAGCTTAATGTTTTATCAATAATGTTGGTTTGACGTAGTCGTCATTTTTACAAAAGCTGATATTTATTTGATTAGACTCATATAAAATCCTTTGGTCCTTTGAAAATTAAAAAAGAAGTGAAATTCAACAGACATTCCATTCAAATGTAATCATTCAAAATTGCTTATTCCTTTCCTTCGTAAATTCTTCTTCAGTGCAATTTGAAACATCCATTTCTTCAACAATAATTATTTTTCTGTCGTACTTTTGTCAGAAGCTGCAGTTCGGCCTTAAATATTCTCTTATACATTTGTAGCTATTACATGGTTTTCTCGCTTAATCCGCTGTTTTTATCTCGTGAAAGTGACACCGAGAACTCACCCTATAAATAAATTACCGCGTCTCTTTTCCCCTCGTGTAATCTCCTTTTGATTGTGGCTATCCTCCCTTGTACCCTCCAAGTGACGAAGTTAGGCCTATTATCTCTCCATGAACTCATTTGTCTGTCTTAGGAACCTGGCCTGACTTATCAGACTCCTGAGCCCTAATTTTGCTGGGAATTTCGTATTTTATGGAGCTTGTTCGTCGCATTTGGGCCCCTTTTATTGGTCATCTTAGAGCGACCCAAATCTAAAGGGACCTGGTCCTCAGGGGGAGAAACCAAAGCTTTTTTATTTGATGGTGGCGTTCCATCCATTTGTCATTATCTGACGATGACCACTTCCCTATTTGACGTATGTTGACCAATGAACGCTTACAAATGACATCATCAGAGTAATCTCATTCCAACAATGCTCATTCCGCATTAATAGAATAGAAGGAAAAAAGTTACCTGTTTAAAAAACGCTTTTAAATATTGGAAGTACCTTAGCAAACAATTTCTGTAAAAGGTAGGATTTTCATTTTCATGCTGTGATTAAGATCTTAAAGGAACAGTTATGAAATAAAAAATTTGCATAAAACATATTTAAGTTAAGGTTGTTAGTTTTGGATAGAAAACTGTATTTAGCTTAATCTTTGTTACATTAACCGCTATACATTATTACTGGTTTTCAAATCAAAGTAATATCAAAGCTATCAAGTTTTTGAAAATAAAATACCTCACTCTGATTAAGGGAGGGGGGAGTTTAGTCCTTCAAAGTATTAAATGCCATTGTTAAATGTGCATTCCAAGGAAACTGTGTCCATTGACTATCAAGAAGCTTAAGTACAGGTTGTATCAGTTGAACCAGGTCGATTTTTTCATGTAGTAGCAACAATCAAATTACCTGTCAATTTGATTTTTCACCAGCGCTTCGGCGATGATGTGTTGGTTCTCTTCGATAGTGATTGTGGCGTGTGGCCCTGTGGCAGCATGTTTTATTACGAAAGAACCAGTGTCTTCAAATTTCTTCTTGATTACAGTTATTGTTTCACGTTTTGCAAAAAAAATTATACTTCTCATCAAATAAACGTCTTGCTGCAGAGATGTTGCTCTTCGACTCATAAATAAACTTAATGACAGACACACGTTGTTCTAACGTCAATGGGAACGCACCATTTTCCCTGTCTACCATTGTGAATTATCGCCCATCACTAACGCGTGTTTAATATAAAGAAGGTGCTTGTATTAGCGTCAGGTACATGCCCACTGTTGTACAAGCATTCCGATGACGATCTTTTATTAGGATACTGTTAATCTTGTGTAAACGTGTAAATTACTCTCGAAAATGACTCCCAACAAGAAGTTAAAGGATTGACAGGGTTCAACTGAAAAACCCTGTGTTCTAAACATGTTAAAATTACGTCATCTATCCGAAAAATTATTCTTTGGATGCTTTTCAAAAACACTGTTTATTAAGCTAAATTAATTAACCTAAATGGTAATAATTTCGACTAATAAGCCAAAATTTTTACAATAAACTGGAAAAGTTATTAGAAAACATTAGAAAAATAGGATTTCAAGAAGAATTTCTTTAAAATTTTGAAAAGAATAGAACTGTGATGTGAAATAAATTAAAATACATGATAGATTTTTTTACTTCTTAATATATATTTCAGTTTGTACTAAAATGAACTATCGATAATTTAAGCCTAATCGTTAGTTTGCAGATAACCGATAGTTGAAACATATTACAATGTGTAGGCCAATCTATCCATCGCATAGTCACTAATCTACAGCCATTGGGGGCTGAAGGACATTTATGAGGATATGGAGAACAGGCTAAATAATTGCGCTGATGAAGAATAATGAAATATTATCACAAATCTATTGGACATTTGTCCAAGCCATAGTACGTAGAGAAAAAGACTTAAGAGACTAATCGAGAAGAAAGTGTCCAAGCGTAACAGTAATCACTTCTCTTGCTCAGTCAAGAATGCTTTTAGTTTTGTAGAATATGCCACTCTTCATTTTAGATAATAAGTTGGCCCCAAGCATTCAATCCAATTTGTGTCCAAATAGAAAGTTTACAGTAAATTATTTTCATGTAAAAACTAAAGTTTAATTTTTTAAGATAGTTCATTCATAACTTATTTGTGGTATTTTCACGACAACATATAAGATGAATTGACTAATTTTCGAAAAGTGTAGCAATCTTGGACTTGATAGTATAAATCTCGTATCATCAGCTTTCTAAGATAAAAACATCTTAACTTATTGATATGATAAGAATTTTGAAAAAGCTTTTCCTTCTTGAGATGAAAATTCTGTATCTCATAGCTTTTAGAATAAAATCTTCAGTTGTCTAGGCTAACATTGTTTGAAGTAGTATGAACAGACTTACTATTGGACAGGCTTAGTCTGGATTAAAAATTCACTCTACAATTTTTTAATCATTAAATTAATCTTAGAGATTAAATTAATGAATTTTCAGATATCAGAGTTTTTATATCGTTTGGTTTGTGAGGTTTTCGTAATCAACATAATTTCAATGCCAAATAAAAAGCAACCTTTCTATTCGCAAAACTTATTACTCCCTCTGTTCCGAAATACTGTTCCGATTTCAGGTTGTTTTTTGTTCCAAAATACTGTTCCGGTTTGATGTTATTACTGTTTTTGATTAGAAAAATCAAATATCTTTAATAAAATGACTTTTTTAGAAAATAATAATTTAAGAGAAAACTTTTACATATACACACACACTACGTATGTATATACACAAGCACACGTGCGTATATATGAAAAAATAGTCTATTAAATCAAAAATCCAGATTATCTGTTGTTGTAAAAATTCAAGGGGCTTTTCCAGTTCACTTTGTTCAACAAAAAGAGAAATTGGCAAGATTCCTTGGTTAATTAGTCGATTCTTTCCAATATGAGGTTGTTTGTAGCAATTTCCCCCGTTGACTTTAATATTGCTGAAATACAATCTTGAAGCGATAAAAAGACTTTATTCAGTGTACCAACTTCCAAACATATCTACAAACATTAAAGCCCATCTAATACTGGTACCTAATACTGTTTAGAATTTTTTAATAATTATATGATGTAGTAGACTATATTATCGACGTAAAATGTTCATGAATTATAGAAAAACGTCTAAATTTTATATAAAAAATGTGTTTAATTAACAACATAATTTATTTTCAATAATTCTTTTACTTTGAATGCAAATCGGAACAGTATTTCGGAACAGAGGGAGTATTTAAAGTTGAAAATGGCTTTTATATGTTAAACAGGCTAATATTTGTGTAGGCCTATATGTTATCTACAATATGAAGTGATTCTTTTACTTTTTCAGCATTACTAGAAAATAAATTAGGAAATGTTCAAATTTGGTTTATTATAATTAGCTTAATACTCTGTGTGCCGAGTGGTAATGTGCTCGGCTACGGGTTGGAGGGGACGGGTTCGATCCCCGTCCTCGGCGGAGACGGGGATTTTTCCACGGTCCATTCTCCTTCAAGCAGGTCCTAGGATCTACCTAGCCCTCTGTAGAATGGGTATCGGGGTTTCTTTTCTCGGGGGTACAGGCGGACTTCATCTCAGTCCCGGATCACTGAAACGTTGGGAGCCTTATCTCCTGGTGGAATACACCTTACTTAAAGATACTGTAATGCTTGAATGGTATATTTAATGATATAGTTTTATTTTTAAATAATAACCAAGCCTCCTTTTTCCAAATCCCGCCATTTGAAATTTAAGTTCGTAATAACTTTATATTCATTAATTATCGTTTCTATGTTATTTTACATGTCTCAATCTTAAGTTGTTGAATTTTTCTTAGCTTAACTATTATGTTAATAAGAAGTTAATTTTCATTAGCTATTACATTTCTTACAACTGGAAATTGTAATCTCAGAGAAGTTCTTTATATACATATAAGTTCTTTATATACAATTATAATAAAGACGTATTTGATGTCTTCCTTCCGCTCATTTGAAAATTTGGCTCAGTTCTTTTAATTATCCATGACATTAAAAGGAAATTGTATCCAAATGCATTCCTCTGAAATTACGTCACATCAATAAAAGTTATCTTTTAATTTTTTTTTCAAATTGAATATTAAATTACAAATCTTATTAAAACCAGATTGTAATTTTGTTCCAAGTTAGTTACTTTATTATATGTTTAGTTCATTTTAATCAACATATCAAAGCTTGAAGTTATAGTGTTTTAATTATGAGATTTGCCACTTATAATTTTAATTAATAAAAAATTTTAACGTGCGCCTAAGATATAATTAAAAGGATATAACAGACAATTACTGCCGAACACACAATTGGTTTTAAAAGTAAGTGTAATTAAAAACATTAAAAATATACTACTGTACAGGAAAGCTGTCGAAGCCTACAAGGCTTCCATGTCAATCCGATTGAAGCCAAGGATTCGAAAGCTTTCCTGTACAGAAGTAAACTTTTAATATTTTTAATTACACTTACTTTATAAACCAATTGTGTGTTTGGCATTAATTGTCTTTTAATACCCTATAATTTTATGAAAAGGAGCGAAAACACAAACGCATCGTTACAATATAATTTAAAAATTACAAATTAAAACCTTAATTTCTACCACTCTAACACCGTTTACTAAACGTCTAATTACAATGTATTTTTAAATTTTTTAACTATAGTCTATATTTTTGAAGGAAATATACATCGTCTCTTTACTTTTAATGCCGTGAATTTAAATCCGCTAAATTACTTGTCGAAAATTTCAATTTACGAGAAATTCAGCTTACACATATTTTATCAAATTCAAATACGGACTACTAATATAATTTTATAAAAAGCATTTTTGTTAATGTTCTGATAGAGTGGTAGAAACTGGTAGTAGTAGTAGTAGGAAATGTAATTTTCTGAAATAAGGTAACTAGCATTTTTATATGAAATGAATATATTGCCCACACATTGACAGAATGACGAATATTATATTCTGTAACAAATAATCTTCAGCTCTTCTTGATTCTTCAATTAACAATACTCACACTTCGCAAACAGTCGTGAATATTAATTCGTTATTTCCAATTTAATTATTGATCTTTCAGAGGAAGAAAATCCCCAATCACTTTTAATCTGTAAAGATTAGAAAACCTCTTCCGGTTTGTGCTTATTACATATTACAGAAAGTTACAATTGTAACTAAATAACCTTTTGATTAGTTATCATTTTACTTTTACAACTAATATGTGGATCTTAATTTTTTCTTTATAATATAGGGTAGGCCAAAAGTTTCCAAACATACGAGATTAATATTTTATTTTTTATTTTTTTTTAGATAACCTTCTTTTAGCAGATACGTTTTCGATTCTATTTTTAATGTAATGGCAATCAAGTACAGTATATTTTCTAAATATATATATATATATATATAAATATCATAGAAGTTTTTATTTGCTGCTATGTATGGAAACTTTTGGCCCACCCTGTAGGTTTTAACACTTCAGTTTTATGCTTACTTGTCGAGTATACGTATATTACACACAGAAACTATAGATGTACAACTATTAACACTTAACTTTCTGATTAAAATGTAAATAGTTTTATTTATTAATTTAGAAAACATAAATCGACGTATAATATTTATTATTATTATTGTAATAATACGTCATTCCCATATACTTTCAGCCGAATCACCGACTGTCATTTTTTTTCTTTTTCCGTGTTTTCTCGAATATTCCTCAATCAATTCGACAGCCTCATTAAGAACAGAAAATTCCGGATCCCACATTTCCTTAATTGAAATAAATTCATTCAAGCGTTTAATCTGTGTTTTCGTCAACATTCCCATTATTCCCAAACGGATGTGAAGAGGATATTTTTTAGAGATTTTTTAAGACATAATTGCGAAGAATTTAAAAGAATACTCCAGTTATTTCAAAACGTTTTCAGATTACTATTACGTTTAGTGATTCGTAAAATTTTAACAGAAATTAGTTAATCAAATTCACAATTTCTCGAATGCTGTTTTTCAAAACACTTTAATCTACCTTCAATTGATCAATTTTTTTTTTTAACACGTTTGATATTTTACATAATATCTTTACCTTTTATTAATATTGTTTAGAATTTTACTTGAAAATTTGTTTTACTTGAAAATTTACTTGAAATAAATGTACATTTTTCTCAATTTCCATATGAGATTCTAAAGGATCGTTCGTTATGCTTTAAAAAATACTGTTAACAAACACAAAGAAAATCATTAACATGATGAATTAATACAAGAAACACTCAGCAAAAATATAAACGAACATAGCAGTACGGTTATCTACTATTAATAAATTTTATTTAATTATCTCATTAAGAGTCCACATTTTCCACCTAAATAGCTTCCAGGGCAGATGAAATAGATGGAAGAAGTTCTTCTAATTTAATGAAAAATCTTTGGTTTTCCAGTTTTTTAAAGTAGCTTTCGAGAAAAGATTGTTATCGTCTCAGTTGTTTTTTTGTTTTTGGACCATTATTAGGTGTCTAATAAAACATTGAAGACTCAATACATTGAAAAAGACTTCTTCTTGAAAAAAATTATAATATTTCGATTAGCAAATCTGTTGCAAGTTTGATTCCCTTTAGGAACTTTTTATGAAAATACATACAGTCTTATGAAAAAACAATGATAATAATATTCATTGTTTCATGAAATACTAAATAACTCATTAATCTTACTACAATAGAGGAAAATCATACAAACCTAGATACATTTTTAAGGCTTTTCCCGAATAAACAAATGGAGTAATCATTTAATTTTATCCCTTTGTCTTTATTTATACAATTAATCCAATATTGAAATTTAATATAAAGTTAAAAATGAAAAAGAACGCTAAAATTATTGAAACAATGATCATTAACATGGAATGACTGGGTTCTGGCCACCCCACACAGTTCTAATAAAATACATAAATAATAATACAATAAATGCGAGCGCTTTCGAAGTGAGCTACACTTCGAGCGCTTTCGAAGTGAGCTCGCATTTATTGTATTATTATTTATGTATTTTATTAGAACTGTGTGTGGTGGCCAGAACCCAGTCATTCCATGTTAACTTAAAACACACGTAAAACATCTTCCATGATCATTAACAGTTTTCATTGTATAAAAAAACCCACAAAGGATGAAATTAAATGATTACTTCATTTGTTTATTCAAGAAAAGCCTTTTAATATATCTGAGTTTGTATGATTTTCCTGTACTGTAGTAAGCATGGTGAGTTATTTAGTGATTTCATGAGACCATGAATGTTATTATTTTTTTCATAAGACGTTGTATATTCTTGAATTTGTAGATGGAATCAAACATGAAAAAGTTAGCTAATCGAATTACTGTACTTTCTTAATAAGAAGAAATATAGTCTTCTTAATAAAGTACAATATTTCGATTAGAAGAAGAAATATATTCTTCTTCTTAACTATCACAGAATATCCCTATTATATTCATAATGACGAAAGATCATAAATCGAATGTTAGTAAATAGAGAAGTGCTTCTGTATTAGTTTGATTATTATTTCAGATTTTCATTCAGCAGCATATCGAGAACTAAAATTGTTTATTTTAGCGTAATTTACTTTTAAAAAAGTAATATAAGTAAGCTTCGTTGTAATAAAAATAAAAAACATTAGAATTATTTAATTACCATTAATTTGTAAAAATAAACAATATAGTTTTCCTTATTTTTAAAAAAAACCCTGATAAATGAAATATAAACTTTTTCAACATTGTAACCATTTGTGTTAATATTAGTTAAAAGATAAGAGAAGACCCATTATAATTTTGTGGTTCATAACATTTCGGCGTCTTCAATGTTATGGCGTCCTCGTCTCTTAATGGAAATAGATTCATTTTGATGTTATTACTTGCATCGTTGTTCAGAAATACCAAATCATCATATTCATCATTAGAAAATGTTCTTCATATTCGTCATTAGAAAATATTCATCATATTCATCATTAGATAATGTTGACACATACATACAATTAGACAGAGCAATGGTCACAGAAGTACGACGTTGTATTGTATAACTCCTGAAGCAGTCAATCGTTCAATAGTGTACATGACCTAAAGGTTTTACCCAAGATAAACTTTAAAAGTATCTCTTGAACTCATGGAAGTCTGTAGTGAACATTCTGTATATATACAATATATGTAGAGGCTTATGTGTCTAATGCTTTGTATAGCTCTCAATTGTCATATTTTCAAATAAAAATCTGAAGAATTAAACCTAATTGGTCTGTTTTTTAATATTCAACACAAAATTCGGAAAAAATGAGCATATCGACGTCATTAATAGCCTAAAAGATAATTATTAATTTTGTTCCAACTATTTAAAAAAACTAGATAGAACTGAAACTAGATAGAAACTAAATTAAACTAGATAAAACCTAGATAGAATTCTTGTTTCCGTTTTTGAAATATTATTGTTTTTTTTTTCTTTTCTATAAATTACATTTTCTAAGTAAAGATTAAAAAAAAATTTCAGCGTTTTTTTTTCGAGGGGGAGGGGAGGAGCTGCATAATATACACCAGGTATATTTGAGCCAGGTATCAGATGTAACTTATAGATGATAAGAGTAATAAAAATTTCATATAAATTCTATATAATCCTGAAACTACATGTTCCCATTCTGATGACAATATGTTATTGATCGAGATCTAAAAGCTTAGGCTTGCAATTTTTTCCCCCCTCTCTCACTATCGCATTTCAACCCCTCCATGTCCCCTTCCTAGATCCCTCCCAACTCATGAATACCCTCCTCTCTGCGAATTCGCATCTCTTGAAATCTGCATGAGGGAATACCTGATATGATTGTTTGAACATTGTCTCTCGGGTTTTATATCTACCCTCCTATCGAACGAGACGACGGTTTCCTTACTTCTATTTTCTTTTCGTTCGTCCCCCTCTTTCTCATCCTAATTTCAATGGGGGAAACCTGTTTTAATCTAGGAAAAAAATCTAGGTATCAGCAAAAGTACCAAGCAATTTCATGTGCTTTCCTAAAATTTAAAAAAAAAAAACTTTATTTAAAATTTAAAAAAGCATTAGTTTTTAATAGGTGTTAGAATCAGTAAAAATTGATTCTAAAATTCAAAAATATATGCATGTCATAGAATAAAACAGAACGGATTTATTCTCCATAAAATAGAATATCTGGACGTACAAATTTAATGAAGCAAAGTAACTTATAAGATACAATGTTTCAAAATTGTTTACCATAAAACTAAAACCTAAAAACAAAACTAATAATAGTCATAAATATAGATTGGAAAAACTGTTATTATATTAATGCACGACATTAATATTATTGCAAATTCCGTATTGGTCAATGGCATACTTCAGAGTTTGTGATTTCAAATAATCCATTAGGTTTTTGTTTTGCAAAAGTTGTTTCGTAAAATATACACATTCGTGAAGCTTCCTGGATACATATTCAAAAACAACTGTTTTATTCATTGCATGGAACCTATCTTTGTTCTTTGTACAGAACAGTAGAAAACAATACAGCTAGATGAATGTTTCGTTACCTAATCAGTTAGAATTCTGAATGGATATTATGAAGATGCTGCATTATTTTTAATGCCTTTGTCCTTTTTAGACTAACTCATCTATCGAAAGAATTAATCACGTAGCAGCAAGCCATGAATCCATTAGAAGTTCCATAAGTGAGATGGCTTATTATTGTGCGTATGTAATCTTGTTCACAAATCCTTTCCAGAATTGGGTTTACGATCTTGAGTATAAAGATTTGGAGATTTCATCGATTATAACATATTCAGCACTAAGAAGCATCATTGGAGAAAATGGGGGAATCGGAGACAAGGTACTGGTAGTTCTGCAGGACTTCTTGGCCAGATTGTCTCGCCCCAAACAAATATAATAGAGAATATTGCTTTCTGATTTTGTTTTGAAAATTTTATAAATATTGCAAAATATTAAACTATTTTTTTTTGTTTTATGCTTTTTTATGCTTTCTTTTGATTTGGAATTATAATGCATTCTTAAATATGTCACACCATTCCTTGTTGCATAAGTAATTTTGTGAGAATTAGAATTTTGGAGAGTTGAAAACTAGATAAAATTAAGTTTTAGTAATAATTTTTAGAAAAAGTGGCATATTTTACTGAACCTTATCTCAGGAAAACATCATCCTTTTCCATTTCTTAATAATAAATGAAATGAATGATAAATTTGAATAATATATTTAAAGTTTGTCTCATAATAAGGCATATGTAATAAGCAGATAACAAGATCAGCAACTTTTCTCAGGAAAAAAAAAAGACTGGTTCAACAAAAGATTTAATCAGTTAAAGATTTCAACCATCAAAGCACTGGATAAAAAAATATATCTGAACAAAACTTACAAATACTACATTTCGGGACTCATGGGAGGTCGAGTCCTTTTTCAAGTA
>JAFIDM010012231.1:60178477-60191398 GCA_023159025.1 Thereuonema tuberculata | reverse complement strand
AAAAAACCTGAATAGAAGCAGTGATGGAAAAATGCAATAAGTAACAGGTAGACGAAATATTTGTGTCCGTCGTTTGCGAGATGCTTGCAGCTGATTCTAGGCATTGGTTTTCCCATCAGTCGAACGACCGGGTCATGAATTTTCCTTCTGTTCTCCTCTCCATCTCTCATCCCCTCTTGGGCGCCAGTTTTCCCATCCCGTTAATTCGGCCTCCTGCCGCCAGGGGCGTTACGAGCGCCTGGTGCTCTCATTAGACAATGAAACCGAAGAAGCATGTGCAGAGCCACAGAAGGGGTTGGGCGGTTCCACCCTTGTGGGAGGGTTGCCAATACCGCAAAGCAAACGGAAGAGAGCACAACATTCTATTAAATTATGATTTTTAAATCAAAATATAGTATAAATCGAAAATCAAGTCGGATAATACCTTATTCTTATTAATAATATTTGCTCGTTTCTTTTCTTGATTAAAATTTAAACTTCTCAAAAAGACATTATTATTATTATTTGTTAAAGGAGAACAATAAAATAAGAAATCCTTCTTTTTCATTCTGGCGAATAAAATTGCCTTTAAATATCTAATCAATTTAGAAGAGCTTCTTGAATTATAACGAACAGGCAATCCGTTCCTTTGTTAATTTAATATTTAAAAATAATTAATTGCCGCCTTAAGACTGCAATTTCCCTGTCGTTGCATGTTTTCGTTCCACAATTATTCCGCTACACAAAACTTGATAGTCACCTATTTTTTTAAAAAAAATATCGAATGAATCAAAGGCCGATTTCTCTAAATAGTACTACTGCAACTAGCAACTTAATTGGATGCAATTAAACTTAATCCAGAGCAGTTTACAACCCGATTATCAGTCAATCAATGATCGTTGAACGATCACTATTTTGTAAATAAAATATTCTTAAGGTTCAATTCATAAAAGTAATTAAAACCCTTGCATTATTGTAGTTTCTTCTGGCATGGATTTCTAAGATTAGTAATGCTTTTTTAAATCACTATGGCCCTAGCTCGAAAGATGCTGTATTTTAGATTGTTCTGGATTCACATTTAACTTTTTTCTGAAAACTTTTTGACGTATTCAGTAACGAGTAAGGAGAACAATTCCATTACGATATCTCTTCTACAGGAAAAGGTATTTATTGGATCACTACTGGTGTAAATTAAGCAGGGGTTTTCAGCAGTTTTTATCAAAGGAGTATATGGATTAAAAAAATGTAGATATTTACTAGACCAGTCAATAAAAGCATCGAACATCGCAAACGCGCATATATCTACGATTTTTTTATATGTTCTTAGGACCCCTGAGAGTAGTTTCTACCCAAGTATATAACCCTGAAAACCCTGTGCTACTCCTGTAGTGTTCGAAAAAATGCGAAATTCGGCCACCTATGTCAGTTTTGTAGAAAAAAAACCACGTGAAGGAAGCGTTTATCGGATATCTTCATTCTACATTTTTGTAAAGCAAAAGAAATTTGCTACAATTTGAGCCCAACTCGAGCTCTCTAGGTCTATTGGTTGAGGAGATATAGCCAGTCAAAGATGGGCAAGTTTTTCCAAAAAGTGGAGAGTTATCGATAGGGTCATGTTCCAAGACTCGTACCGGCTAAACTAAAGGTTCTAGAGAAAGATTATGAGAGAAGAAGTTGTAGAGAATTAAATTAGCTGCAATGTGATTCCAAAATGGTGCCTCTAGGCCTCATAGTTTCCTCAAAAACGAAACAATAGTAAAACATCGGAATTTGGAAAAATGAGGAAAACAATATACTGAATCATGTTCGTATGTATTTCTTTAAAAACAACGGAAACATAAATGTAAACAAGAAAATTCTATGTACACAGTCAATTATAAACACCGCAGTAGTTTAGAACTTCGCCCTTTTGGAAGGGAAGGGCTGGGTCTGATCCAATCTGGATCAGTGGGGGAGGGAATGGGAGGATGGGCGAAGTTTTCTGGAGGTGGAGGAGGGTCGTCATATGGTGTTGGGTCGTCCACATCCTCATCCTCCTCGTCCAGTACGATAGGGGTGACGTTTGTGCAACTGCGCTCTTGGCAAAAGGAACTTAGGATAGAGCACTTGAGCCCTGCCTTTCTGCAAGTGCACGATCCTAAGCACCCTTTCTTGCATTTGCAATCCACCATTCTAAGCAGGGTCTGAGGAGCGGGCTCTGCGCACATTGTGATGGGCATGAGACCTTGTTCGCTGGTGGCCCATCCCCAATCACAAGGGTTTTTGTCGACCCCCAACCATTTTTGCACCTGGTGGTAAGTCCTCCACGAATGACATTTTGCAGCCTCTGTGGTGGGGGGAGGCGGGCAAGGTTGACTTTGGCCGTTGCTGCTGATTTTACAAATGCTGAGTATCGCAGCGAGCGTTCCCGCATCTCCGCTGTACATGTTCATCAAGATCTTCTCGCCAGCATTTCCTACTTCGTCCTGGTTCGAGTTTCGATCAAGAAAAATGCTGGCGTGATCTATCCAGTGGGGTTTTTTTTTTGAGGGCGTTGCACCACTTCATCTTGCCTTGCCAGAAAAGGGCAGAGGTCGTGTCACACCCAGTGATGGCATGCAGGAACACAACCATCCCTCGTGGAACCTTCATTTCTCCACATGTGAAGGAATTTGCTGTATAGTGAGTGCACTCTGACGCACCTCTGCCGCCTTTCTCGAAGTAGACGTTCGTCTGTGCAGAGCTTAAGCCGTTGAGGAGGACCAGTAGGTCGACATCCTCCCCAATGATGAAAACTTGGTCGAACGATGAGCTCTTGGAGAGTGCAGTCATTACTATATCAGTATCGGCGTCTTCTTGAGATTGATGTACCCCGATACCCTGCCTCTCAAATTCAGTTAGATTCATTGTTAGATTCATTGGAGAGCAGTTCTGCCTAGGGAACTTTGATGGGTGTTGATTCATCAAACAACAGTCACTGCAGGAGAGAGAAGCAGATCAGCTGATTTAGTGCTCCTCAAAGATGCATCGTGTGGGTATCCATCAAACACCACACCTATGTTTGTATCAAAGTGCTTGAAAACGTAGCTAACGTATCCCGCCACAATGGCTCTGACTGAATCATTGCGATGCCAGATCACCTTGTTAACAATATTGGGCCAGATCACAATGTTAACTTCACATTCTTGCACGTGTTTTTAAAGAAATACATACCAACATGATTCAGTACAATGTTTTCCTCATTTTTCCAAATTCCGATGTTTTACTGTTTTTTCGTTTTTGAGGAAACTATGAGGCCTAGAGGCACCATTTTGGAATCACATTACAGCTACTTTAATTCTCTACAACTTCTTCTCTCATGATCTTTCTCTAGAACCTTTAGTTTAGCCGGTACGTATCTTGGAACATGACCCTACCGATAACTTTCCAGTTTTTGGAAAAAGTTATCCATCTTTCATTGGCTATATCTCCGCAACCAATGGACCTAGAGAGCTCGTATTGGGCTCAAATTCTAGCAAATTTAGTTTGCTTTACAAAAGTGTAGAGTGACGATACCCGAGAAACGCTTCCTTTCGGTGTTTTCTTCGACAAAATTGACACAAGTGCCCGAATTTCGCAGTTTTTCGAACACCACAGGAGTAGCACAGGGTTTTCAGGGTTGCAATCTTGGTTGTACACTACTCTCAGAGGTCCTAACAACGTATAAAAAAATCGTAGGTACATGCGCGTTTGCGATGTTTGCCTTTTTTTGTGTCGATATTGACTGGCCTATATTAATTGAAGTCTAATATAGATGATTTAATCAATCTGCTTTGATTTCAAGGAAATTTCAATAAATATCTGAATTCTGCTTTAAGATTTAATATTGATCAGGATGAATAAAGATACTACTACAGAACGGAGGAATGTTTCTAAAAAATTATTATGCATTTTTTTAATTAATTCTATTTTTGTGGTTATAATACAGTGGAACCCCGCTATTCGTACACAATCCGTTCCAGGAGGCAGTTCGAATGGCGATTTGTACGAATGGTGAATCATTTTTTCACATAAGATATAATGTAAATTGGATTAATCCGTTCCAGAACCCAGAGATGATTGCTTATTTAAACCTTTGTAATAATATTTTAAGCGTAAAATACATAAAAACTATGAAAACAATAAATATGTAGGCCTCTCTTACAAGCCCGGATTTAAAGACCCAGGGCCCCTAGGCCCAACTTACATTGCCCCCCCCCCCCCCCCGCCCCAACCCCCCAGGGCCCCCCACCCCCTCCCCTCTGCCCCCCCCCCCCCATCCCGAAATCTACAACCAAAAACAAATACGGAATCTCCCTTTCAACAACCAAAAAAAAAAAACGAAATCTCCAATTCAACAACCACAAAAATTCCAATACGGTGGGGCCCCTCGGCTGGCTGGGCCCCTAGGCCCGGGTCTTCTAGGCCTAGGCGAAAATCCGGGCCTGCTCTCTTATTATGTCTTTCTTTTAAAGTATAGCATATGGTTGATTTCGCAATGTCATACTGAGTTGCCAGGTCAGAGACACGAGTTCCACTTTCAAACTTCGCAACGAGTTCTTTTTTCAATTCAATTGTCGTTCTCACTGCTTTCCTTTTAGGCTTGGTTGAATCAGTAAATCTTTTTTGGAACCGTGGCTGCACTATTTTTAATAAAAATAACAAAAAAATAACATAAAATAGCACAAAGTTTCATGAAGCTTGCGTGGTTGATGCATAGCATAAGGAAGCTAGCACGAGACTGAACTGAAGCGACCGCGTGGCACGGCCAGTAACAAGGTCCCGCTGTCCGAATCGCGAGCAAGCGTACGAATGGCGAGTTCAATTTTACTTGAAAAAGTTGGACGAATAACGATGTACGAGTAGCGAGGTGGACGAATGGCGGGGTTCCATTTACTAAACTTTTAAGTCAATTTTGAAAGCGAAATCAATTGAAATATAAGAAAAGTCTGTAGTATGTAAACCAGAGATTGAATTGTGTTTGAAATGATAAAACCCATGACTGACTTTAAAATAGATGTATGGTCGAGGATATTATTCCCATTTTTGATTTTTGATGTTGTTTCTAAGTACTTTCTGTAAATGGCTTACATGGTATGGAAGCTTTGGCTGTTGTAATAACGCACGCAACCCAAGTTTTTCATTGAATGACTTGAAGGTCTTCTTTTTATACATATTTTTTCCCCTTCTTGTTACGTTTTTACATTGAAACATTTGTTTCTTTTTGTTGTGATTTTGGATTGTATGATTAATATTTAAACTAGAACAATTTATGAAAGAAACAATTTAAAAAGTTCAAAATACGTACATCAAAATTCGTATCTTCTTTAATCCAAACTAGACACCTAAATAAACTCAAAACATCTTCAACGGTATCTACAGTGAAGATGTTTTGAGTTTATTTAGAAGTTTATTTAAACTTATTTATTGTGCATTTTTATAACTTCTGTAGAATCCTTTATTCATTATTCATATTAAGAAAAATAATACTTACAATTAATAGAGAATAAATTGAAGCAACTTTTTTGTTCCAAATCTTTGTCCACAAAAGAATTCATACTTAAATTTTGTGTTTTTGCTTCTTCTTAGGCTTCAGACTTGCAAAAGATAAACTTAGCATATTGAGTCCCTTGCTACTGAGATTCTGTCATTTACATTCTGGAGTCCATTATTTTATCTTCTCTGGCCTCTTCTTAAGTTAAAATATTTCATAAATTAAAATTACTTAATATTTCACTCAATATTCACTCGAGGGAGGCGGGTTAGGGCTGATGATTCCGTTGAAGGGTGAAACAGCTGTTCCCTAATCCTCCCCATAACCGAATCGGAAAAAGGCATTTATTCTGTATTCTGTGCTGGCCTTTGTGAACATATTTATTAATATTTTCAGCACTTTAAGCTTTTTATTTTGTTGAATATAGCCTTGATTTCTTTGTGTTTTTGTATTTTATTTCCTTTGACCTGCTAGTTGTAGGCAATATTTTTGATAATGCCTCTCGGCGTTTTAAAAAATTTATTTCTTGCCTTTTTTGCCTTTGGGGGCTCACTGCCAGGTTGGCTGGTGACCTTCTCATAGGTTTATGCCTTTTCTGATTCAATTATCGAGGGAGGCGAGTTAGGGTTGATGATCCCATTGAAGGGTGAAACAGCTGTTCCCCAATCCTCCCCATAACCGTGTGGGAAAAAGGCATTTATTCTGTATTCTGTGCTGGGCTTTATGAATATTTTTATTAATATTTTCAGCACGTTAAGCTTTTTATTTCACTCAATATTTGCCCTTTGTCTGAAGAGGAAGGTAAAGGAGACAATGTAAATTGCCTCAAAGGTACAAGGTTTGCTTTTATTATGAGTTTTATGATATAATTAAAAAGCAATCCTTTATTGCAGTAGTGAATTACCAAAATCTTTAAAGTAAATGAAGATGAAATTTTATTGATTATTAATTTTACCAGGATAATACTGAGCAGATTAAGTTCTATACATTTGTTTATTAATCATGTTATGCCTCGCTAATAGACTTCCAATAGAAGTAGAGATCTTACATATTTCTTTAATAATCTTATTCTGGATTCCTTAATTAAAGTATTTTGATGTTATGAAAGAATTATTTTCCTTCTCTCCTAGAAGAAATAAGGGTTCAATTTTTTTAATCATCCCATGATAGATCTTTTTGAACATGTGTCTCATAAATGTGTTTTGGTTGGAAATAATAATTTGTAATTTTTATTCTAACAGTTTTTTGAATGATTAACACTTTTTTGAAACACTGCAACGGTTTTTGCAGCAATGCTTTTACTATATAGTATTCACTCGCACCCAAACCTAATCTCAATACAGCCTTATTTTTAATCATATCACAAAAATTATATCGGATTCAGCATGGTTTTGACTTCCAAATGATATTTTTTAAAAGGTGAGGTTTCCTTGAAAAAAACTAACATTTTCTTCGATTATAGTTCTGCCCCATAAATTACGATTGAAAGTTTCGATGAATCAACCACTCTCAAAGAATAGAAAAATTATGCTAATAAAGGAAATATCTCAGCAATAATTATTCATTTCGTTCCTCTATCTTAATATTTTTAAGTTTCCAGTTAATTTATTCACATTCATAAGCTAAATTAAAGCCACCCGTGAAAGATAATAAATCATTATTAGCGATCATCAGGCTGTGAACTATAATGGATGTCACTGTTATTTAAATGATATTTAGTACACCTTAGAAAACAGCAGTGCACAAATGAAATTATTCTTCATTACTGTACTGACTCAATAAATAAAGAAACATTGATAGAAATAAAAAATATAATGCAAATTTACCATCTAAAACTAATGTATTTACATTTCTATTGTATCAAGTCGACATTTTCCAATTCTCAAGAACATCACAAAATCAAACTGTATCCAATTTAAACAGCAACATGTATATTAAGAGTTATAATTGGTGTTTGCATGATATCAAAAGATAAACCATTCATAGCCTTTTCCATTAATACAGAGGATTACAGTTTTCAACAAATTCATATTGCAATCCATTCACAATAGGAAAATTTAAGATTAGACAGCAAATCTTCACATATACACTGGTTTCCATTAAAGAAGGAAGAAAAAATAGAAAACCACAATAACTAAAAAAAATAAATTTTTAATTTCTATGAAAGTTAGTGAAAAGCTGTAGAAAATTCTACCTAAAAACATGAGTCCATACTGCTTAGCCAGACGAAATAGACTGGTCACGTGATTTACTGGTCGCTGCCATCTCTTTCTCGCCGTGAAAATAGGTAGATGAGTATGTGCCGACAAAAACGGAAACAAATGACGTATAAAGGAGTGATGCATCAAGTGAAAAATTACTGCACAAAATTCAGTTTAAAATTAATGGGAGAATAAATACACACACACAGAATAAGAAATACATGTATAATAAACTTTTAGAATGTAATTCTCCCCTGCGACGTGTTCCATTATTTTGGCAGTGTCCCAAACCCAGTCTTTATGGCTTGGGCAAGCACTACACAACAAGGCCATAAATAAGTTACCCAAATTAAATAAACAAAATACTTCAGTATGGGACTGTGGTAATCCTTAACAATAATGCAGGTCCCAAAGAATTGTTACTTGTTGTTGATGATGGTATCTATGAGTTTAGCATATAGCAAGATAGACCCTTGTTGTTTTAAAACTTTTTTAGCCCTTCAGATGCTGATGATAGGGTTTGAGGGTAATATCACGACTCACTAGAAGATTCCAGACTTGCTCAATAGGTCTGAGATCGGAAGACTTAGTTTGTCAATCCTTGTAATTATATCCTCGTAACGATGTCGATCTAACAGCTGGTGTGAATGTACATTATCTTTCGTGTAGGAGAAATATATCGCTTTATGCACTTCTATAAGTATGAAGACCAACATATGGTCCAGGACGTCATTCAAGTTTCTTTTGGAAACACACAGAAATCTGTGCGTCCATTTGACGAGATTCCACGGTAATCCTTCAAGTTATCTTCACCTAACAGTAATTTAGAGAAAGATAATTCTCTCCAGATCATCTAGAGTGCAAATCACTCTGCAAAGCAAATCTGATCTCATGCGTGAACAATACGATCTCGCTTGGTTTTCAATCCAAATGACATGAAGTGCTAGTTGAAACATTTCTTCCTGTGAAGCAATAAGAGGACAACCTGCTGGTAGAAGCTTTCTGACCTCATTGAAAAGAAATACCAGTGTTTCATTTGCAGTGGTGTTGAGATAGCTGGGCTATTCTTCCGGGCACGTAGTCGAAGATAGCGGTCATTCACGGAATTCTATCCTAAGTTGCAGCGCAGAAGTCTTTCCATGTATTTTCGGGAAGATGATTATATATTTTCAAATTTTTTCCACAGTCTTAGGATCAACGAAGAACTCGCATTCAGTCATTTGCTACTTGAGTTTGCCTGTCGATAGTCTTTCAAAGTTCTCCACCTAAATTCATCTTTAAATTATGACTCGAAGTCATTAAAACACATCTGCTATCTCAACTTTCTTTCTTCACAATCGAACATCTCATAAAAATCTCTTTTTTGCTTCGTCTATTTCCATCTTGCGAATATACGTTATCTTCGTCAAAATAAAGCTTTAGACTCATCTACTTGCAGGAAATATTTTTTTCTACCACTCAAGAAAAGTTAATTGAGAAATACACCAGCATTATGCAAACTGATTGAAGTATTTGTATTAAAAAAAGTAATTATAACAACTCTTGAACAATTATAAGATAAATATAGACAATTTATTTATTTTGGTGCTGCTGTGGGTTTTTCATTTTGTTTTATTAGAAATTTTTCACAGCACGTTAATTTTTCCAAGGTTAATTCACCATTTTTGGAAACTTAATTTCCTTTTATTATTTGGCCTTCTGTCCTATCTAATTTTAGGAAAAGGTCTTAGTTGTGTAAAGTAAGCACAACATTTATTGTTGTTGTTTGGGGGTCACTTTCAGGAGTGACGGTGGCCTTCGTATGGGTATCTTGTCAAAGTACATGATTTCTATTGCTTTTTGTTTAAAAAATGATGATAATTTTTAAGATCATATACTGCAATTTTAAAGAGGATGAAACGTATAATAAGTGGAAAACTAATGTTAAGAGTCAGAACACAATGCTTATGTGCCTATTTACTTTTGTTTTAATTATTTACCATATAATAAGAACCCTGTTTATCAAAATTAAACAGTAAAATTGCTGATAGTATCATAAACAATTATACATTATCTTACATAAACATACTGTATATCTTATTATGATTGATAATCATACTATCAGTTATTTTACTATGTAATTTTGATAAACAGGGTTATTATTAGTTATTTTAACTTTCTGAGAGAAGAAATTTACAAATTTCTCCACACTGAAAATAATTCTAAAATAATTCTTGAATTATAATAAGGTCAGGTGGAATTTGTTTGCTTGATCAATATTAACCGCCAGTTTCTCGAAATGCTATAAGCTACTCTTGGATTATTGTTCAATAGAATCTGCTTAAGCCATGCTATGAGCTAATATTAAGTTAATAATATTTGAAAACCAGTCGTAAGTGTTTTATTTAATATTAATTTTAATCCGTGAATTTGATATTATAACGATGCTAAAATTTATTTTCAGAACTAATTTTTAAGTTTAATAAAAAGATGATGTGTAATGTATATAAACAAAACGAGAAAATAAAGGGCGTCCATTAACGTGAGATCAAAATGGGGGGGGGGGGGAAGGGACCTGGCAAAATCCCACCAAATCTCATTTGAAGGGAGAGGGGGGGGTCAATGAAAATCTCAAGTCAACTTTTTAATTCAGAGAATATACATATTATAACACATTAAAAATTAGGGAAGGTGGTGTCGCATCCTATTTTTTTACTTTTACTAAATTTAATTAAATTCGTTGTAGTGCGCTTTAAACGTAGTATCATTTTTCTCCTCTTCTTTCACAGAAAAAATGTATTTCGTATAAGACATGAGTAACGCTTTAGGAATTTCGTGGTAAGAAGCAAAATACATGAATATATCAAATAAATTTAATTATTTAAAAATTATAGGGGAAATCTCACATGAGGGGGAGGGGGTCCCACCATATCTTACCAAATCTCACCAAGGGTGAGGGTAGCGTCAAAATTTTTAAAAAAACACCTCACATGATTAATGGACGCCCCCTAATGATAATAAAAATACTACATACTACAAACTTATTAATACCATTTTCGTGGAATCAATACAACTTACTTATTAAACAATACTTGTTTCATCCATGATAAGAAGAAAAGTTCAAAGTTTTGAATAGCGTGAAGAAAGACACTGAGACTGCTTTAAGTAGATTTCTTTCAGGCATTCAAAAATTCTAATTAAAATTATCTCCTTAAATGAATTTAATGAATGCGTTTTAAAATAAAAATCGATTCTCTATAGTAGTTTAATATTTGTTTTCATATTAATTTTGTTAATTATTAGTTCAAACTTGATTAGAATTTCCATATTTCAGAAAGCAACTTTAAAATTGTTGTTTGTTATTTATATTACATTATACATTTATGCTAAATACCTTACATATCAATGCAAATGCATTTTTACATCCACTCTAAATACATTCATTGCAGTTACATATTCAAACCCAAATATGACAAAAAAAATTGAAGCACCATGAAATTCTCAATTTGAACGAAATTTTTTAAGTACCATTTGGATTAAGAGAATTGGAATTGATTGAAATTTTACAGTAAAAAAAATTTCTATCTAACAATAGAAGCATTGTTGCTATTAGAACAGAACTGTATTCAGCCGCTTCTGTCTACAGAAGCTTCTGCCTTCAGCCGCTTCTGCAGTCGCTTCAGTCTGTAGCATAGATTAAACAGAGTCTTGCCGTTTTCTTGTAGCAGATGTATTCAAGCTTCTTGCAACTGTTGTTCCAAATACCGGATATTCCATGATGGATGCAGTCGACTTCCTAGCATGCTCCATGCTCGACAGAGGTTGGTCTGAGTAGCTGACTGGCGAAGAAAAGTTTCTAAATTGCTTAGAAGTAATGCTGAGAAACGTATGCAATGTGGAGATGTGTATTGTGATCTTAGAAAATTGCTACTGGTAGGTATGATAAGATTGGCAAAACGGATTGCAGGATTGATGTGCATCCGCTACAAGAAGAAATCTGCTATCATAAGAAATGGTTTTCGACATCAGTTGTAATGGCTGTGATTCTCAACAATATTGCCAGGATTTGAGCTCTCCCAGTCCCCTTCCATACGCGGATGCCATCTGCTGCAAGGCAGAAGCATAACTCGAATACGAGACCATTCGAGAGCAGACAGTGTCTCTAGGGCAAGGAACGACCAGCACCTTCCCACATTCTATCCAGCTGACGAACGATTCGTCTGCAAGATCAGCCGACTTCTCACAGTCCCAAATGAGGCGTCTCCGAGTCCTATTATTGCAGGGGTTGTAGCAGGGGTTTGAATGTGTCTTCGAGGCGTTAATGATGGGAAGCTGATGTGAATGCAACATTTCTACGAAGTAAAATATGTCTATTAAGATTCTGGGAGTCCTTGTGTAGATCACAAAATGGGTACTGCCATGGGGTGTAGGTATCGTTTCTTGACAACTAAACATATACCTTTTTCTTATCTAATGGAAACTTAATTGCTTACGGAATTTCATTCGCTTCCTTCATGGTGCTTTGATTTTTTTTGTCAGAGAATACACTTAAATCATCCTTGTTAAATGCATCATTAAATGGGGGAGGTAATCTAGGCGGCCGCCTGGGGCCCCGCGGCTGCTTGAGGATATTTTTTTTATAATTATTTGCTGTAATATTATCAAACTTCCATTCAGGGGGGGAAGGGATTCCTAGCTCTCCTGGGTCCCGCATCGTCATAGGGCCGGGCCTGAATAATTATGTGCTACATATATTAGATATCAATGCTAAATTCATTATATGTCCTTGTTAAATACATTATACATCCATACTAAATACTCGTTATTTTAGATTGTTTCCTAATTCGACATCTTTCCGCCAACGTCTCAAAATCTAGAATAAGACAAATAACATTAGGAAGTTAATGAAACGCTTCTCCGTATCATCCCCTGAGTCACAGTTAACGAATTGCTTAATTAAAATGTAAGTCAAACAAACCTGGAAGATATTTACTGCTAAACGACTCCAATTGGTAAAATAAATTAGGCATGAGTTTCGTAAGTTTGAATACAGTTTTAAATGGATATGAGAACTTACGCTTAAGCAATCAACGAATTGGAAGAAAATCGCGGATGTGAATAAACATGAGGATTATGATATGTGGAAAGTTTTAAATATTCATTGTTAATAAAAAAAGCAAATTTGATGAGAACGATCGCAGATGGTGCAGCCGATTCACACGATTCGGAAGTTTTTCGTATTGCTTAATTTACAATCTTTGTTATTTTTGA
>JAFIDM010012231.1:60089669-60173477 GCA_023159025.1 Thereuonema tuberculata | reverse complement strand
AATAAAAAAATTGTTGAACTTGATGCTGACTTGGTGATGGCTGTCCGTATTGGCAGGCTTTTTTAATAAACAATCAGCACTTTAACTTCATGTTTCTCTTGGGAAAAGTCTTTAAAATATTCAATCTAACATTTAGCTACTTTAGAATTTAAAAAAAAGCAACTTACTACGATGTAAAGAACTTTCATTTTCCCAAGCTTAATTGATTACTTTTAAACGAAGAATTACACACACTCACTTGCTATACAAATTATATAGTCTTTACATATCAACAGAATTAAAAATCTCTGTCGACAGACATTTGTCAGCGATGGCACAATACAGCAATGAACATTAAATTTTCGAGTTTTATTATATTTATTGTAATTGTTAAACAAATTGATTTTTTTTATCTAAGTAGGTGTGGTATCATAGAATGTAATGAATAAAAGAAATACCTTAAATCTATAAAATTTATTCTACATTCTCGAAAATTGCTGAAAATTTCCTTAGAATTTGAAAGGAAAACTTGAACTAAAATATTACCAATAGCGTTAATTAAAAAAAATAACATTCCACAAACAGATTAAAAAAGTAACTGGGCATATACATGGAAATAAAAAGAATCAAATTAAATTCGTAAAAAATAATTTCGTAATATTGTCTTTCATATTACTTTACAATATTTTTTTATTTCCAACTATTACGTAATGTTAAATTCAACATATCAATGAAGATCGTCAAACTTGTCAACCATTTTAAAGTATTTTTAACAATTTTTAAAGCAATTTTATTACTCTTATTACGAATAGGTACGGATTTCCAAATATTAGGGATTATGATGACATTGGGTGTAAGGTCAATTCAATTTCTGCACTTGATTATTATTTATTTTGGTTATTATTATATAATTACACTAGGCAACAAAATTAAACTTTTTCTCTGTATCTTTGATGAAAATAGTTTATCTTTATATTCTCGAGTGTGCTAAACATGAAAATGGCCATTAAAATGCATGTTTGGCTCTAGTTTTTTAGATATCTCAACTTATCGTAACTATCCTTAACAGCATAATGCATGTATTTCCATTAATTTTTCCCCGCGAAGGAATGTCTTTGAAGGCCAAACGCTTTGCCTGCCGTTTATATTCTGTTGCTGGTGATTCTCTGATGAGTGTCCAGCAGTAATCTGCCAACCATTTTGGATTCTACAAGTGTTTTGCTAATAACATTATCTTTTCCAGGTTCAAGTGATTGGCGTATAGGCCATTCCTTCTGTTTGTAGTGGCATGCCCCTTGCACGACTGTCCCACATACACAAAAGCAACAGAATGTGATGTAACTCTGTTGCAAGCCAAGTAATACGGCAATGACTTTCAGATCACCGGAAATGTGCCACTTAAACTTCTCATAGTTTGCTTTGCATAACAGTTGCTTCATATTGTCATAGGTTTCCTTCACGAAGGCTGCATATCCAATGGGTACAGATGGAAACAACCATTGTGTAGAAGAGCAGCCTTTAGGCTTATTTTTGATGAAACTATGAAAAATCTCCATTAATCACTTTTACAGTCAATTTTCAGAGCTGTCATGAGACCCTCAATATCACTGCAAAGTACCAAGTTATCGGTAAAACGGTAGGAATGGAGTGTGGCCTTTACGGAACACACTGACATTTACCGATTGGTCAAGACAATTCCACTCTGCAATCTAGATGTCAACAGTTCTGCTTTACCTTTAGGCAATTCCAAATCTCTTACCAGATCATTCAACTTACACTGTTTTATTTTTGTGGTACTATGTAGACTCCTCATTACACTGGAAATGAGGATCTTTCGATGTACTCGATTTAGAAGGTGATGGAGTAGCATTAGAGTCTCTGCTGTCCTCGTCACTAATTGTATAAGAATCAGGTGGGATGGGAACAGGTAGTCCATCTCCATGAGGCACTGGACGCATAGCTGATCTTATGTAAAGATACGTCAATGCTGAATTTTTCTTCTTTGAAATACCATGTTTTAAGGGAGTTGTCATGCAAAAATAACAATCATTAAACCGTGGTTTAACGGTTCTCTCCAGATCATCGGAATAGCAAAGCCCATTGACGATCTTTTACAATTCAACCACGAACGAATACCTGGGGCACAAGATATGCAACATATATGAGGGTCTTTCCCCTCCCCCTTCTCTGTTGCTGGGCACTGCGGATAAAAATATGCTTCCAACACTGCATGATGTGAAGTAAGAGTGTTAGAAACACTATGCTGTTTAACGTATGTAGGATTTCCACGGCAATTTCAGGATAGGCAAAATGAATTCATAGCATTAACTGATTCTGAACTCCCCCCCCCCCCATATCTATGAAACTAGAGCTAATCTGAGATTTTAATGTTCATTTTTGTGATAAGCATGGTTGATTTAGTAAAGATCAAATGATTTTGTTCAAGATACATTTTCACTGTTGCCTAGTGTTATCTACAGATCGAAAAGTGAGAAAGTAGTAAACACATTTTAAAGTTCAAAGCTGAAGATTTTCCAATAATTCTTATTGATGCAAAAGACTATTGGATTACGTTATGTAATACCTAAATATATTTTTTTTACATTATTCTGTAACGTGACCAAATAGTCTATTCAAAGGATTTCGGATTTCGTATCGAACACTAACTTCTGAATGATCGATATTTTAAATTTTAATCACTCTTAAATAAAATAAACAAGTGAATATAATTTTGTGCTAAAGCATAAATTTAAGGACGACCCATCTTAAAATGATATATAATAATTCAAAATAATAATAAAAAAGGAAGTACAATAACGTAAGGAAAAATAAAAAAAGTTAGGAAAACAATAAAAAAAAAACTTTAGAAAAATAAGAAGAAAAAAACTAGCGGACATTGAGAAAAAAAGATTAAGAGAGAAAAAAAATTAAGATATACAGGTTTGAACCTCCGACAACCTTCAGTATATGAGTCCGAAATCTTAACCATTAAGCTACCGCTGACAACAGAAGAGAAATGGTTGCATTTCTAACATTTAAGCTAATAGCGGAAAACAATGCCAAATATCTCGAACATTGCGGGCGTTGCCCCTAAAAATACCCCATTCCTTCAGTGTTTGGACCTCTGAACATGATGGTGAAATCCATTTGTTAATCCGATCTTCCGTTCGGGAATTGTTAAGGGGGGGGGGGACAGATACGACGGACTGGACAAACGCAACAGCGAACGATTTTGGTCGTTCTTTATTCTTTTCATTTTAATATTTTATTCTTTTTCGGCTATTGTGGCTTTAATATTCATTACTGAAAAGTTGATTCAAAAGGAGACATTTACTTCTATGGTATTCTTAAAATTGAACTTCATTAGATCTGAAACAATAAGCACTATTTTTGTCATCAGATACTTTTGCCAATCTAATTTTTCTAGTGGAACATCAATATCAACGGTACTCTAAATAAAAAATAAATTTTTATCCAAATTAGAAAAACCTTTTTCCGAGTTTTCATGCTTCTCTCAAATAAGAATGTTGAAACGCAATTAAAAAAAAGTTAAAGTATCCCACTGTAAGCGAATGTGGCCCTTGAGACATAATTTAATGTTGAGATAAAATTTTAGTCCATTCTCTTCCTGATAGAAATTTGCTTTATCTTTTCTTGCTTGGTCTTTCATTTGAGCCAAGAAGATGTTATAATTGCTTTGCCTTGGCTTTATTTCCTTTTGACTGGACAAATGAAGGCGCTGGTGAAAACTTAATAAATAATAATTAATTTTATCAGATTTACAGTCACATTTAGCTATCTAATTTCATTTCGTAGAACTTCTTCATTTTCTTTTTTGTTCACATGCCATTTGCTTATTGTGAAATTGACATTCTGTATCTCAGTTAGGAATTAACGCTAGTGTAGCAAATCTTGAATAAGAAATGGGCTGTTATTGAATGTTCCATGAGAGCTAGATCTACAAGTAGTCTTACTGTTCTCTCTGGATGATTTTGTATTGGTATTTGGAGCACTATTTAATGGATTACTTTATAAAATAGGCCAACATATTGTGATCTTATGGAATATTGTCGTTAAGAATCTTAAGATTAATACACCAATTTACACAAAATCTGTATTGAAGAGCTCGCTATTTTTGATGCATTATCATTAGATTCGTTTAAACTCTTATGGCATCTTGAGTTGGCAAACTACATTGTCCTTCAATAATCAAAGAATAATACATTGATCTTTATCAAATTTAGTTAAGAGTTTACTTTTACTTTTGAATAAAGATTATTAAACTTCTACTTTAAGAACCATTTTTTTAAGGTACCGAAAATGTGATCTTCTTGAACTAAACTAATAATGCAGTGCAGTATCTTAGAAATCTATTTTCATAAAATTAAGACACTATACTAGTTGAGTATAGTATAGTTGAGTATAGTGTAGTATGAAGCTTACAATTTTGTGAATCTTAACAAAAAGTCTCTTAGGAATCTTAGGAATATAAGAACTAATACAATTTTAGAGTATATTTACTTTCGGATTATGATCTGAATTTGATATTAATATCTATTCAAATCTTAAGACTCAAAACTGAATAAAACATCTATTTCCGAAACGATTTTTAGCTCTTAAACATCTTAAGCATCTAAAATGTTAACGAGTGCGCAACTAGTCTGGACTTTTTTTAATTGTACGTAATTTTATTTTTAGTTTTAATTGTGTATAGGCTGAAAAGAGCTTTTTATAAACTCTTAACACACACGTAAAAATATTTTAATAATTGAGAAGAAACTCTTACTGACAAACTATCAGACACGTACGAGATTATAAGGAAAACCAATATTCTCGAAACAACCAACAGTGAATTATCGAAGGGAAACAGTAGCGTACTATTGGGGGGAAACAAAATTAAAAGAAATGTACGAATGCGTGCATTCTTATCTTTTTTATTTTAATCTATTTAATTAATATTTTTCTCTAGAAAAACATTGATTTTTTTCGAATAACATGCAATCTCTTGTTTCTGATAACTCCAAAAGCAGTTTATCGATTTATTTGTATTTGACAATTATCCATTATTAAAAACAAAATAAAGTAGATAAAATATATTTTACATGATTTTCCCTTTATGTACTTACTGTTAACGTTTTCATTTGGGAAAATAAATTCGTTCAAACTACGTTAATAATTTATTGGCGATATAACATTGTATTCGAGTGCACGAATTATTCTTACGTAGGATTATAAAGAGAGAAAAAAGCTGCTCATTTTATCAAATATTTAAATTAAAAATACGTTCACTGAAAGTTGAAAATTGAAAAAGCTAAGTTTCAAATTTATTTCTTCTGGAAAATAATGTGGAATACGCTAAAACTAAATAAAACATACATTATTTACATTTTTTAATTTGTAGCTAATTACTTATTTATTAATTAAAGTTGGAATTGAAAATGTTTAAAAAGAAAGTTTAAGAAACTTACTATTATTTATAATTACTAAATTTGAAGTGAAAAAACTGTAAAAAAAGAAGTTTTAAAAGAAACTAGGCCATCTCCCTTTTTCCCCTTGGTAAGTATGAGATAATCCAAGAAGAATCGATTCCAAGCGATTATGGAAAAAAGTGATGTTTTATTCCTTTTGAATGAACTCATTATTTGATATCGTGCGCCATAAAAAAATGAACATTGGAATTTAAATTTTAACCTAGTAGACTAAAATTAATGAGTTATTTTCTTTTTTCCCTGGCTCTTCTGTCATTGCGCCACACACACACACACACACAAAGGGAGTGATAAGAAACAATAAACTGAATGTAGTCCCCTTGGCCAAATGGATAAGCCGTCTGATTTCAGATCAAAAGGTTGCAGGCTCGATTCCCGTCGCGAACGTTTCACTGTAGTAATTTTTTTTCACAGAAAAATTAACAATTGCGCCGGACAGACAGACAGAGAAATAATAAAAGATTTTAATAATGTAGATTTTCACAACGATTTATTTTTTGTAATTTTAATAATATCTATTTTTTTTTTTTGAAAGAAGTATTTCAATACGTGGAAACATTGAATTTTGCTTTATAGAAACATTTATTTTGAATATTCCAATATTTGGTTTTTCATAATTGTGAAAGGTGTTTATGCTATCTTATTATTCTACAGAGAATAAGGATTGCACTACTTTTGATGACTTTGAATATTCAACAGCTTTGTCAAAGTTACTGAGTCACTAAATATTTATGAAAATCACAACAAATTTAATGCATTTCAGAGAACTTATCTCTTTCGAAAAGCTAGCCAATATCAATAGTGAGTGAGCAGAAGCATTTTATTATCCTGTAAATGCGATGTGCAGCGAATTATTAATTATACAGCAATTGCGTCCCCTGCTTTAGGGCTCATTCCTTCTTTATTGCTACCTGTCACTGTTCCATCCTAATAAAGCATCATTTCTAACGAATGTGGCCACCATTAACGCAATCCTTTTATGAGATCTTCAAGAGATTACAGACTGACTCTTCAGTCCCATTGGACAATCCTTCAGCACCTTCTTATTGGCTGAAAAGCACCTTAGGAGAGCAATGACTGCTTAGGCAATGAAAATTCAGGTATCTCTATAAATTTGTTAAGACCTTGACTGTAATAGCTTTTGATTTAAATGATAATGAGAATTTACTGTGTGATAATCACTATTTCAATGAGACAGAAATAATCATCGTTACTGAAGGAAACATATACAAAATATCTCTGTCGCGCATCAGGATATTTCCCAAAGGTGAACCCCCTTGAAATTTGTGAACAATATTTAATAGTATTTAATAATATTTGTTAACAATATTTTAATAATACGGGAAGTCGTGTGAATATGAGCATTGCTAACGTTTTACGTAAAAAGAAGTGGTGCCGTCGTTTGTTACTATATTCAATACTCCGCCATTTCATCCCGCGATGTATCCCGTAACATAGCAAGAAACTGTCTTACGTAATGTACACTATAGTAAGTTATGTGTTATGTGCAATTAAATAAAATATCTGCAAGTAGCTCATATTACACCCAGGCTGGGATAATATAATCATCTTCTTTAAAACTAGAAATATCAAGGCGTATTAATATTTGTAAGTTTTTTCTAAATAATTACCATTACGTACATTGCATTCAATTTATTTTTTAAAAATGCTCAACTATTTTAAGCGTTATTTAAATTGTCCAAAAATACGCTGGTTTAGACCACTGCTGTCGCTGACTTCGGGGGCTGATAGTTTCTCGGTATCTTTAACAAACAACCAAATAAATTCACTGAAATTTCTAAACACACACAAATACACATATATATGAGCGCGCGCGCATTATGGTATACTAATACATTTGACGGAAAAATGTCAAAAAGTTGAAATTTATGCCGGCCGCCATTTTGGAACGAATGATCAGATTTAGTTGAAATATAAAACCAGTCGAGTCCTTATATGTAACTAGTATACATAAAAGTTTTAGCTCAAAAGCTCAAAATTAACGGCAATTATCCATATTACAACTTTGAGGTCATTCTCCAATTCCAAGGCCCGTCCCATAAAAACTACTGAACAAAGGACAACAGCAAGCCTGCATAGGGACATGGCCTAACAATGAAAGTAACCCATTTGAGGTCAAAAATAGGTTAAGGGGGTCTTAATAAGGAATAATGTCTACGGGCCCACGTCTCCAGCTCTTACCGTTTCGTAGATAACGCCCATGTCAAGGTACAACTTTGATTGCAAATTTCTCGGCCATCGTAGTAGATAGAGCTCTGGTTTTTGTTGCATTCATCGGCCCTGGAGATACTGGTTCTAAAAGTATGCCACATGACTCCCAACTACCCAGAACCATGTGACCTGGACATGGGCAACTGGTTATCGGCCCATAAGTCAAGATTTTGGGGTAGGTACCTCTTAGGTTTATACATGGTATAATGGTATATATTGAGGTGTCAAGTTTGAAGTTCGTAGCGGTTTCCTAAGTTGATACATTTGTCAAGTGAAGTTTTAACTTTGAAGTCGAATTTAAGGGTGAAATCCATGTTTCTGAATATGGGTGCTAGAGGATAAAATGATCTAGTATCGATTGGGTGAGTCCAATTGTCCCCGCTATTTATTTTGTCTCCCCACTATTATGCCATGTCCCTATGCAAACTTTCGGTTTCTCTATACCAACTTAGGAAACGCTACGAACTTCAAACTTGGCATGCATGTACACCTCAATATATACCATTATACCATGTATAAACCTAAGAGGTACCCTAAATCTTGACTTATGGGTCGATAACCAGTTGCCCATGTCCACGTCACGTGGTTCTGGGTAGTTGGGGGGGGGGTCATATGGCATACTGTTAGAACCAGTATCTCCAGCGCAGATGAATGCAACAAAAACCAGAGCTCTACCTACTACAATGGCCGAGCAATTTGCAATCAAAGTTTTACCTTGACATGGGCGTTAACTACGAAACGGTAAGAGCTGGAGACGTCAGCTTATAGACATTATTCCTTATTAAGACCCCTTAATCTATTTTTGATCTCAAATGGGTCACTTTCACTATTAAGCCATGTCCCTGTGAAGGCTTGCTGTTGTTCTTTCTACTTTCTACTTTCTATTTATTTGTAGTTCAACCAATGTCTAAAAGATCTGAAAAGTTTGTAGCAAAAGCTCTAAAAACAACGTGGTAAAAGGTTTTGAAATTAAGAAAAATCGTCAAAAACTGGAAATATCTATGTAGTATATATCTTAGGGAGAAGAATTTGAATTGCATATATATTCGTGTTGTAAGATCCCTGATCGGCGCTTATCACAAGGTCCCAGGCTCATCTGTTCAGATAGGGTAGAACGCGATAGTGTATTTTCCTTTGAATAAATATCAAAATAACAGTATAGTTATAATGTTAGGTACTGAATATCAGTTTAATAAATGCAGAAAAATGCTTTTTAATGAAATTCATATTTCTATATTGATATAAGTACTCAAGAGACTTTTCTATAGAGAAAATTTAATGTGTGTCGATATTATATATTAGATAAAAGTTCAAAGAAACACACATAAATTATTAGTTAAAAACGTAAAATAAAACATTTAAAAAATGCTTGACCAGTTTGAGCTTCTGTTTCAGAAGCCGTCATCAGACAAAGATAAAAGGCTTATGTGCCAGTTTAGATAGCGGGGAGAAATGAAAATACAAGCAGAAAGGGGGTGAGCTCAAGGAAGAGTTGGTTATATTGGCAGAGATGAAAGGAATGAAAATCTATTATGCTGGCGGGGACGGAGAGTACGCCTCCTTGTGGAGACGTAGGCCTTAGACGTAAGCAAAGTTTATAGAAGATCTGTAATTAGAATGAACATACACAGGTCCGGCTCAACACGAAAAGCTGTTGGATCATCAATATTAAGCAAAGTACGTTATTGAGTACTTTGATATGGGAATGGACTATTGTATTTCATATTATTCTTTTTAGCGGCGAGAGGTAGTCCTTGAAAGCCCTTTTTTCTCTTATCTACATAGATGCATTAATATCGTAAATCATGTTACTTTTAATTGATTGGTTTCAGGGACCTCTTAATGTATGTAAGCAATGTACATGAGCTTTTAGCAGCGACACCTATGTTGTATTGCTTCAAAATATGTTTCACAGCACAAAAAAAGATTTTTGTTATTTATTTTTCCATAATATAATGGATTAAAACTCTGTGATTGTGCCATTTAAAAGGTGCAAATCTTCATAAAAAATATAATCTAACTATTTTCTTCATTTCTTGCTGAAGCATTTGTTGCCAAACTCAGTTTGATAAAACGAAAATATTTATTCTTTACTAAGTACATTTTCCTACAAAAAAGAATTAATCGAGTTTCATAATCATCTTACCCATTTTCGTTGGCAACAGGGAAATCAGAGCATTCTGAAAATGGAGTATATGAATCTTTCTTATTAGTTTTAATTGTGAGAATTGTGTTTTGAATATCCTTTTTGGTGGCATTTTGGTACGAATCACTTTGGTTTTAAGCGAATTCAACAAGGACTAACTATGGTGGAAGACATTTCATATCGAGAATTTGTGACTCGTGTAGATGTATTGCATTCACTAAGTAGCGGTATGATTTGATAGTGTGTGGATCTTCTGTCAACTGCCAGCATTTCATCTAAGTTATCGCATTGTCTTGATCTGCAAAGATCGGCAATACGTAGTTCGGAAAGAATTTCGGCTTTATCGGAATTCCAAAGAATTCAAGATGGAGGTCAGAATGTAAGATCCGGTTATTGTAACGTCGATTGCACACTCGCTTCTGTGTTCTCAAGGAATTCGTGAGAAATATGAATTGGTACTACAACCAATGATGGTATTAATGGTAATGAATGATGAGTTATCAAATTATTATCGAAAATGTTGTTGTATCGAAAATATTTCTTATTGTCGCACACATCAAATTTCAGCCCAACAACAGCCCTATTACAGGCCTAACACTGAGGAATCTCTAAGGGAAAGCCACATATATATGTGATATGTTATCATTCGAAATGAATGGAACATCAGCAAATGGAGAGCGGAGAACCTTGTTACAATAAATGCTTATACACTTACCATGCAAACCATCAACCTCTATTTGTCTGAATCTAAACATCACCTTTAAAGCCAGCAAGCATCCAAACTAAAGGTGGATAGAAACATTATTACTTTACAATTTATTCTTTAAGTTTATATATTTAAAAAAAGACAATTGCAATAATTTATTAGTAAAAAAAATTGCAATCATGTGTTAGTTAAAAACTAATTGATAGAAGAATAAAGGAATTACAAAACTGAAAATACCATCGTAGAATTAAGGAATTACATCATAAATTTATGATTGCAGATCAATGAATTGTATTGATAAACGAGATGCATGAAAATGGTTTTTATAAATAATCTGAAGAAATAACTATTTGAAATTACTATGATTATCAGCATGAAATAATTCGACTTGTGCTTAAATAAAATTAGATTATTAATAGGTTTTAAATTAATAGATAACATTCTCAAATCAACTTATTATTTACTAAGTATATGAAGTCTCACTTTGCAACTTGTAGATTTCTTTTCTTTATCTAGTTTGCCTGACTGTTGTTTCTATTGAAAAAAAGATGGAAATTGTGGGTTATGGAATGCTACTTCTCAGTATTCTCAGTAACATCTACCGCAAAGCGTTGTAATTAATTCCTATATTTCTGCAAATCAAAATAGAAGAGAACAAGATTTCGATTTTTTTTTTATTCTTTGCATCTCTGTACCTTTTCTATGTACGTATCTATGTACGTACTGTTATTATTATTTTTATATTATTCACAGTTTTTATAAATGTCATCCACATCCAAAAGGCTTCGGACGTGGCAAATGAAATGCGCTCGCGAGGAAAAATGACCCGATCCCATGGATTTTCTCTAGTCAGAATTCCCTTTTCCGTCAAATGGGACAAATTTGTAGCAATAGCAGGTCTTCCTAGTAATTCAGAAATACCTGTTCCATCTCCCTGACTCTTAAACTAGTTGAAAACGTTCCAAATTACACTTCTAGCTTGGCTGTGCAGGCCTTACAATAATCTGATGATGCCGCCATATTTCTTTCTGCAGCAATGAGTTCTAGGATCAACGAAGTGATCCGTTTATGTTCTTATAAAGTAATTCTTCTTTCTCTGCGCATACTATAAATAAAATGCCTAAAACTATTTTTAATACGTACTAGTATTATTTCTGGATACTCTTAATTCATCAAAAAACAAAATAAATAAATAAAAAAAGACAACAAAAAACAACCAAAAAGACAACCACGTTAAATATTAACATGTTTGTAAATTTTCAAGGAAATAACAGAGCTTCAATAAAAGAAATTGAAACGTTATTTTGAGTAAAGATGGTTTAACAGTAAACGTAACGCTAAGACTACATTTTAAATTTTAATTTCTAAAGTGATGTGATTAAAAACAAAATGAATAGTGGTGTATCAGAAAATTTACGTCCATGAAAATTAGATAGCAAGTTCCTTCAAAACTTTTTCCCTTGTTTACGAGTATATTGGAAACGAAAATATATAAGGTATATAAGTTTTCTAAATTTAACACCATACCTCTTTTTTAGATCTATTCTCTTCGTATTAATATACGGTACTAATCAAGCACAGACGTTTAACTCATGATTAAAAAGACTTATTTTGAATTTAAATGTTAATTTAAAAAGATAAAACGACCTCTTATCAATTAAGCAACCTGGATTTAGTTGTCACTGGGCCTGGATAGCTTTCTTATGTGGTTTTAAAAAAAAATAAATAAAATATTATTTTGAAATGAAAATCTACGAATTTATAAGAAAAGGGCTTACATCTCGAAAACACAATTCGATTTTAAGGTTATCAAAAATGAGATTGGCGACAATCATTCAAACCCATTTTTGCTAATCTTATAAAAGACAAATGAATGAATTAATATTACATTATATAATGAGAGTTGTCTATTAATTTCAGTGACAATTAGTTGAAGGTCTTTATCTAAAAAAAAATAATCATTTTAATATCGCTATTAATGCTTCATTGCCAAAATGCAATTAAATAACCAATTATCCTATAAGACTGAAATTTTAAAGTTATATAGTAAGCGTATCGATTGTCAACTCATTTCTGAATAAATTGAAAAATTTGGAAAAGTCATTTCATTTTAATGCGAATTTTCGATATTCTAATTTCATTTTAACCTGTACTTTCATGGTTATAATTTCCTTGCTTTAAAAATAATCCAACTTATATATTGAAAATTACTTTAAACTTTGAAAAACAAAATGACAGATCTATTTTTCTTTTGTTTTTATATTATTGCGTTGTCAATAGGATCAGTTAAGAGAATGGATATTTCAAAGGTGATTAGTCTTACAATTATCGACGATGCTGGCTGAAATCGTCTGCAGATTCAAGATATTGATAGAGTGATTGAAATATTGGATAAAGCCGGATGATGGTAGAGTAACTGCCATCAACGTAATATAATTACGGAATGTCATTGAACTTTTCATTCCTTTTTTTGTTTCCTATAAAGAATTTCTAATTCTAAAAAATAGACTTTAAAATTTGGTTAAAGGAATCAATGATAAGGAATATAAGTTTTCTAAATTTAACATTATACCTCTTTTTAAATCTATTCTCTTCGTATAAAATCAACAACACCATCTTCAATAAATTATTTATTAAAATAATAAATAATATACAACGCGAATACGCAAGGGAGCGAGTGAAAGAATACGCTTGTTATATAAAATGTAAGCTTAAAGATAAATCAGAAATAGCAGAGCATTGCCTAGGCAAAGGCCATGTAAGGGCTACTAGACTTAAAATATCAGCTAATGAAAATAATAGTAAAAAGAGAAAAAATATGGAAATAATAATTAATCAGGAATAGAAAGAAACAAAACTTCAATGGATATGATGGATGAATGGGTATATGAATTGATATATGATGTAATGAATGGATAGTTAAATATAACGGGTAGATATAAATTGATAATTTGGTTATTAACTTATTTTTTTGGCTAACAGTTTGACGAAAGATTACCACCTGTCTTTCCAGTCATTATTAATTTATGGCATAGTAATTTGTTAATTGTTGGACAATTACTTTGGAATAGTACAGTGTTAGTGGAACACAAAGATGTTATACCATTACTGGATTGTGTAATTTATTTGTTGTCATGGTTACTATGTGCACATGTCCTTCTTTTGTTATATTAGTCTTTATTTGCTTGAGAAAGGAATAAGGAAATTTTCCGAAAATTTGCGTTGTATTTTATTTATAAGATGGTGCCGTTGAATTTTATTATTTTTTATTCTACTATTATAAAAAGTTAAGGTTGTTCCCTTCGATAGGCCAAGATAGGCCTATGGGATCGCGGGAGGTCAGGCTCCCACAGCTCGACCAACGGGACGAAGTTGGGGTCGGGGGGGGGGAGGGGTCAGCCCGACGCCCGCCCGCCTTTAACTCCCGGGAAAGAAACCCATTCTACAGAGGGCTGGGTAGACCCTAGGACCCGTTTGGAGGAGAGAAAAGTGTGGAAAAATCCCCGCCCTCCGCCGAGGCCGGCAATCGAACCTTCTCCTCCAAACCGCAGCCAAGCGCCCTGACCACTCGGCTACCGGACCCACTAACAGTATAAAGCAGAAGCTAAATTAAGTCCTCTTGTGTTTCAAAGTACTTGTTTCCAAAATTTTAATTATTATATTTAGCAGATGTTAGGTACTAATTTTTAGCGTACAGTTGACCCTGAGGATGCACACTAAACAGTTAACAAGGACGGACAATTTAAGTAAGACTGAAAATAGGCCGTCTTCTTATAATTAACTTGATATTGTGTAAAGATTATGGAAGTAATTACCTCCCCTTTGTTATTGGCTTAGTGTACTAAGTCTAGGAATCACCTATTGATACCTATTGATACGTATGTAAGTTATTTATAAATTCACAAAACTTTGCAAATCGATTACCGGTATATACTTAAAGTTGTGGCATGAAATTTCGAGGACCACTCTTAAAAGAACGTCAAGAAAAATAATAAAAAGCAAATAGCTTAAGTATTTAGAAGTATGTAGTATGTCTACAGTCAACGTTTTAGAATATGGCATATACTTATCTCAAGTTTGTCAATCAAAACAATCTTAATAAATGATCAGGCTATAACTGATTAATCCAACGACGCTTCTATATCGTAGCAGACAACTGTTTCCGTATAGTTTTAAAAAAACCGGCAATAGGGGGCTAACACATTGATTTCCACTTGTATTCCAAAGATCATTAAACATAACGAATCAGACATGGAGGATGCTTTCTAATTTACTTGATAATAAACCCTATTACAAGCAGAGGGTTTGAAACATCGTAAGTTTTAAATTAATTATTTTAGCTTTATTGAGAGTGTGCTCGTCATAGTTGGCAATTTTTAAAGCTTAAGTATTTACCTTTCATTTTTTAAAATTATTTTCTAGCGACAATATGCAGTACAGAATTTGTCCAATCCATTTTGCAAACACGTGGTTATTACCCGTTGGAAACTATTTTTAACTTCGACAGTTTCAAATCGGATATCGCGAATGTAGAATAGATGTTGAAGAGTCGAATTCTTTGAACTTTACTGATCGTTCTGCAGTGGATGATACACCATCATAGTATTTCTAGAATTCCACGTAGGCTTAGTGGTGTATCATCCTGATCTAAGTGTATTCTTTTCCTCGAAAGGAATGGCAGCAAGAAAAAGGGATAGCTCATATTCTTCAAGATTCTTTGAGATATGTTCATTACGGTTTCCAGAATCCTCTCCTGGGAAACCCCAGACCGATGACTGTCGCTTTATTTCTGGGTTGTATATTCAGTCACGAAACGGATTCCGCCTTTGATTCCGCCTTCGGTCTAACAAATTTGTGCTACATTTCTTGGCACTAATCCATTGTAGCCTTTTTCTGATTACCAGTGAGATGGTTGCAAATCTGGCAGCTAAAATCTTCCTAACAAAAAGCTTTTCGTTTAAGATTTTTTTTTTACATTTGTGATCCAATATTAGACTCTTGAATATGTCACTGATAATGTGAATCTTCTTTTAATATCTATTCCATCGTGAAAGCTTTTTTATCTGTTATTTCCGAGGCAACTTGGCCTGAAGACATTCGTCTTGAAAGGAATCCATTTCCTTAAAATTTTTCTAAACTTTTATATACTGGGGCTTTAGTACAGGAAACGTACCTAATTGTTCCTTGCAACTTTTAATAGACTACAATCCTACAGAATCAAGGCAAAATAATTTTCATATGGTTGAGATCCCTCTGATTCTGGCAGAACACAGACTGATAAGATACAAATGAGATTCTATGGAACCAATTGTTGTTCTATTTGTTTTTGGAAGATCTAAAGTACTTAGATTGCTTATTGTTCCACTGTCTTTTGCTGTAGTGATCTGTATGAAAGTTTGTTGTTTCTGTTAGAGAAAAGCATCTTGAGGTTTATTATGGTACTTTGAATAGCATGCAATCAAGTTTTATAATACTGTTTTATATTTTAATATAGGAAAATTCATTATAAAAAACTGTTTCAAATTTCACCATGTAACAATTTTAAGGAAAAAAAATGGATTTTTGAAGATTTTGATACAGTTTTTTAGCGACCCCTTTGAGAGCTATTGTGGTAGCGACCAAAACCGGTAGCTATTGCATTTGTCTAGTCCGTCCGTGTCTGTCCACCCCTAACAACTCCCGAACGGAAGGTCGGATCGATAAACGGATTTCACTATCATATTCAGAGGTCGAAACACTGTAGGAATGGTATATTATCAGGGGCCAATGCTCCCCTCATGTTCGAGATTTTTGGCGTTGTTCTCATTGTACCCCCTAAAAATTCCCGAATGAAAGGTCGGATGGACAAATGGACTTCACCATCTTGTTCAGAGGCCCAAACACTGTAGGAATGGGGTATTTTCAGGAGCAAATACCTCCCACCCACCCCATATTCGAGATTTTTCGTATTGTTTCACTGGATTCCGATATTAGCTTAAATGTTAGAAATACAACTCTCGCTATAGCTTGATACTTAAGGTCTCGGACTCATACAGGCTACTAAATGTTGTCGATTCGGATCCGCATATCTACTTTTTTTTTCTCTTAATCTCTTTTTCTCAATCTCCGCGTGGGTTTTTTTTTCCTTACGTTAATGTACTTCCCTTTTTTTATCATTATTTTTAATTTTTTTTATTAAGAACTGTAAATTATTTAGAAATTAATACACATGGAAAGATAAGCAAACAATATATCCTACAAAAGAAATAAGTAGAAGAATGAGCTGCAATTGCATCAGCCAGATGTAAAGACAGATAGATTTATAAGATTTTTTATTAAATAAAGTAAAGTAAAGGAATTTTACGAAAATCTAGAATTTCTTTAGACAAAATTCAATGAATGTCAAGTAAAATTTGATAAAATAGCCATTCTTCTTAGATAACTCACAAATTCCCTTAGCTTTTTTTTTTAATGTTAACAGATTCTTTATATTATAAGAATAATGCAGTGTTTGTTCTTTTGAATATGAAAAACTAGATTCTAAATTAGAAAATAATAATTTTGATGCATTGTATTGTCAAAAATTGTTATCTTTATTATAAATTCCTTTTATTTCTTATTTAACAACTATTTAAATAATCATTTAAACTTTTAAAATAAAATTTTAGTTGTTGGAATTTTGATTTGCTTTTTTTACCGTTAACTTTTTGATTTAATTCAATTCGTACAAAACATGTGACTACTGATTAACCAATCACAATCGTTCTAAATAGCATTTAAAATCATCTACTTATATAAATAAAATACTAAACAGTTAAATTTCAATGTTGGGAAATCTCTGCTCTTACTTTCATATTATAAAAAAAGTTAATGATAAATCACAACGATATCAATAAATTATAAGTCTTCTTTTTTCATTTGGGTAAGTATGTTACACTATAAAATGTAAGTTAGGCTATCATTAATAATTATTAATAAATCCTTTAGAACAAAATCGTAAACATAATGCTGTGTAATACCGTGTGTGGAAATGCTGAACATAAAATATAACAGGGCCGATGATAAACAGTGGAAGCACTGCTCGAAACATGTAAACGGTTACATGTTTAATGCTTTCATTTTTAAATACTGTTATTTCAAAGTGTATTATCGTTTATATTTTACGTACAAATCATAAATATTCCTTATCAATCTGCACCGTCAATTATGGCATGCAAATTCACTTGATTTCTGTTTGTAGATGCTTTGACTGTGAGGATTCTCTTGGTGGTGCTGCAGAGAATTAACACCATTCGGGAATTTCCCGCGATTACCGATGCTGCTCCCCTACGGGAATGAGTAGCAGTGTCAAAGCATTATCCAATCAAACGTTGTTTAACTCGCTAGACACTAGGGAACTCAGAAAATTTAATTTCACTTATTTCCTCAAAGCTTATTGTGATTGAATGTGAAACAATAAGCAGGACAATAAACAAAAATTAGGACGTCCAACCAATCAATAATCCCTTAGTTTTTAGTTAATGCTTTGCTGACGTAGTCTTTAACAAAGGCGCCTGTTCGGCGGCACGAGGAACAGCCAAGTTCAAATGAAAAATGAAATTTTCATCTCCACAATACATCAAAAATCGATTTATAATCAGAACATATGGCACTCTCCTGTCTTCGCTTGCCAAATCGAACAAAAAAAAGTATAGGAGGAATTTTCGGGAAAAAGCATTCCAATCCTATTACAGGAACTTGTGAATCCCATTGTCTAGCATTCAGCATTCGAACGAAAAACACTTAGAAATGAGGAAGAATAATCCACACAAGTGAATTACAATGTAGTCGAAAACAATCTTCTACCAAAATCTTCTTACAATTTCTTACATTGCATCAAATCAAAGAGATTCCTTAAGCAAACAAAAGATTTAGTTATTTCTTTCTCCGCAAAAGAAAAAAAACAACCGGTTTTCTAGAAATCAAAAAATAGTGTCCAATGATTCATTTAAACAAATATGAAAATTTTTAACGCGAAAGGATTTAACACTTTCTAGTTGTAAGGGAACGCAATAACAAGAATCCAGAAAAAATTGATTTTTTTATGAAATTTTTTTATTAAAATTACTTTAAACAAAAATTAACCTGCTCATGCACGCCTCATCAGGATTTTTAATTTGATACGACATTGATCCATTTATCTCACGTGGTTCACCAGAAAAAGGGCTTACAGTGTATCATATATAGGTAGATATTCGATTGTAAATTTTCTCAGCAATTTCATATTTAAACTTAAATTATTGTAAGCTAGATAATTAATGATATTGCTAATAGCCCATCAGATAATAACTGTAGTAAAATTTGTCTTTTGTAAATGTTTAATAAAGAAAGAACATTTTTGTTTAGAAAACTTGCTAAAGATGAATATTCAGAAGTTATGGACGTATTTACACTAAATATAACGAAGTTGAGGAGACCATTTTTAATTAAAGCTTTGTATTTAGAAAAAAAGTCAGCAGTGGAATAGCAGTAAACGTAAGAAGTTAAATAACTAAAATATGTAAAAATACACAGTTTATTTTATACTGTCGAATCGCATCTATGAAGATACGGGAACTGTAAAAACATGTTGAGTGTTCTGATTCTCGCAATTTTCGCTTGAAAAAGAATTGTATTCATGAATTTATTAAAAAAAGAAACTTAAAGTGAAAAAGAATTCTTTAATAAACTGGTCAATTAATAGAGAAAGAAAGAAAGACTAGTTTGCTATAACGATAATTAGATCGTTACTCTAATTAGTCTTCTCTAATTAGTTCTTCTCTAAAAAGAGAAACTTACTCTGAAAACTGAACCCTTCCAATACTCAGTCTGCTACTTTGTGTAACATAAATACATGTTTTAATTAATCATTTCTGAAATTATAATCGATCATGCGAAAAGGTCGAAATTACTCGCCATTTTAAGCATTTGATATTACTCGCCATTTTGATATTAAAATAAATATCAGTAATTACATTGGCAAACTTAAATTTAAATTATTACGTAATATTAAAATAAACTGGAAAAGTTTTCAACAAGTAGCAACACTGAGGACTGACGTAAAAGGCTTCGACAGTTACAACCAATGAGATTTCTCTTTTAACTGTGATAATTATTCTAAGGATTGGACGAAGATTTTTTGACGCCATTAAATTGAATAATTGACCAGACGGAAAAAGAGAAAAACATCAAAACAGTTTTTTATGGTTAATTTTTAAAGTCCTCTCAGTAGTGTTTGTACATTTGTTTGTGCATTTGCAAAAGTTTCTCTTTTGATTTGGGTATTTAAAGCCCTCCACTGCCCAAACTGGGAGTTGGAGCCCCATCAGTCAAACTTCGTTCGACTCTCCATCACCTGATTATTGTTTAAATACGATTCATTTTAAGTGAATCAAAGCATAAGCAGCTGATTAAGGATTCACTGTTAAAGAGAACGAGATAATAACATGGCCAAGAAATGACAAAGAAATCAATTGTTTAGATTCCAAAGCATTGCTAAAGGAATTTTTTATTGCGTTCTTGGGCTAAGTTTTCGACATTTCGAAAGATTTCAAACATCGCATCGCCCAGAATCCTCAAATATGCATACCAACTTCTAGAAGATCAACATATTTCGGAAGGAAAGAAGGATTCAGATTGACTGAATTGATGACCCTTACTTTCCTATTTTTTGAAAAATAGAATAATAACATGTAATATAATGAGCTTCTTATCATTAAATGTCTTTATTGAGGCTGTATTTTTTATAAAGGTAAATATTTAAATTTTCAGAGATGGTTTATGTAGTTTTACTTAGAACAGAAGTGCTTGCACAAAAAGACTTCGAAAATTTGGTCTTTTGCTTTATTAGTAATAGTTGCTTATTTACATTTACACGAGAAACTAATCCTAAGATTTGATGTTAAACAGATAGACAATGAAAATTAACTCTCAGATCTTTCGTAGTCTTATTTTTCGTAATTGAGATTTATTCCTTACAACAAAGTTAGACAACATTCTAAAATATCTTATCTTCATTCAAAAAGATTTAATGAATCCAGAATTTTTTTTCTAGATTTTTTTTCCCATTTGTAATATATTTTTTAATTAATTAAAGATAGTAAACTCATTTTGTCAGTAAATTTATTTATCTTATTTATTGTATTTTTTTATAATTTTTTAACTAATTTGCTATCTTGCGAGCATAGATTCCCTCCCACAAAAAAAAGCTCCCAAAATAAAATTTATAAAAAAATTTTATAATTGTATTTTTATAATTTTTTTTATTTTTTAAATTTTTATATTTTATATTTTTATAATTTTTTGTAATTATAATTTTTATAATTTTATTGCTTTTTCGTTTATTAGCATAACATATACTAATGAAAAATCTCAACAGATATTGCACTTTTTGATACTATCTCGTCGAATTATTTCCAACTGACTGAATATGATATTCTATTGTTAAGTTGTCACAGTAACGCCTCACTGGCGTCATGGATTTGGAATCCATCGCCACGGAGACTTCCAAATCTCTATATAATTATGTAGAAAACATGGCCTTTGATGGTTGTGGCCATTTTTGTGGTTCTAACTTTTCTTTAAAAGTGTTAGAACCAGTGAACGATTTGATGGGGGGATTTTCCCCCACTGGCTTGAATCATCCCAACATCTGGATCTGAATGATATATCCCTGGTCATGGATAATTTTTTCCCATCCACTGGACAAAAAATTGTTTTGACAACAATTATATTTTTTTTTTGACTCGAAACAACATCGGACAAGCAGCTAGCCCGACCCGACAACGCCAAGACGAGGCTAGAATAGTCAAAGGGAGGTGAGATTCACATCTCGACCGGAATACATCTAGAATAGTAACTTCCAGGGGACGAAACACAGAAGAAGAAACAAACAGCCATTCCACTACAGGGATTCGAACCCAGGTGCCAGTACACTGGCCACACGACAGACCGCCGTCTAGACCGTTCGGCCAAGCCGCCTTGAAAACAATTATATATTTATAAAAAATAAAATTAATATTTTGTACTAATCGGAAGGAAAAATTATTTGCGGTAAATAAAATTAAAGATGCAAAGAAGCCTAACTCTACTTGCATGGTAAGAAATCGTTAATTTTTTTTTTGTCTTAAATTAAATCGGTTGAATTACTTTAAAACCTTAAATATTCTAAACTTAATTAGTGAAACAGCGAAATCAGAACAACTGTCAGAACAAAGAATAACGGTTTTGAATTCTAACCTTTTCATTAACAACGTTCTGAGTTTACCAGAAAACTTGCTAAGATTTTTTCCGTTACTCAACGTACATTCCTTCATCAATAAGACCTACACCTTCGTAACACGTAAGTTTCTGTGTGCCTGTAAAGCAGTTTTCAGGAGAGGCATGATATACATATTTAAAATTTTATTTCTGGTAGTGAATCCATTATGCAATCCTTCCCTCTGATAAAATCACAAAGCGCACACTGGTTAGAACCAATCATTGAAATTCCAAAAACTATTAATAAATTTAATTTAGTAATTGATTTATTACATCAAGAGAAATACAAATTCTCTGAAAAAAAACTTCAAGTCTACAATAATAAACAATTATGCCTTTTTATTTTTGTTTGGTTCTTAAAGTCGTGAAAACGATTAAAAAAAATCTTTCATTTTTAATTATCATAACGTAAGAATGATATAAATTTTAAAATGTCCTCAAATATGCAAAGAGTAAAAATTAAAGATTTAGGATCTTAGTTCATTGCTCCCTTAGTCACTGATCTTATGAAGGAAAAAAAAAACTCCTAATCGACTTTATACGATAGTTTATTTCTCAAAGAAGTCACCATGCTATTTAATTATTATCTGGGGGCACGGCAGTGCCCCCGCCAAGACGAGCCGAAGGCAAGAAGGGCACTACGTACCTTTTCTGGAAGTGTTTCGTCGTATTTTCGAACCCTCATAGCTTCGGCCTAGATAATACTAGAGAGCTCAAATTTTCAGGATATGATGCAGTTACCAGACTAATGAAATACGCTAAGTTTCATTTATTTAGCTTTTATACTTTGGATTTTATTAATACCTAAAATACGTCGATTCCGTCACTGACTGACTGACTGACTCATGATCATCAAAACCTCTAGGGTACTTCCTGAAGTCCTAGAAAGCTGAAATTTGATATGCAGGCTATGATTAGCACACAAACAACAAAAAAATTAAGAAATCCGTAACTTTCACATTCCAACCCCTCATAAAGGGAGGGTCTGGTTATGTATTATCGAACCCTCATAGCTTCGGCCTGGATAATACTAGAGAGTTCAAATTTTCAGGATAAGATGCAGTTACCATACTAATGAAATACGCTAAGTTTCATTTATCTAGCTTTTATACTTTGGATTTTATTAAGATCTGAAATACGTCGTATCCTCATTGCTTCGGCCTAAATAATACTATAGCCTGTAACACATAGAAGACAAATGGGGACCACTACCTACAGAGCAGATTTCGGGTCCCCAGCGGACACAACACACAGAAGAAGACGAAAGAAACAACCATGCCACGACCGGGATTCGAACCCAGGTACTGGCGCATTGGACGCCACGGCTGGCCGCCGCCGAGACCGCACGACCACGCCAGCACGGCCCTAAATAATACTGTGTAATAATGTGATTTCGTACAAAAGTGGAAACAGCTTGTATATACAAGTTGACCAATAGAAAAACAGAAAAGTAGGGTATTGAAAAAAAATCCATTTTCTAAATAATCTTAAAACTAAATTTAGTTGTAATAGATAATCCCACCCAAAACATTTCATGTAAAATAAGTTGTCAAGATTCACATGCTCATAACGCTTTCACTGTTAAAAAGTTATCAGATCTCATCTTACAAAAAGAAATGAAATCCCACCCAAAACATTTTATGTAAAATAAGGGGTTGCCAAGACTCGCAAGCTCATAACGCTTTCACTGTTAAAAAGTTATCAGATCTCATCCTACAAAAAGAAATGAAATCCCACCCAAAACACTTCCTGTAAAATAAGTTGCCAAGACTCACATGCTCATAATGCTTTCACTGTTAAAAAGATATGAGATCTCATGTAGAGCCAAGCCCCTAACTCTACGAGGCCTAACTCTACAAGCCCTAACTCTAAAAACCTTATATCTTGGTCAAAAAGTATGGCTTGGCCGTTTCATGGAACTATTTCATCTCACCCAAAACATTTCATGTAAAATACGTTGCCAAGATGCTCATAACGCTTTCACTGTTAAAAAGTTATCAGATTTCATATAGTGCCAATCCCCTCACTATACATGCCTAACTCTAAAAACCCTACTATCTTGGTCAAAAAGTGTGCCTTGGCATACTCCACATCCTTTACATAACTCCATGGGATTGTCTGTGTGACAGCCACGAAACGGCCAAGGCATACTTTTTGACCAAGATATAGGGTTTTTAGAGTTAGGGCTTGTAGAGTTAGGCCTCGTAGAGTTAGGGGATTGGCTCTACATGAGATCTCATATCTTTTTAACAGTGAAAGCATTATGAGCATGTGAGTCTTGGCAACTTATTTTACACGAAGTGTTTTGGGTGGGATATATATATTCTGTTTACCTGTAAGTAATGTAAATTTAAATATATCTAATCGATGAAGTGATAACGCCTAATAATCTATTATTATAATAGGTTATCTTCACTACTATTACAAAGCTCAAGAGTTTGTATGTTTGAACGTGCTAATCTCAGGAACTACCAGTCCGATTTGAAAAATTCTTTTTGCGTTAGATAGCCCGTTTATTGAGGAAGATTATAGGCTAACTGACATCACGCTACGACCAATAGGAGCGGAGCAGTAAACTTAAACGTCAATCAACGGGTGCTGCGGCGGCGACGGAGCGGCTTGGCTGCACGACGAGAACCGAACATTACCGAGAAGGACCTAATTTAACGCGAGTGACAACGCGGGGCACAGCTCATTAATAATAAATTAAATCCTTTACAATATAAAAATAACTAAGGAAATATAATTGTCAGACTGTTTCAAGACAGTCATTAAAATGAAGTCAAAAACCAGTTTCGAGTTTAAACCAGTGAAGCCGTTTCACTTATTCTTCAAAATGGCGGAATTCTTAATGGGTTAAACTTCAGATTTCGCTACCACCAATCGGCGTATTCGCAAGGATACATTGGTTGATGCCATTTTACTACTTTCGGTCCTGCGAAACGATACATTATTTATTCCATGTGCTTATGAATATCACGTGGTTTTTTGTTTTTTTTGTTTTTTTTCAACCACAGTCATACATTCGATTTCGTTCTCTTTAACTCCACGTGAAAATGGATGCGGGAATGAAGGGGCATGAAAGGTAGAGCGCAGGTTTGTGTGATTTTCTTTTTCTGGGAAGGCTGAGAGATGGATGTAAGAAAGATGTAATTGACTTTTGTATGTATATTGAATGAATTGGTAAGGGTTACGTTCATCCATTCAACGTCAGGAGCCGAAGGCTCCTACCGCGAGTCGTGACCCGTCAGCATATGTTATCTCAATATCGCAGTTAGTCAGATGAGGGCTAGTTTTTCTAGTAAAAGATCGTGCAAAACCATTCTTAAATAAGCTTACCCGCAAAGCTCATTATACTTTTCAATGCTTAATTCAATAATTTTCAAATTCATTCTTAATTTCAAAATTTTTAAATTCATTTTCACACGAAACTCCATTGTCGACCATCTTAAAAGTAGTGCAAACACTACTGTGTCGATACTGCGAAAAGTAGGCCAACATCCAGTGATACCGTAATCTGAAGTTTAACCTTCTCAAGGTAACATGATTGTGTTTTATATCAATCGGATCTTAAAAATCTTCTTTCTGAATTATAAATAAAGTTTTTAAGTATTACAGGCATAAATTATTGCAAAAAAAAAACAATTATTAGTATTGAATGTACATAAATAATATATATATATACTGTATATATGTATATATGTATATATGTATATACAGTAAAACCTCGATATAACGCTCCCGCTTATAGCACTATCCCGTTCTTTACGCTCCTTTTATACGTTCCCTAGAATTTTCTATACATCGCTGTATACTTTTACCCTCTTATAACCCTTCAAATCCCGCTTGTAGCGCTTTTTTATATCGAAAAGAAATGTAACCCTGTAAAGATTCTTTTTTTTTCCTGGTAGGAGGGAATCTTTGAACTCTGTGAAATGCGGGTCCATGACACAGTTGTGCAAAATGTCGAAGCAGAAATCCCTTTCTATAAGTGAAAAATTGCAAATTCTCCGTAAGCACGACGAGAATTCTACAGAAATCAGAAGGATTTCGCAGAATCTCTAGGAATTCCCTCGTCCAGTCTGCGAACAATAATGAAAAACAGGGATGCAATTACCGATGCAGCGAAGGGTTGTTGCAAACGTAAAAAAGTAAAGTGTGCACTAAATCTGCCCCGAAAATATATTAGTATTGCTCCTAGTGGGAGCTTAATTTGACCGCGTAAACCTTTTCCTTCATCTATTCCTTTATGCAAAAATCCATCGGCATATGGTCTGGTGATCTGGGTGGCCAGTGTATAGGACCTCTACGACCGATCCATTTATTTGGGAATTGGTGATTTAAATAGGTGGAAACATTATTTGAAAAATGTGGCGTTGCGCCATCGTGTTGGAAGTACATCCGCGTCGCGTTGCTAGAGAAACATCTTCAAGCAATGTCGATAATTCTTCTTGCAGAAACTGTAAGTACACCAGACATGTTCAGCGATCTTAGAAAATAAACGGTCCAATCAGCTGATCATGAATAATACCACAATAATATTAATGCTAAAGCGCTGTTGAAAGTTGCGTTCCACTGTTGCATGAGGATTCACCTCTGCCCATGTATATTGATTTCGTAAATTGTTAATACCATCACGAGTGAACTGTGACTCATCGGTAAATAAAATGTACTTGTAGAGTTGACGATGAGTGTTTAACCAATTCAGTACTCCAAGCGAAGGGATTGTCTCCTGGATGTAAATGCTAATAATCGAACATCTATTAACTTTCTATATACTGTATTTGCACCGTTTTGTTCAGAAATAAATGTTCTACAAATTTTGTTGTAAACTTTTGTGTCTAACCTACTTTACCAACGTTATTGTACGTCAAACGGAAAAACGGTTGTTTCGCGATTCCTCTTTTGTACAAACGCTTACAAACACAGGGAGATACAGTTCTGCGACATGTTTCATTCGATTATTCAGGTAAACAACCATATGAAACCACTGATTTCGCCCCTTAATTTACCTTCCCAGACTTCCAGCAAGTCTTCATTTCATCCAAGGTACTAAATTATGGGCGCAATCTTTCATTAGCCGTAACTCGCTACCGAAACATTTGCGGACCTATGTTTATGTGACTTTGTGTCTTTACTTTTACATGTAGAATGGGCTCCCGAAGTATCTGCATATCTTCGTGAATCATCCTGTATACATATATTTTGTATTGGCTTTTTTCAAATTTCACATCACTGTCAGGTTATAGGATAAATTTGAAAAATGCCAATACAAAATTCAAATCCCTGTTTCTGTGAAGATACAGTCAAATTTATACTCACGTCATCAGCGGCATAGGTGTCAAAAATAAAAATTAAATTAAAAAAATTTAGAAAAACAAAAACGCAAAACTTAAAGACTTTAATCTTTTTTTATCTTGCATATACTTTTTTATTTCCTTTGTTTTTTATATTCTTTTTTTTATTTCTTTTCTTTTTTACCTTTTTTATTTCTTTATTTTATTATTTATATATATATTTAACTGCCATCTGTTTGTTTGTTTTTTTATATATAAATTAAATATATTTAAATATATATATAAAATAAAATAAAGAAATAAAAAAGGATATAAAAAGCAAGAGAAATAAAAAAAGTATTTGTAAGATAAAAAAACAGTACAAAGTCTTTAACTATTGCGTTTTTGTTTTTCTAAATATTCTAAATTTTAATTTCTATTTTTGACACTTCTGCCGCTGATGACGTAAGGATAAACTTGACTGTATCTTCACAGAAACATTGATTTGAATTTTGTATTGGCATTTTTCAAATTTGTCATCACTTTATATGTTTATATGCGGCTTTATATATTTAGTAATATAAGTTAATTTTATTCTTACTTTCTATACTTTCTAAATTTGCTTTGCGAAACTCGAAGAGTAGGTTATTTTGTTTAGTAATATAAGTTAATTTTATTCTTATATTCTTTACGTTCTAAATTTTCTAAATTGCAAATGATTGATTGAAATCTTTGCACTCGAATAGGGCTCATTTGAGTTTGGCCATTTGGATACATTAGAAACAGAATTTAATGTAGATTCATATCTCTACATTCGACAGTATACAGGCAAACTGATACTTCAATATCGATTCATATGGGGGGTGAAAGTACAAGACTGCCAACGAAATTTGAAATACTGTGAATTCTTGTTAATAGCTCTATCTTGCAAACCGTTCGGAATAGAATGAAACACATTTTCAAATGATTTTTTTTTCTTAGAATGGCAGACACATTTCCTGACCTTTCCTCCAGGGAGACCAAACGATATTGAACGATTTGGAGGAACACCAAATTCATCGCACGAAACTATCTAACTAGGGATAAAATACAAAATTTCATGCAATTGCTGTCAAATTAATGTTTATTTAATTTGAAATGATGTTCAAAATGGTTAGAATGAAAATGAGATTTTTATGGAAACATCGTATTTACTCACCAATTGATTTACGCTGGTTTTCAAATTACGTGAAAGCCTCTGAAGCGATTTACCAGCGAATATTCACATGACAGATTTACCTGATATTCATATGACAGATTTACCTGATATTCGTATGACAGATTTGTCGCACAAAAAATTGTTTTCCTGCAAGTGAACCACGGATCATTTCTGGGAGAAATCAGTTTCACAACCATAAATGGAAGTGGTAGTTACGTGCGTTTCGCTGGAAGACTGAAGTATACATTTCACAATCGAACTATCAAATCGATCTACATTTCAAAATCAGCTACTGATTGGTTCTGTAAACTTAAATTCGCTGTAAAATTACTAGGCAATGCGTGAGAACAGTATTTTAGTGTTATTAGTGCAATTTCGATTATACAATCGGTATGCCCAAAACTAAATATGGCGGTTTTGAATTTTCTCTATTTACGAGTCGTTATAAATTTAGTATTAAAATAAAATTAATTACTATTAAAATAAAAAAAAACAAATTATGCTTCGATATGAAACAATTTTTGATGCTTTAATGCATCAAAGTTTTCTGGGAATTTTGTTCATTTTAAAAATTAGATTGGATTTTAAAGTTTGGACCCATGTGTTTGTAGTTTCGCGACGGATTCTGGGAATGAAAAAGCTCCTACGTGATTGGTTCTAAAAAATTTTGTATCATACGACTTCGTAGTGCGACCATTTAATTTGGTCGCAGTTAGACGTGTTTTAATATCTAAATCGGTCATATTTAAAACATCGGACTGAATTCAATGTGAAGTGAAATAATCGTGAACGATATTTATTCATTGCGTGTATGTTTCGCTCGCAAGAATGTTCAAGTGAAATCGAGGACTGAACTCGGCTTTTATATATTGGACTAGTCCGTATGCTTAAGATTACGGAATTTTTAAAAGTAATGATCGTTCAAAAATAAATCTAAAAATATAAATATATAATATAATATAATATATAATATAAAATATAAAAATAAAACAATCATTTTGACTTAGATAATGATAAAAGATAAAGGTCAAATCATTTTGACTTTTAGGCTACTATACAGACCATAGCTCACAGGAGGAGAAGCTTTATATCCCCTCTCCGTCCGTCTGCCGCGAGAAATTCACATCTCAGAAACGACGTATGCTAGAAACATGATCTATAGCTCGTTGAAAAGGTCTTGCCAAGACTAGATCACAGACGTTGAGAACTCTTTCTCACTTATGTGATTCTCAAGTTATAGGTCTCCTCTAGAAAATGATCTTAATTTATAAGATTTATTAAAATCCGATATATTATAAAAATTTATTTCTATATTTAGGTTTGATGTCAATATTTTTTAGGTTGATGTCAATATAATAGTTTATGAATTAGTTCTGTGAAGCCAATTTTTCTTTTCTCTTCTTGAAATAAATCTTACAATGATTGATCTATTTTTATTATAATGGAATCTCCCAAATCTAGAGAGAGCTTCTATTTTTTTCCCTGGGGTTTTAAAATTGTAAAGTTTCGAAATTTTAAAATTCGCTCTGTGTAGAAGCCGTGGGGTATTATGCGATCGCTACTGGGATTGCTGCTTCTACCGCGTTTAAAATTTATTATCAAATTCTTCGTGAATTTGAAAACCTTAAATATTTATTTTAATCAATGTAGAATTTAAATAAAAAAAATCCTTAACATCCACCCCTCTCTCCGCTATCCCATCTTTTTATCTTTTAGTTGAATTCATGTTTACTTGATTTTTATAAGTTGTAGTTTATTAGTTGAGTCCTATAAATTTGAACTCTAGTTAGGCAGAAAATAAATCGAAAATGTAGAATAAGATAATATAATTGAATTTCTTTTAAGTAATATAGAAAATGGTCCAATTGGACAACCTTTCTGCCATTTTTTCTGCCTTAACTAATGGGATAGAGGAATACGGTTTCCAGAATATTCTCTCTCTTAATGAAAAAGAAACCCTTGTTTAATATTCAGTTAAGATCATATTCAGCTATTATAAAGTATAATTCAGCACAAGAGTAATAATTTACAAACATAAAAAAAGAAGAAGTAAGACTAGATTAAATTTAATACTTGTTTTGTAACCTCATTATTATTGAAGTATATGGATGGCTGTTTCTTTCTTCTTCTGTGTTTCGTCCAACGCTGTTCAAGGGGTCACAGAGGTGACCTATGTCAGCGGATTCTTCTCACAAATATAATATAATAATATCATGATATTGTTTTGAGCTGTTGGTCATTGTTTATGAATTAATAAAATAAATTAACAGTTAAGTATAAGTCTTGCTAAATATATGAAATGACTATCATTTTAATATTGTCTAAAAGTCGGATAAAATTAACCAAACTTAGATTTCATGAATATTTTGAAGAGATGAAATTCAAAATATTGTAGATTTTATCGAATCTTTACATTACTTTTCAATATGCGATGGACAGAGAGAAAAGAAATTAGAGCCAAAAAGAATAAAAGAGAACGTCTCAAAAAAGCAATTTTGAGCCAAACTGTATACAACATCCCATTTTTGACCACGATAACACAACACTATTTATCTTGAGAATCTGAACCTTTTTTTTTTTGGTAGAATAGATCATTATAAAGAATATCTCTATAGATTTGAATGTTTGATTGTATACGACCAATAGATTGGAAGCTTGGCGCAAACATATGTCAAAATACCTCATCGATAAAAAGCAGGATTTTATCGGAAATTTCCGTTTAGATTTTACTATGTACAACTTTTTTAACAAATTTTTATGTTCTCTTAACATGGACATATTCGAAAATTCGCACGCCAACTGTATTTTCACTGCATGAATTCCGTAGAATTACCAGAGAATTCATTAGATTTATCTAAATTTGTTTTATTAATATGAATAACAAAATATTTCTTAGATATTTAAATGTTGTAGATTTACAGCACAGATATTTAACAGATAAATCAGCCTGGAAATCTCAATTTCTCAGCGTTTTGACAGAACAAACCTCTTCCATATTGAATAGAAAACGTTTCTTTTCACCCTCTCTTTTAAGATTCTCTGTACGCTGCAGCGTTCCATTGAATATCAGAAATGAAAGTCACAGATTCCGATAAAAAGAAGATGCTTTTGATTCACTTTTTAAAAATGAAAAGCAACCAACTTCGGAAACACGGTAACAAAGCAACCAATAGAAAATTTACTGTATTGAAATTTGCATAGAAAATTTTTGTGTTTCTATTCATAAGGAGAAACTCGACTGCCAAATAATAAATTGAATGAACTTCTTATTTCTTTTGATGTCTGTGGGGGATTAACATGAAACAGTATTTTCATGTTAATCCATCAAAAATAAAGTTCAGCTTAGTATCAAATCAAAAACTGGAAGCATTTAAAATTTTTTCATATATAATTCTTTCATATTATTTTGATTTATAGTGAAGAAATAAGTATTAGCCAATACACAAATGAATTTCAAAAATATAACAAATTATGATTAACAAAATCATACTTATATATTCTGGAGCTTTCGAGCTGTCTTCGCTTAGCTCATTTTCAACAAAATGTATATGGGACCAAGAGTGCTTGGTCCAGTATACACAGGGTGTCCCAGGAGGAAAGGTCAATATTTTAGGAGGTGATAGTATCGGCAATTTTAGGCCAAAAAGACCATATGAACCAGGTCCTACTCCGAATGGTTTCCGAGATAGAGTAATTTTGAAAATACAGTTTCAAAATGAAAGAAAATTCCCCAAATAGCTCAGTGCATCTTTAATTGTGTGTGTTTTTATCTTTATTTTTACTTATAACTATTGAACCACTTTCTTGGATCTTCTTGAAATTTTTATGCGACAAGAGATTATCTAATTTTTATATTTGACCATCCGCAAGTTGGTCCGTCTCGAGAAATTAGCGTAAGAAGGTTAATAGAAAAGTCATTACAGTGGATTTTTCTGGATGTATTAAATAATGAGAACTAATCCTTTGGTTCATCCACTTGCACTAAATTTGCATTTGTAACTAAATAAAGCGGATTTAATTAATTTGTCATAAAATGGGAAATGTATATTTGGTTGGTTTCGTCAAAATGATATCTCAATCATTGATTTTGATGAAGTATTAAGGGAGATAAAAAAAACAAAACAACCTTTGATAAATAATGTATGAGAAGTTGGCTTATTTTTGTTTTTTATTGTAATAAATGGTTTATTTTTATTAAAATATAAATCTTTATTTGTTTTTTTATCTGTTCTTATTAAATAAACGATGAAATATCATTTTAAAGCGCATTTTTATTCAAAAAAGGATATATTTGAAGTTTACGACGCTACAGCATTATTTGAAATGTTTCGCTTTTGAAAGATAAGTCGCTTCTGTTAAAGCGTGTCTACATTTTTACAAAAAGGTTTTTCAAATAATGTTTTTTAACGAAAATATTAATTTTAAACAATTTGTTTATTTTTCGTCATTAGCGGTGAACGTAATCTTCAAAATGATATCTCAATCATTGATTTTGATGAAGTATTAAGGGAGATATGGCGAACCGACAAAAAAAAACACATTTGAGAATTATATACGGCGATTAGGCTCTAAGTTCTTTTAGGAACTTCTCATCCTTCATAGAATTTTGAAGTTTATTTATTATTTTTTTTTTTTTTGGATATAATTCGAAAAAAACAAAAACAAAACGAAACCACCCCAAAAATGAAAACAACCTGTTTCGTCAACGGCATTTGAAATCTAATGATGTAAGTTACGACGTTTCCCAACAAAAGAAAAAAAATATTAGACAAATCTCCTTTCGTTATACAGCAGTTTCAAATATCATGTCTACAAATAGAAAAATCGAATATCGAAGAAATGATTTGGTTTTTGTGTATTTACCAAACATTTTCATTACGTTTGGATTAAAGATTGTAAAGGAGTTTATGTAATGATGAGGATAAGAGAAATAAAATAAAACAAAAATTTCTTTTCAAGTTTCCTTTTTTTCTGAACCTACACAAGATGTAATTGGCGTACCAGCTTTAACGTACATAACATATTGATCAAAATTGATGAAAAAATAAAAAGGAAAGAAAAGAAAAGAAGTTCAGAACAAAAATCAAATCTTATAAAAAAAATAGCAGCAGTTATTTAAAGGCTAACGAGATAATAAAATGGGAAAAACAAATATTTAAAGGATCAAATAACCAGAAAAAATATAAGTACGTTTATAGGAAACCAAGAAATTGTGGATTTTTTCAATTTAACGAAATTCAAACATCAATGTCTTTTGGCATTTCAATTTCTATTTCAATAAATCCTTTATATATTAACATTTAATAAGATATTCCTTATAAACCTATATTTCCGAAAATTCAATTTTCTAAAACAATAGATTTTGAGTGTATTGTATTCTAAAAATTTTAAGTTCCTAATATTATTTTTTCTTCAATGTATATGCATACAATGCTATCTGGTATAACGAAACTAAACATCAACACCCAATACCATACGTGTACAAAACAAAATTAAGACAATTTAATAAAAAAAGATTTACAATCCAAGACAGACTGGACTTTATATTTCATAGAATTAAATCTAATTGGTTCTTGTGGATGAATACCAATCATGCAACATAAAAATGTCATCACTTCATCAACAGATATATTCCGTTAAACAAAATTTTGATTTTTGAAAAAAAATAGTTGTTGTTTAAAATGAAAATAAGTTTAACGTGCCCGATGATTCAAAGAAATCGGAAGGCATAGCGTTACAAGATAGGACTCGCACCCTAGTCTCTTCCTAGACCAGTCTCTTCCCGGTGACAACTATGGGTGCGAATCCTATCTTGTAACGTTGTGCCTTCGTTTTACTTATTTCTTTAAATATTTATTGTTCTTTGATATAAAAGGTAAAAGTCCTTAAAAAGAATTTTGTAATTCCAAGTCCTAGCTTCTGAAATTAGAAGTTATGTTGAACACAATATCTGTTAACATAGAAATTAATTAACTATTAATTTTGGACTATCAAGTAAATGAACAAAAGAAAAGGAAAAGTGAAATTAAGAATTTACATGTTTGTGGACTTTAATAATAAATAAATAAATAAGAAAGCGAAAAATAATATAAAAAACGTCGGAAAATCGTAAAGAATATTTGCAAGCACAACAAAGCTTTAATATTCACTTAATCGCTGAGAGTAAAAGAAAGAGATTTGAGCTCGTACCATGTTTGGAACAAATTGAAATCATCTGATGTCGAAAGGTAGTGTCAAGTCGCAAAAGTGTCTCATCGGCGATCTGCTTCGGGGAATGTTGGCAATTGATAACAAGAGCGAAACGTCGAAAAGTGAACAGTACAAAATGGAGTACGACTGTCTTAACATTGAATATTGATAACTAAATGCATTGATACAGTGTTATACAAGAAAGAAAGCATACATCAGTAACTAGTAATGATTCAGAGAAATCTCAATGTAAAAAATTTCAGAATAATGTAATTTCTTCAAATAAAAAGATAATGAACGACATCAAAGTAGAAAAATAACATGGCACCTCCAAACTGAAAGGAAATAACAAAAAATATATAAAAAAAATTATATAAAGGCATTCATATGTTGGCTTCTTGTCGGCCTCAATGAATGTCCTAAAAGCAAGGAATCTTAAATAATCCTCAAAAAACGCCTAAATTACAAGATGCGAGGCCAGGTATGTAGCAGGCGACATCCCGGAACGCCTGTTTCTCGCATTATGATTTACAAAACGCTGAAAAGTAGCCTAAAAATTAATAGATATAAATTGTGTAGTGGCTTATATTTTGAATGCAACATATCTTCATATTTTTAAATTTGTTGAGTTTTAGATTAAATCATTGTCAAAATTAATTAATTCAGTTACTGTTATCACAGCAACCAATCACTGCTACCCGTCAGGTAACATTTTGTGGAATGTGACTTTTTTAAAATTTAGTTATGGGAAAGTCGGTTCAATTCCTCTTTAAAGGCAAGAGATGGTATGGGGACTGAGCAATTGTCATGTGATCGACTAGTGATGTACTTTCAGCTGCCAGTGCTGCTATTGATAGTAGTTGCGTCGGTGCCGTAACGCGTGTTTGCTGTAAACACATTTCTGAACGTAAATCGGAAGTGGAAATGCAAAGAAGATTTGGAGCCGGGTTTGGTGTTCCACGATAGGGTCGAATTTGTTTTCGAAAAATAGTCGAAAATGGTGTTAAAAGCTTAACATCATCGTCAGTTTTAATACCAGAGTTGTTATTACGAATGAGTTATTATAAGCTAATTCAATGTTAACTTTATTTTGTTCAAAAATGAAATGAAACCTAAAAATTGCATAATTAAGCTGTTCTTGTAACGAATATACTTCTTTATTATTAACAATCACTTCCTACATAACACAATTTAAAAAACAGTTCACTGAACCATCCTGTACAAAATTTATTTTTCACATCAATAAATCACCAATATTTTCCTTCAACCAGCAGCGAGCTCAAGAATTTGGAATCGAAGGGTTCGAAAATCCTAGCCTTTCAAGAAAGTTTTGTTCTTTTCCCGAAAGGGGGTTATACATAAAACGATTGCTTTCCAAAGAAAAAAGGTTAACAATGCCAAATTTCTTTTTTTTTTTGTGATGCGATGAGAGGTTACAACCCCCTTCATTGCTCAATACTTCGAACATTTTTGCTACAGACTGTAGTCACCTTCACTGAAATTTCTCCATCACTAATTTATTTCTCTATCAAATCTCTATCTAATCACTGTCACTATAGCATTTCACGGCTGTTAGTCCTTCAAACATATAGCCCAGTAGCATTAATATCATGTATGCTTTCCCACTGAATAGACCTACTTTAAACTCAATCAATTTTTAACAGCATGCCATTCTTATGTAAATACAACTTATATTGACTAGGTTCCGCTTTACTTTCGTACAGTTCATTTTTGCAGTTGTTTCTCGTTTCGGAGCTTGTACTGCTTTCTTTCTTTTCTTTTTCTTTTGGTAAACATCAACTTTAATCCTAGGAATCTATTCGAATTTTTTTTATTGTTTTGTTCGTAGGAATACAAGTCAAATATTATTGTCGTAAGATAAATGTAAGACTGGTAACTATGTTCTTTTTCAAAGATGTTTCTAGATTTCTTCGATTTCAGGCCATACTTAACATTTACATTAAAATGGATAGTTCTTAACTTAAATTAACCTTTCACTTTTTTGTTGTAAATGAGACTTCTTGACGGCGAAAGATTTCAAAATCTTCAATTCCTTCCAAATAATGCATTGTTTCTAAAAAAATGTCAGTCTCAAGTTTTATTGGATTCCTTTTCCTTGGCTTCCTACGAGTACATATCGAGAATTTAGTAATACTTTATTCAAGATATTCTCTGTATGCTAAAATCTACTCGTCAAGTAAAGTAGAGGGAAGATATGTCGAATCATTATTCCTTATATTCTGTTAGAAAAAAAAATGGGTAATTTAATAAATTACCAATGTTTCTCAGTAGAACATTCTTTGTAGCTATTACAAAGAATCATCATATCTTTCATTTGAATATCCGTAAGATAATAAAGTGCTAAGAAAGAAAGTGTTCAATGCAATATTTCCTGCAATTTTGTCTTCCAATTGCTCGAAGAATTAGCTTATTAGTTGATTGGATATGTGACAGCAGAGCATTCAATCATTCATCTTTCTCTACAATCAGATGAATCAGGTCAGTTGTTGATAAGTTGTTGATCGTGTCTACGCGATGATTTAGCAAACGCCTACTTTCAACTAAAATCTATTGAGAATCTTCCTCGATAACTTCCTAATATCGAATCCTTTATAACGATGTTCCATTTACAATGACGTTTCGTTGGCAGTAGTGCCCTTTAAAACATTTACATAAAACCATAACTTTCATCATTTCCAAACATATTACATGTATTAACGATCTGCATGTATTTTTTGACATCTTACGACGTTGTATTCGGTAGTGCTTAGAAAGCAAATGATTATTTCTAGTTTTTTTAAAGAATAATTGGATTGCTTAGAAGAAAAAGTGTTATTATAAGGGACAGACAAATTTTATAGAATACAACCAAATAAAGTGCTTTCAAGTTAAAAAAAAATTACAGTAGACTCTCGATTTGTCGAACTTCGATATCTCGAAAACCTTGATATGACGAAAAATTATTTTGCCCCTTGATGATATTACATATTCATCTTTTAATTCTTATGTCGAAGAGTTTTCACTCAAAACCTTATACGTCGAATATTTTTCGAAGTAAAAAATGAATTTTTTAGGAAAAATCGCCGTGTCAGTTGTGTCTAAGCAAATAGAGGTATTTTTTCAAGAATCTCTCACACCCTTCATTATCTCTCTGAGGGGTAAAGGACGATTCCGATAAATCCATCTGGTCGATAACTCCATTTTGGGAAAGGAGGGTGCGAGTGTGCGCTATTATGTCTCGCCAGTCATTTGTTACATTGTTGCTTAGGCGTGTTGTTCTAAATTGTTCAGAATTTACTGCGTATGGTTAAGGTAGTCGGCGAAAAACGTTGGGGAAGTTATATAACGTGTCAGTGAATCGCCTGTTGTCTCAAAAATGGAAAATTCCAAAGAAAAGAAAACAGTGAGCGTTAAGCGAAACAATTTCAATATAATTGGTTGAAGAACAATTTCAAAAGACATGTCGCCAGGCCACGATACTGGACTTTTTTAAGAAATTCTACCAATGTAAGTTCATTGTATTTTACTAATTCTTTTCAGTTTAATGTAATTATTTTCGACTACTTTTAAACATTAAAATTATCATTGCTGTATTTAGATTTAGACTTATTGTCAACTAACATTACATATTTATATTTATTCTCATCTACCAAGACTCTAATTTTTGGAATATTATTCCGTATCTGGTGTTTTTACGTGAAATTTTATGTTTTGGTTATCTCGAAAACTCGCTATCTCGAATTTTTTTTAGCCCCTTCAACTTCGACATATCGAGAGTCTACTGTAGTTCTTTTTTTTTTCAAGTTACGTAAACCTCCTCACGTATTACTTAAAATAATTAATATTAAATTATTGTTTTTAATTTTTTAGGTTTCATTAAGAATTGCAGTGTCAGAACAATGTAATTGGAAGGAAATGATTCTTTATTCTCGTTCTTTCTCTAAATAAAGTAAATAATAAAAATCCATTACAAGATTATTTCTAATTTTTTAGTTGAAATGAAAATTAAATGTTTTTTGTTAATTACTAATTTATGTAGAGAATTTTTTATGGAACTGAATTTTAATTCTGTTTTTTTTTTTCTCTCATAAAGAAAGGAGTACGGGGAATAGAAGCAAGTTATTTTAAACTTACTTATATTTTAATACTATTTTTTTTTCTAAATTGTTTATTGTCAACGGATTAACTTTCAGGGCACTTTCCGTTAAAAGAAAAAAAAAATAGGAAAAAATTGGATACATTAATATACAATAAATTGTAATAAATACAGAAGTACATAATAATAATAATAATAATAATAATAATAATAATAATAATAATAACAGACCAGACATCACACTTGTTGATAAGGTCAACAAACAGACCTATCTAATTGATATTGCAGTGCCTATCAGCAAGAACATGCAGAAAACTCACGCAGACAAGATCAGTAAATACACTGATCTAGCACACGAGCTCCAGAAGCAGTGGAGGCAGGATCGAGTACGTGTTGTACCCATCGTTCTGTCTGCCACTGGTCTGGTGCCTCACACATTGCACCACAGTCTCAGCACACTAGGACTTCACAAAAACACTTATGCACAACTGCAGAAGGCTGTGGTACTCAACACTACACGCATAGTTAGGAAATTTATGGACACAAGCACACATCCCTAATCATTCTTGCACACATCTTTACACTTGGCAGTATGTGCTTTGGTCCTTGACCCGCCATATTGTTTTTGCTGGGGAAACCCAAGGTTTGAAACATAATAATAATAATAACAAACAGACTAGATCCACCGACACAATCAGGTAGCGTCGATCGTTCATCAACAGCTAGCACACAAACACTCGCTTATTAAGAACATGGTTTCGTACTGTAAGTATACAAAAGTACTTAGCTTAAAGGTACAAAGCTTATTAGAGTCATCCTCACATAAGCTGTACTGGGACCGTCTCGTTCGCACAAGCAAAAAACCATACATCACAACAGACCTGACATTGATATAGCAGTGCTTATCAGCAAGAACATGCAGAAAACTCACGCAGCTTCAGAAGCAATGGAGGCAGGACTGAGTACGTTTTATACCCATCATTCTGTCCGCCACTGGTCTGGTCTCTCACCCATTATTCCACAGCCTCAGCACTCTAGGACTTCACAAAAACACTTACGCACAACTCCAGAAGGTTGTGATACTTGTGAAACAACAAGTTAGGAAATTTATGGACACAACCACACATCCCTAATCCTCCTAGCACACTTTTTGTTACACTTGTGCTTTGGTCCTTGACCGGTCGTGTTGTCTTGGCTGGGGAAACCCAAGGTTTGAAAATTTTAAATAATAATAATAATAAACTTAGATATGATATATAAATAAATAAGTTAAATTTTTAGAATTTAAAATTTGTTTCACTTTGATAAAAGAAGAAAACTAAATAAAATTTTTGCTGTAATTTTTTTTCTTTACTATTTCTGTAATTTACAATTTTTTAAAGCTTTGAAACCTTTTAAAAATTCACTCTGACTATGTAATAAATAATTTCATGGTTGACATCTACCTTTTCTTTTCTATATCAATTATTTTTTTTCAGACTATTAACTTAAAAAACAAGTATTTAGGAATCAATTTTACAATTTAAAAGAAATTTTAACACTTTTGAATGTTTATATGTTTACAGTTTTGATGAATTCCCGTATTAATGTCTATTTATATTTATCTTCGAAAACTATTAACAGATAACAGGAAGTTTCATATATATATTTTTAATTACAGTAGAGTCCCCTTAATCCGGAATAGATGGGACCGGACCATGACCGGATCATCGAAAGTCCGGATTAAACGGAATTTGCCTTGAAATGCACATAACACAAATTTTAGATAAAACTAAAAAAAATCGGCGTTTTTCTTTCCCTACAGCTTACTTTTAGTTTTAATACTACATACTGTATATAAAGACCTAAGTTTTTAATCTACGAACTGATGTAGGATTATCAAATGTAGATCATTGGTTGAATCAAAGCAGTGAGGTTCGGATAACAATAATGTCGTCCTTTCGCAATTCTTCTTCCGGAGGGTGGCACGATACATTGTCTTTGAACAACACAGCTTTTTCTGATTTTCTCTTTCAAAAAAATAATTTTTTTTTAATCCCGTCCGGATTAACCGGATGTCCGGATTAGCGAACTCTACTGTATTTAAATAATTTTGAGTTAGGTGAATTACATGCCTTAATTTAATTGAAATGGAGTATGTTTTAATTTTTACTGAAAGCATAAAGGTTCCTTAAACATTACTAGCTAAAACAGTACCAGTTCTGATCAAGGAGAACCTTAAGAATCAAAGTTCCTCAGCGTGCAAAGATCAAAAAGGCATACGAGAAGAAATGCAATACATTCATAGAAATAAAATGACCCCTAACTGATTCTTTTGCTCTCTAGGTAAAGAAAGCCTAATAAGCTCGAAAAAGGTGTCCCAAGATGTCATCTGACTCATAACGCTCCTCATTATCAAGAATTCGTTAGACCTGTTACGGTGGCGCACCCAAGAGGGGAGGGATAAGGGGGCTAAAGCGCTCTTCTTCTCCCCCGCCCATTCCCCCCCAAAAAAAAAGACAAAAAAAAAAAAAAAAAAGGAACTAGAAGAAAACCTTTATTAAAGCACTGACGTGTATGTAAGGAAAGTGATCTTTGAAACAATTTATTGAAAATAGCCTACATCTGAATGTACTTTTTACCCATTCACAGCCCCCCACCCCCACCCCAAACCTTAATTCTGGGTGCGCCACTGACCTCTTGAGGTAAATGTTCAGCTGTCCAAGAATTTCATTTTCCAAATTTTAAATTTATGTATTATTATTTTATGTATTATTATAAGACCTTAGTTTTTAGTAATACTTTTGTTTCTATAAATACAGGTCCAGTGAAAGAACAAATGAAAAATTTGAATGAAATTTAGTTTATTATATTAAATAAATTTAAGTTTGAAACCCTTATAACTTTCAGCGTTCAAATTAAACATTCAAAATTATTAAGTTGACATTCATTGTTCTAAAATCTTTGTTCTAAAATAATCTTTTTTCAATAATTTAATGTTTACTAATTGACTTAATGCAAACGAAATAGTACTATTTCATTTCAACCTTTTTGTTGGTGATAATTAACTAATTTGCTACTATTTTCAGTTATGAAGAAAAAGGAAGTAGCTTCTCAAAACAAAATAACCTAATCTGTCTTGAAGGAATTACTTAAACCCCTGTAATCTTAACTTAGATGCAGATAAAATATAGTCAAAATTCATTAAAATAACATTTTAATGCATGGTAAAATGTTCCTTCTACAATTATCATGTGTCTTCGGAATTTACTTTCTTTTCAACTTGTATGGTTCACTTAACTTCTGTATCTGAATATTAACTATTAATGTTCATATGTTAATATTAACTTTTACGAGAGTTCTAGATTCATTACTTTCATCACTTAACATTCAGTTCTTAACTTTTAATCAAATGCGGGAATAGTCTCTTAGCTTTTAACTTGAACATTTTACGCCGAACGATTTAAGCCTTTAAAACATAATCTTTAATCTTTGATTATTAATCTTTAATCTTTATTCTTTTATTCTTTATTCCTTTGACGATCGTTAATCTTTGATCTTTACTCTTTAACCTTTATACTGTTGACGACTTGAATTAATCCACGAATTCAACGACCTTTAATTATAAATGGAAAAATATTACTTACAATAGTTCCAGATATAAATCATCAATTCCAAAGTTCCTGGGAATCTTTAATCCTGAAATATATAAATGGTACTTCTGGTAATAAAACTTCCTTCGTATCCCTAATTCCTTTCTCACTTTGGTTGCCTAGCAACAACTATTTCCTGCAAAATATTTGTAAAAAAAAATTAGTCTTTTAAACATTCAGAAGTGAAAATCCTTAATTCACACAATAAACGATGTATTCCGTACTATGCGATTTTATCCTTATTCTTTGATCGCATCAATACGCCAAATACTTATGGATTTCCTAAGCCTTCTCACTTTGTGGATTGAAATTCCTATTTTTGAGTCGTGACTTAACAAAACGGAAAAACGAACTGTTTGTCGAAAAGCATATAACACTATTCCTCAACGTGTATGTTAAACTCTTTGTTATCTTGTCGATTAACCTAAACAATGATAGTTCAACGTTTCGTTTGTCCTTGAACAGTCAATCTTTTGCAGTGTACATGTTCCTTATAATAATTGAAAATTAATTTCATTTCAACAACACTTTTTCTTCTCTCTTTGCCCATTTCTTAACTGTATCTATTTTAATGTGATCTTTGCTAAAATGTCTGGATAGATTTCTAGAAAATTTGGTGCATAGCTTCTTTATATTGCATCTTTCAACATAGGAATATTTACTTTGGTATCCATATCTCTCATCCGCCAAAAATGTCCCCAAATCTCTAATGAAATTGCTGGACTTATTGTGCCAAATTAAAAAAAAACGAAACTGTTTATTGAGCTTAAAATTAGCTACATTATAGCTTCAAATAGGAGCACCAAATTTTTAGTAGCTTCCCGATCCTTTATTAATTGAAAGCTCTATACGGAATAAGGATTGAAGTAATACTTATTACTAGAATAAGCGCTAGTATTATTATTTGGAGAAATTAAGGATGTGGAGATAAGTAACCGTCTTATGTTTTAAGTTGATCCAGAAATAAGTATATTCTCAAAGTTTTAGAAAATCAGCCGTTTCAATTTTAATTTGTTTGGAGTATTTTTGTTTTTAAAGATTTGGGGGAGGTAAAGATTATCCAAATAATTGTGCTCATCATTTAAGTTTACCATAAATAAGCAATGTATTAACGCTATCCATCTAGCTGTTTTAGCGCGATGCATGTGCAAAAACGCAAGTTGAATAGCGAATCTCGCTTTCTTCTAAGCTCAATCAATTAAAATTAATATATGAAGATTATGCAGTTGAAGCCGTTGTTGTTTTTGGTTCTGATTACAAGAAAAAGAAAACTTCATCATCCTAAATCAACAATTCATTATCCCGTGAATATTAAGTTTCTATTATAACTGAATAACATCAATTTACAATTGATATAAATTACAGCCGTACTTACGTACATGATGGTATTTAAGTGAGCTATCATTTACTCTTTTCCCACAAATAATCTAAACTTGGCAAGGGATTTTACAATTAGATTCTACTGCTATAACGCTCTTTTTGTATTAATGTTAATAAGTTAACACTAATAATTCACTCGTAATATTTTGTTCTCATAAAAATACATTAGGAAACTACATCTAAACAAAGAAATAGTGACACCATGTTGCGTCTCAGAATTTTTTGAATTTTTTTTTTCAACAATAGAATAATGTGAAACCTTTCATTGGCGTTGCTGTAGTTCAGTTTTTTTTAAATGTCTAACAATTTTTAAGCTAGTGTTAGTTCATCTGACATTTTTGGAGACCATTGTTAAGTGGCTAAAAATGAAAATTGGTCGTATGATTTCTTCCTTAAATTACTTGATACTGTTTTGTCGGTATCAGATACCCCCAGTCTGCTTCAGATTTTTATGCTTAATTAACATGCAAGAATGACATTGAAGTATCGTTTTTTATATTAGGTATGTTAAACCATATGAGAAAAGATCTACTTCTCTTTAAGAAAAAGAAAATCTTTTTGTCTAGAATTAGAAAATATAATTTCACTTGAAATACTGATGAAAATACTGATCCTGTTTTATTCATTGATAATAACAAGTTAAATAACTGATTTTATTTAACAAGATAGCTTTACCATATATGTGGTAAATTCAATCTTCAGAAATGATTGATATATAACCGTATGACGTCTTCCTTGAAGCAATTATGTCGCTCATAAGAATAGTATATTTTCATTTGTGCTACTAATGTCTTCTATTGTTCTTTTGCCTTTATTTGTAATATTCATCTGGATTGACCATTTTAAACGTTTATATACATTTTATATAATATGTATTTTATACGTTATAAATTGAACCGTAAATAAGCCACCAAATTTTATGAAAATCCATCTAACCGTTTTATTACGATAAGGGGTACAAACAGTCAATAGACAAACAGAAGAAAACTATCAATAGTAAGAATAGTTATGACTTCGTATGATCTGTCAACAACTTTCCGTATTTTAGGCGGAAAAATTATCAAGGCCAATCAAGCCTGAAAAAGACCACAATTGCTGTTGATATTTTCCCGTCATTTGTCATTCTTTCCTTATCTGCAATTGAGGGGCCCAGTGGAAAAGGGGCACATGCCACCTCTATAAGGATTTTGATTTTTTGCTATTGTTGAGTAGATCCTGCCGTCTAGTATCTATTCTATTAACCATCATCTTCAATCGCCATCTACTTTCACTATAAGTTTAAATATTTACAAGCAGATATCAACTCTCCACAGGCAATTACTTTTTCTAAAACTTGCTTTCCTGCAAAATTTTCATTTGGTGGCATGTGCCTCTTTTCCACTGAGCCCATCATTTATTGGAATTTGTTTTTACGGCAATTTTAAGAGTTTCTTTCAGAAAGACCTCATGTTAGTTTGCTTAAGTACCCTAAGTGAACATATTGATGTGGGTCTTAAATTTCTCAGTTTTGATATAGAGTTCGATCATGAGAAAAGCTAATTTTCAATAAATTTTAATTTTTAACAGCTTGATATACTTGGAGTCTGAACTATTGAAATTCTTAAGCTTTGATGTTTCTTAAAAATACCTTAATAGACGATAATAATTATATATCCTCGTACTCATAATTTCATACAATCTGATCATTTTCCTCTTCAAAAACGAAACTGCTATAATTCCTGAAATTAAGAAAACAAAGATTAGGGACCATTCAAGTATTACGTAATCATTCGGCCCGGGGAATGGGGGAGGGGAGTTGAAGCTTTGCTTACTTTTGCTTACTTAAGAACAATGCTTAATTAAGACAGACAAATATATATGCGTTAAAATTTGATATAATTTTGACTGTTTTCATTTAATGTTCAGTGGTATTTACTGTTAATCGTTTGGCAAATCTGACGAAAGCACAAGGGGGAAAACAGGTCTGGCATCTGCTTATTTTTGCTTAGAAGGGTGGGGGGAGGCAAAAATGACTAAACGTATGCTGAAGTAATACTTGAACGGCCCCTTATCTAAATAATTGAAGAATTGTTTATTCGTGGATTTAAAAGCACTTTTTTTTTCCTTCATTCCAATTTCAGAAGTTGACCCTCCTTGTCCAGTGGTATAGGCTGAAGGCTGGAGGTTCAATTCCCTTCCGAGGCTGGGAATTTTTCCCTGGATGTTTCTCCTCCAAACAAGTTTTAGTGTTCACTCAGCACTCTGAAAATAGGGATCGGATTTCTTTCCCGAGTTAATGACGGAGAAAGTTGGACTGAATATGCGAAATTAATTTCCTCCCGATGGTCGAGAATCGTGGGAATCTATATTTCCCATATGGCGAAAGTTTATTTTTTAATTAGCTTATCACTTCTAGACTTTTTTTTAATAATAATTAAGTTTACATTTTATATAAACTACTTCTCTGCTTTATTGCATTGTGCCGGTACTGCATTACAATGTTTGCATAGAGTGAATTTTTTCTAAACTTCATTTCTGAAGCTGGAAAAGAAAATGTTGGGGCTGTCACAGTTTTATTTTAATTTTTATTTTTTTTTCTTTCCTGACACGTTTGTTGCCCTCAACCACATTTCAGCTTCTTTTTTTTTATATTTCGTATTGTCCCCTCGTCCCTTGTTTTGTTCTGTAAATACTTGTTTATTTTAAAAGAAACCATTATTTGTATTCATAAATCGTGCTATGTTTTTTTTTTTAATTTTCATGTTATCACCTGTTTTTCTAAAGTTTCGATTTTCATCTATTGTGATTCCGTGAGAATTTTTTTTTATTCTCATAAATAGTGTTTTGGTATTTCCCACAGCAGTAAACATGCTAATCATTGTCCTATGTCACCAATTAGAATCATATCCCCATATTTTATGATTGACTATTTTCTGTTAATTTGTAAGACGTCACGACAACTATAAAATATAGCAGGGGTGGCCAAACTTGCTTAGTGTAAGAGCTACATGCAATTAGCTTCAGATGTTTGAGAGCCATTAACAAATATTACAGACACATTTTATTAACAATTGCTCTATAATCCTTGTTGATCCTAATTTTATTTTTAATCCCTCACTCAAATCAAGCATTAAAACTGGATTTAAATATATTTTTAAATATATATACTCAGCATGAACATTAAAACTTATGTTTTAATTCAATGAATTCTCAGTTTACAATCAGTTAATTATAAATTTTGAAAATTTTATTTATATTTTATATTAATTATGATCCAAAAAGGAGCTGAGTCACGATATTTCCACGAGCCGCACATTATACGTCAAAGAGCCACCCCTGTACTGTAAGTACCCCTTACGAAATATTACAGCTTTTCATTATCTAATGATTCTTAAGGAAAAAAATAAATAATTATGCGTCCTGAAGAACAAAGCAAGAAGTTTGGCAAGGCTAGAAGGGCTAGCGGTAGCCGTAGGGTACTTCGGATACTTAAGCGAAGGAAGGCGACCGAAGATGAACGGTGTCGGACGTTCCTGATTTCAGTGTAGTATTCGCTGTGCCGATAATAGTCTGCGGACCTTCAAATGTACATGCCCGGAATACGTGGGGCAGTGGCGTATATAGAATATATTTTCGGGGGGGGCCCAAGATTAGACACCCCATGGAAACCTATCTGTTCAACCAAAAAAAAAACGTTGGGAGGACATATCTTCATTATTTCGGGGGGGGGGGGGCCGGGCCACCGGCCTGGCAATTTTTTGTACTCAAGTAAATTCTTACTTGAATGGATACATGTGATCTCCATTCATCTTGCTATCAACTGCATGTGTTTTATATGTTATATTTTGAGTATAAGTATTTTATTTTTATTTTACAAAAAAACTATACCTTGTGGTCAAAGGTACAACTACGTGTTGTACCTTTGACCAGGGGATAGTAGAAACTGAGTTATTTAATTAACATTTTTATTCAGAAATGTATACATTTGGCAAATATATGCAATTCAAAGTAGAATAATAAAACATGAAATAAATTCTAATGGCTTAAGTAGCCTACTTCTGCCCGTTTACTCTGCATTATACAATGAAAAATTAACTCCAAAAGATAAGACATTCTTTTAGTCGAGCTGGCTGTGCCGCCAGCTATGGTTGGATTTGGTAGCCTGGCACAATATCTTGTAGTTCTACGTTGTAGAGTTGTTATTTTCTTGGATGAATTTTGCCATCTTTGGTAGCTTTTTCAAATATTTAACTTAAAATAATCACATGCTGCTTCCTTTATTTGGGCCAAAAAGTATTTCTTGTTTTGTTTTTTTTTTGTTTTGTTGTTGTCAGCTTGACAAGGACATAACTTTCTTCAACTAAATCTTCTTTTTCAAAGTTTAATTCCTTCTCCAACTCATGGCATTCATCTGAAAGATCGAAAACGCTTTCCCCTGATGAATATTCAACATCAGACTATTCAAGTCGTGGACAAACAATCGATTGTTTACTATCATTGGATAAGATTTGGTAAAAAAATAAAAATTTTGCAAAAAATATTTAAATTTCCATCTTACATAATGCTAAAATGACTGTAAGTAAAAACATTTACATATTATTAAGTAATGTTTTACCTTTGACCTGGTCAGAGGAACAACACCCTGCTGTGGTCAAAGGTACAACATCAGTCGCCATGCTACAATTTTTAGGTTAATCCAGTCATATTAAAAGTCCTAACAATTAATCTATAGACATAGATGTATTACTCATTCTTGTTAAAATAATAATCAAAAGAAAACAAACAATGTTATTAAAGAAACATCACTTGCAAATACTTAGTTTTCGGTGATGGAATTATAAAAACATTTTTCACTCCTTGCAAGTTAAAGATCTAACTGCTACTGATGGTTTAAAGGCGCAAATAGTGGGAATATTACACATTAAACAGAAAAGCTTTTAAAGTATGCTCATAGATGACATCGCAATCAAGGGTAGTCAAAGGTACAATCGGTCAAAGGTACAACACCTTCCCCTACTCTTTCTTACGTAATGTTTATCGTGAGCCAAACAAAATGCTACCCGAAAAAACTAAGGACCGTGTGACAGTGTTAATTTAATTTACTCTAAAAATAATGGTAATAACTATGTGTGCCACGTAAGTAGATATGAAATCGCGCGGTGTTTTCGCGATATTTTTTGGCTAAGAATCTATGATTTTGATCTTAACGGGAGAAGGGTGGCCCATTACTACATTTGGTACCTTGGCTCTGAATTTGATGGGGGGAGGGGCTATATGATAAAACTTATTGAATCCTATTCATATTCAATATAGGTTTTCCTTAATTCATTTGCAATATTGTAATTGTATCTAAAGTAAATAGGCAGTGGATAAGTTATAAAATTTTTATAATTTGAATATAGTTAACTTGGTTGTTGATTATCATCATAAGTATAACAGCAGTATTATTAATTTTAACGTAATGTAATTTCGAATTTAATGTTTGCTTATTTGTTTTAAAAGTTGCTTCCACTGTTATTAATCAATTTTTCAACTAATGAATTATTTTTATTATTATTATGAATTAAAGGTAACTACATTATGTTGTTTATAAGATAAATTTAGTATTTAAATTACATCGTGATTACATTTTCAAAATTTACTTTCCTTACTTCTCCTATCCTTGTTTTTATTTTTAAATATTTACTGAGTCTGAGGTATTATTGATATTATTTCTAACACTTGTGAAACGTCAACAACAATATGTATTTTTTTTATTTAACCACTATTACACTCGAGGTCATAACGTAACTTTATTTTATAATAAATTAAAAAAAAAATGTAAATATAATCGTATTACTTGATCTTTTTTATTTTTTCTTGGATTACTTCAGTTTTGTATTTTTATTTTCATTAATTTCCATACAAACCAATAACCAATAAATAATAAAAAAAAGGTTACTTTATTAAACCTATTTAATTAAATGAAGCAAAATGAAGATTTTTTTTAAGAAAGAACGTCAAGTCTATCTAATTTTTATAATTTGAATCACCTGTGTTTTCAAACCTGCATGAAAATTTGCTATGAAAAGTATTAAAAAGCATGAAAAGTATTAAAAGCAATAAGTTTGAAAAGTAAAAGAATTTTTTTTTTATGCGTCTATTTCAAACTTGTCTCTATTTCACTAAGTGATTGCATGAAGCATCAACCTGAAGCTGCTTCGAAATGAAAAAAACAAAACAAAAAAAGCCCGTCGGTGCAAAATGATGAAAATAGGGAAGTTTCGCTTCCCCATCCGTGGTGCTACAATAACTGATATTGACTTGCCTACGTTTAATAAATTATCATCTGCACACTATTAGATTTCCATTAGTTAAGAGAGCTCAGTTTTGCAGAATATACATTAAAGCTTGATCTGCTTGATTTAAAATTTATTCTGATCTAAAACAATTCTAAAATGAATAATCAAGGTAAAAGACCATTATTTATTATAAGCCTTAAAATGAAAATCCTGATAATCAAACTGTAATTAGAAGCACTGAGAAATCAAACATAATGATAACTAGGGCAAGGAATTTGATGACTTTGCATCTTTTTTCTACGAAGGTTGAAACATGGCTCTCATATATGAAAATATATAACATTAAATAATTGATTAAATAAAGGCAATTCGTTAGGGCATTTCAAGCGAAATGAACAAAAAATTAGTTCTTTGGAATAAACAAAAATACAAACTAGTGATAAACATGAACACACGTTGAAACAATTCACAATTGTTTTTACAATATGAAATAGCAATATGCTTTTTCATTACTTTACAATTTTTGAAAAACAAATATTTAACAATAAATCCAAATGAACTAACAACATAATAACACATTAGATAAATCAATTCTTGTTTACAATAAGATAACTCAGATATTTTGAATCCTTTAATTTAACTAACAATCCAGTAATCAAAAAACATATCAATAATGAAATTCATCAAGATTAACCACTTTTTTTACATCTTTTTTAATTAAGTCTTTTACTAATATAATCGTAGAATGGTCTACTCTATATCTATTAAAATTACTTCCTTTTTACATTTTATTATACAACTTTCTAATATTTTTCTTAGACTTAAATCTGTTTCCTTATATAAAATTTTGACATAGTCCTTCATAACATGTCCTTTTTTGATAACAATGTTCTGCAATATCTGAGACGTCCTTATTGGCATTTTTTAAGGCAGTACCGTGCTCAGACATGCGCTGTGCCATAGTTCTTTTAGTCTCCCCTGCATAAAATTCCCCACACGTTCTACAATCCACCCTATATACTATTCCCATTTCATATAGCCCAACCCTTTCATTTATTTTTTTACATAACAAATTTTTAATTTTGTATTGGTATTTGAACCCAAATCTATATTGAAAGACTTACAAATATTCCTCAAAATCATGCTATTATCATTCATATATGGAATAAAAACTTTATTTGTAAATTTTCCAATCTCTTTTATTTGAAAAGTATTACAATCATTAATTTGTTTATTAATGAACTTTTCTGAGTAATCATTTTTCTTTAATAACTTAGTCATATCATCAATTTTTTTCAAATAAGTATCTTGTTTACTTGTATTTCTATCAATTCTCCTTATAAAATTTTCAACCACATTCTTTTTTATACCTATTCCATGTCCCGATCGAAAATTCAAAATATGATCACTCTGACAATTTTTTCTGTTGTAATGTTCCATTATAATCCTTTTATTTACATTTATTAATTTGAGAACTAGGAAATTTAACTCATTATTTACTTCAATTTCTTTTTTAAATTTAATATCTGTACTTCTTTTGTTCAAGTTTTCAAAAAATATGTCAAACTGACGCAATGTCCCAAACCACATTATCAGAATATCATCAACATAACGATAATATTCGAACCTATTTTTATTCTGTTTTTCATTTAATAATTTATTTTCAAAGTGATTCAAATATAAATCACATAAACATCCCGACAGTGGAAACACCATAGGAAAGCCTTTATTTTGTTTGAAAAATCTTTTATCATGTTTGAAATAAGTGTTTTGAGTGACAAATTCAACTAATTCCATAAAAGTATCCCTATTTAAATTATATTTTAATAAAATTTCTCTATTCTCAAATACATGTTTATCTAAAATTAACATAGTTTCTTCATCCGGAACGTTGTTGAACATATTATCTATATCTAAAGACGCCAAATGGAACTTCCTCTTATTATTTAAATGTTTCCAATTTATTGACCAAATCACCAGTATTTTTGATAACAACTCTTTCATTAGGTAATTTGAAATCACGCATCCAATAATTTATCTTTCTTGCAAGGTTCTGTGTCGGGGAGCCGTATGCATTAACGACAGGACGTACAGGAAAATTTTCTTTGTGCACTTTAACTCTGCCTTCCAAAGTAGGTGAATAACATGACTCCTTTAGTATTTCATCTTTTTCATATTTAGTTATTATTTTATTATCCTACAATTCCTTGGTCAATTTTTTCAATTTATTATATAATGTCAAACTTCATAGTGTCCATCATTTACTAATTCATTTAATTTACTTATATATTGTTCTTTGTCTATCACCACTAAATGGTTTCCTTTATCTGATTTAGTAAATATCAAGTTTTTGTCATTACCTAAATGTTTTAAAATCTTAATTTCTTCTTCTTTAATATTTCTTTCTTTATCCAAAGGCCTATTTTTGAATTTGCTTAATTCTTTAAAAAACTCTTCTTTTTCTTTAGGATTCAGTTTCTTAGATGCTTTTTCCAATGTAACAATAGTATTTATATCTAAATTCGTCTGTTGGTCATAAACATAATCAAGACCTTTATTCAGTAATTTAATCTCTCTTTGATTAAATTTCCTGCTACTTAAATTTATGACATAATCCGAGTCAATCTTATTATTATTTAACCTGAAACTTAATTTATTTATCTTTCGTTTCCTATTATTTCTTTTAGTGTTAATATACTTTTTATGATTCCATGTCATGATCTGTAGATATAATTCTTTGGGTATTCTCCTATATATCTTCTTGTTTATAATCTCCTCTTCATTTAATAATTTTGTGATTTGAATAGACGTACCTTGTAACTGGTCTTCCAGTAACTTCTTTTCAGCATCTCTTCTAATTTTATCTGTGTTATTAGTTCTTACCAGAACAGGATTTCTTATTACCAATGGCTTTGGTATCCAATTTTCCAAAATACATGTTTTTAAAAAATGTTCATGTTCTTCCCATTTTGCAAGTTTAACTATTATCCTCTGATGTTTCACGATAAGTTTAAGATCTTCTTATTCAAAGCATTAGTCAATAAGGGATTTGTTTTCGAATCATCTACTATTTCAACTGCACGTAAACGTAACTAACTTGCAATCATATATTTTTAAAACCTCTATCGTAAATTTATAATAATCTATTAGATGAGAAGTTTGTATTTAACGTAATATTAGTTACCTTAAGTATATTTTAAGCCTAGTATATTCTAGTAACCTCTTTTTTATTCTTTTGTTATTGGATTAAAAAAGAAGTTGCTAAAATATACGAGGTTTAAAATATTCTTAAGATGACTAATATTATGTTAAATACAAGCTTCTCATCTAATAGATTATTATAAAGTTACAATAGAGGTTTTAAAAATATATGATTTCTTTCGCTAAAATGTTAAGTGTTAATGTTACCAATGTTAAACTTTCCTTCTATTAGATCAACGGTATAATTAATTTTTTTTTACATATCATTAGTTTTTTTAAAAATGTTAAAGATGTACCGTATCAGGCCTTGCAGGCCCTTATTAGGAGAGTTAGTGCGCGGGAGATATAGGCTCCTACCGATTCTCGACCAAGGGATTAGTTGAGACCGGATATTCAGCCGATGCCTATCCGCCATTAAGCCCGAATTAAAACCTGGTACCCATTTGACAGAGGGTAGAGCGAACCCTCCTTTTGCATCATTAGTTCTCTGATGCAAAAAATAACCACTATCGTGGGGAATCGAACCTGGTTCCTCAATTTCGCAGTCACGGAGCAAACCACTCGATTACTGAACTCACCAAGAGTTTTTATCGCAATCAATAAGAGAAGCGTTTACTCTCCTTACTGTCTTTCATCTATTAGTAGTTTTAAGATTTCAAATGGTGTGTATCTAGTGTTTAATTTCAGAGTTTAATCACAAACAAAGAGTTTCAAATTAGAAGATAAGACAAATCACAATTATAGGTAAAATGGCGTCCAAAATTAGTTTGGGCATGAGAGTTAATTTTCCCAAATTTACGGAACATTTGAATAATTGATCAGTATTATTAAAACTCCAAAAATAAGTAAACTACTGTTTGCTGAAAACATCTGGAAAAACTGGATGGTTGTGACGGACTTGTTTGACTGAGAGGAAATGATATAGGGGAAAACGGTTGCAGCAGTAGCTCTCTGGCATATTTGTTATGTATCGAGTCACTCCAACAAACCATCTGAGTCAATGGCAAAGCTCTCTGATTGTCACACGAATATATGACTTGTTGATTTTTGAGAAGATGGTATTGTTAATGAAATATCTTGCCGAAATATAAATGCTGATCTCACGCCGATTTCGAAGGTTTGATTGGTCAGATTGAAAAAAGTGCTTCACCATAAGATATCGCAGCTCTTGTACACCACAGTTGAATTGGAGTTTGGGCCTACATCATAGATATCAGTAAGATAGTCCGGTAAGCCGATGTAAGGTTCAGGCGCACGACACTCAGAAATAAAAGTTGTTAAGTTGATTAACACAGAGGATCTCCTTTGTGTTGCTGCAACAATGGTAGAATGTAATACTAATAGTCCTTTGACAGAAAGCTGTGATCGGCGTCGTTGGTTGTTCATTGCAGCGACTTCCTCTGAAGGCCGTATCCAGTTGGAATGACTCCATAAACTCTTGATACACTACTGAAATGTTTTCCAATGAGGCTGATTCAGTAAATATTCAAGCAGCAGAAAAACGTTGACATAAACATTTTTTTTTGCTTCTTGAACATGAGTCGCATCATCATTACAGCATGTATTGCTCCAGTATGACTTATCTTGTTTTGTTTTTGTTTGTTATAATAGACTTTTTTTCCAAATATAAAGAAAGATAATTTTTGTCCATATATATGCATGCCAATTTCAAGGAGCTCCATATACTGATTCAAACTTGTTATATAATGAACATAAAAACAACAGAAAGAATAACCTCATGAGCTTATCCTTCTTGGGGAAAGGAGACTAAAAAGAGTTTTCCTACAAAGGCAAATACAATTCTCCCCCTTCTCAATGACAATTTGAACCTTAGACATATTCGGATAAAAGACTTGATTTTATTTTCCGTGTGGATTCCTTGTCAAAGAATTCGGGCGTAAAAGTGATCAACAGCAATCAGCAATGCAACATTGAAGTCTATTTCTACTGCGCCTAGTAATCTCGATGTACATGCTTTACAATTATTAAAAATTAACTGTATTTACATAGCTTAAATATTTCAAGCGTAATTACTTAAAAAAAAATCCCATCATATAATTTATACATAACATATATTTTTATGGGAAAATGTTTATTAAACTCTTTACATGATTCGTAACATTTTTGTTACATTTTCAAAAGAGAATTATAATTTAATAAAGAAAAAGTATAATGTTTTAACTTTGAACAAAAAATATGATATCAATATCACATAGCAAAAGTTTTAACAATAAATTACAATAATAATACATTAAAGCATTAATAAACCAACTAGATAAAAATAAAACACAATCACTTAACAGTAAAAATATTAGTCAACAAAGGAAGTTCATGTTTTTGAATGTTCAGCGCTTCTTTTATTTGTAAGTTTTTGATATTTTTAGGATTTTTAGAATAGCTTAAATATTAATACAGATTTCTTAAGTTCTCAGAAAATGATATTAGATGGAGGCGATCTGTTTTGTATTGATTTTACGACTAAAAAAAAAATAGAAAAGAAAACAATATAAGGAAATAGACTTGAAATGCTTTCAGAAATTTCAATTGTAAAATTCTTACATCTTTTAGACGTAAAACTAGCTAGTCTTTAGACTTCTTTTTCCATCACTTTACTTTTTTGTTAAGCGTAAAAGTCCCTTATATCTGTCTTATCTATTTCATTAGATATTGTTTTTACTAAGAAATACAATATTAAGTTGTGTGTAAATTTTAGTTACATTTAGTTGTTTTGTAGTTCTAGTCTTCAAATGAATTACAATTTTCTTTAGGTAAAATTACTTTTATCCATTTGCTCAATCATTCTTTGCTATCCAAACGGCAGCAAATAAATAAATAAATAAATAAAAATAAAAGAACAAAGAAGTTAAGCTATCAAATAAGTTTTGTTATGAAAAAGTAAACCGTACATGTTTCTTGTTATCACTGCTGGTGTTTTGCTTCTTTATGTTTTTTCTTTTATTTAGGAAACAAGAAGGAATTTCGCAGAAAAAGTAATTTGTATTAATGTATAGTGAATAATAAGTAAATCACAAATATTTCAAAATATATTTATCAATGAAAGAGTATCGGTTTTCTTTCACGAAAATAAACAAGAATCACCCCCTTATTGATTTTTAAAACATCATAATTTGCTCCTTGTATTATATAAATATGACAATGTTTACATTATCATCATCATCCGAGATGGCTATCTGGAAAGAAGCCTGTAATGTCTACATAATGAATTCTATGCCTTTAGGACTGTGGATGGATCTCTTCACAAGACGGATGGTGTCGCACCGAGAGCGGGACTATGCTGTAGAGGGGGTCGTGACGATGGGTAGGCGGTAGCGAGAGACGGATCGATACGGAAGACCTGGCCACGTTTCCCGGCGCAGGCTCTAGATGTCGACTGCGTCGCTGCTGTCCGGGCAACGCGGTTGGGCAACACGCAAAAGGAGCCAGAAGCTCCCACACAACGCTTCCTGGGCAAGTCCCTACTCTCTCTCTCAATCCGTGGATGCCTCTCTACGCCAGACCCCAATGAGCTGAGGCCCCGACAGGGACCCCATCCACGACCCCGCCGTCCTCAACCGTTGGATACGTTAACCCCGGACCACGCAGTGGTAGCAGTCGAGAGAACGCCGTGATAGGAATAGGCCTAACCAACAGACACATAGTATAACTAGGACTAACTCGTCAGCATTCGAGGATTATACACACCCCCCTCCCTCTTCGACCGATTCGTTTTGCGGGAGTTATATTCACCGACTGTCGTTGTCATACCGTGTGGTATTTCGATATAAAACTCGGATCTTTTACATTAACAGAGCGAGCGAATCGGCAAAGCAGGGATTGTAGTCGACATTTGGCTATCCACACAACTGAGCTGGGCCATGATGCTGAAAGGTAAGAATCTTTCCATTATTCTTAGTACTGTTTTATCCGTGTTCTGTTATGTATGTTCCCGCCCGATGGTCGATGTTCGCCGGTCCCCAATGGTAACCTATCTGATGTAGGTCGGTTTCTCCGCCTTATCCTCGAGGTTAACTAGGCCGATTCAACGATCAAAAAAAACCCTCCAACATCTAGTCTTTTCTGTTTTAATGATATTTATCATTTGATTATATTCTTCATCCACTGTGAAACGAAATAGAATTTTTAATTAAATCTTTTATTTTTATTTTAGATTATTTAATTTTTCAAAAATATCGGTATTTTTAAATTTCCTTTTGACTGTCTACATGATATTAGTTCATTAGACCTCTCCCTTTTTCATGATTCATATATACCGACCAGGTCGTCTTTCGTAAAGCGAAATATATTCTCAGATCTTAAAATCATAAATATTCTTTCTTTGTTTCTCATAATGTCTTTAGAACAATAAAGGCAATTGTCCTAATGTCTGGCGTATAACAAGGCGAAATTTACTATCATTCTCGTAATAATTTTATAAAATTTCTGTAACATTTTGTGAGATTTTGTTATGTAAGTTTAAGAGTATATAAATTTACCAGCATATTAGTAAGATTCTCTGTAGAGCAGCTCATAAATGTAATTTTAAATTTCAGTACAAAGAGAATCAGTACTATGCCGACGACTACGTCCTCATCGATTGCGGCCACGGTCTCACTGTTCGGCCGCCGCATTCAGCCTCAGTCTCCGCTCAGGAATGTTGTGTGCTAAGCCTAACGACTGCTTAAGCTGAATTGTACAGCGAGCTCGTGTTCTTTAATATGTTTATAAAGGAGAGATGATTTAAAACGGCAGATTTCGATTTTAAAAAAACATTACTATTTCAGGCTTCAATTTAGATATGTAAATGTGGTTTTAAAGCACGTCAAAAATAAATGAACTATCTCAAATCAAAAACGAAATGAAGTAATTGAAATTATCACGAATCTGCATCCGTAATTTCCGATGACGAAAATCTTTTTCACGTTGTCGAGAAATGCCGCCCTCTGCATTTTCAATCACAGCTTTAGATTAAGGAAAATTAATTTAGAAAGGAAAAAGATTTTAATTAACTTTTGATTAAAAAATTCCTTTAGGAAAAAAAATGGAATTTAAAATTTTAAGTTATATAATGTTTGTAAAAGCTTCTAAAATTAATATTTTATTAAATAACTTTACGTTTTTTGAGGTAAAGATTTATTTTTTTAAATTCAAGATTTATTTTTTTAAATTCAATGGCATGTAAACATTAAAGTTTTTAATTTTGTTTTAAGAGGAGCTTTTAGTTATAAGCTTCCCTGCAACACAAATTCGTCAATGATGTGTATTTCGCATTACGGCTTTTGTTTTGAGATTTTTGTAATTGAAAATTGTTTTTAATGAATTGAATAATAAATTACGGAACGGAATGAACAAAAAAATGCCATTGTAAGGAAATTTTCCTTTAAATTTTTAAGAAATTTGTTCAATCGTCCATGAGTTCTTTATTTTGTGCTTATTCATATCTTTGGTTATTTAATAACTTCTATTTGTTAATATGGCCTTTTGAAGCTTACAGTGGTAGAAGAATTAAAGTAAAGACAAATATGGCGGACAAATCGAAAGAATCAAAAAAAAGAAAAAGAAAATCGAAAATTATTAAGTGTCCAAGTATTTACTGTGATGTCCCCAAAACCTGTTTCACGCTTCTTGGCGATTATCAGACAAAATAATCTTCAGGAAACGGCGAGGTCTCAGAATAGAGATTAAAGTGAACTACCATGAGTATTTATTTCCAAAATAATAAACTTAGTTGGTAGATTTTGTATTAGTATTAAAGTAAACAGTTTTAGAAATTTGTCGAAACTAAACTAATTATCCATATTTTAATTGAAAACTCGTGAATTAACAGTAATTAAGTATAGTTCATTTCTCTCCTAACTTGAAAATTTGTAAAGTTTTCAGTCGTTGTTTATCCATGAAGTCATCAAAATTATATGGATTTTATTGAGATTTCGCTTTTTACTTTGTTACGAAGCGAAATTAATTTTGTAATAAGTTAAACAAATTTTAGATCTTTATTTACCATTTTAAGTGAGTAAAAATACAGCTCAACTTATGGTGATTAAAATAAGAGGTTCTTATATGTGCTGTAAATGTCCATTTGTATCTTTTAAAGTTTTTAGACTATAATTTATCAAGTTTTAAATTATGGATAGAGAATGTTGTCATCATATTGGAGGATATTATTCTTGATAAGTATTAAGTAAATCTGTTTTACGGAGAAAGTGAAGTCGTTTTTATTTGGTTGAAAGGCTAAGTTTTTAAGTAGCCTTTCAAATTTCAAGTTATAAATACGGGTATTTATTTAATATCTAACATTTATAGATCATTAAATCCATGTCGTAATAATTGATTATATTCAGAATAGTAAAGAAGGAAAATAATCATGTATTGCGCTATTTTTAATTTAACGAATTTAATCTAAAAGTAACCATTTTCCTGTCATGAAAGAAGTATTAATAAGTAATTACATAAAAATTAAAAATTAATTAAAAAAGTAATATTTTTGTTAATAATACTTTGTTTTTCTTCTTTTAAATGAAAAACCCTTAATTTGTTCGGATGGTGTTGAAAATCAAAATACCAGATACGCAGCCACGTTAATAAATCTGGTATCAGATTAAAATTAAACAAACAGGAGCACTTCCCTTGTCCTATTGCTTTGCTAAAAGAGTGGAACATTTCCTAAGTTACTCAGATGAATTGTCGACGGTCCTTCATATGCATTTCTCACTGACTACATTCCTTATTTTCTATATCCTCATACACAATATCTAAAATTTCCCAATATGCGATGAAGAAATAAATAAATAAATAATAAATGATGAAGCTAATTTTTTTTTATTAAACGCTTTTATAAAAAAAAAAGTGAAAAATATGAATCACCCAAAGTAGAATAAACGAGAATGTATCGAAACAAAAGTCAATTGTGATGTATTTTTTAAATCTTTTAATCACGTCCTATTCCGGTTTGAAATTGGTATGTTCATTATTCATCAGCAATGCAGTTGAAGCGCTAACAGAATATCTAAGTGAAATCTGTTAATTGATATAATCCATTCAACTCAATTAGAGGATTAACAATTAATAAGCAAATGGAACAGAATCATATTGGAACCGATCATATCATCAAATTTTGGATGAAATCTCTTACAGGAGAAACTGTAAAAAAATTACATCTTAAACCTTACAATGTAGTTGTTCAGGAATCTAACAATTGTTGATTCAAGAACTTTTGTTCTTTTAAATATAATAAATAAATATAACTTTTTTTTTTTTGTATTTTGATCTAATATTTTTCTCAATCTCAATTAAAATATTTGTAGTTTTTGATAATCAAGATATATGTAACTGGCATTTCAAATTTAGTACATTGATATTATATATTCAAATGATTTTTTGAATTATAATTTTTATTTTTTAACTTACTTCTTGCCGTGATCTAAAATTGCTTGGTCTAACTCTTCATTTAATGTAATGTATATTACTAAATTTAATTTCTCAGTCCTAATTGAAAGGTGAAGTATGAAAAAGTTAAATCGTGGTTCGAATCCGTAGGAGGCTTGGATGTTTATCTTTCTCTCTTCGTTTTTCTTTCATGTTCTGTGCTTGAAGAGAAATTAGAACTATGGATGGGGTATTAATACATTTACATCATGAAATTAATAATTACGTAATATTGTCTGGAATTATTTTAGCACGAATTGGAAAAAGTATCATATATTGCTAACAAATTAAAGAGCTGAGGTTAAAAAAATATAACTTACATTTTTCTTTTATACTTCATTCTAAGTAAAATGGCTCTTTAATAGCCACTTTATTTAGAATGAATTATAAAAGAAAAATGTAAGTTATATTTTTTTACCACTCATTACAGAAAATAGAAATAATTTTAGAACAATGTAAATTCTTTTGATTCTTTTAAATTAAATTTAAATTAAATCTGGAGACATTAAAGAGTTTCGTTATAATTTTAAAAAGCAGTAGAAAAAAACGTAAGTCTATATTAACATTTATAAATAAGAATGTATATTTCTGGTAAAAAAAGAAAAAACATTTCCATTACTATATTATTTGCTAATATATACCGATATATCTTAAAAAACGGACAGTAGTTTACTTTAAAAGAATCCAGTATGAAAAAAGACTATGTAATATACATTTCTTTGAAAAATGATAATAGTTTTAACAATACTTTTCCTTTTATTTTATACAAAATGCATTAAAATAGTTATAAATTTTAATAAATATATTATAAATAAATTGTAATACATCTACTATTGCATATGCAATGGCAATATGTGTATATTATTTGCAATATCAAAAACTTCGATTATAATAATTATTTGCATAAACATAATTATTAAATATAATAATTCTAAATAAGTTAACAATGTTTCAAACACTTTTCTAGAGGCTTCTTCAGTGTGACTCATTACTAAAACAACACTAAATTCATTGCTACCTCTTTTAGAAATAGAAGGGGAGTTTGTGCCTAATAAATAATTCCATTATTGAATAATAATTATTGTTATCGATTTTCCCTGCAAAGTCTTATGAATGAATTGTCGATGTGCATTTTAAGCATAACAATAATTTAGTAGTTGGGAGAATCATTGGGAATGCGGGACAAACTCCAGCAATCACATCCATATATCGACGTATTGAGAACGAAGCCTCGCCTGCGATATTTACTGAAATTGATGAAAGTTAGCTGAGCGATTGCATTTTCAAATGTTAATAAACCCTTTAGAAATGAAGTCATCCCGAAGAGAAAGCAGCTTCGTTAGCTTTTCTGAAAGACGACAAAACTAATGAACGTAGCTTCAGCTAATCCTTGCAAACATCTATGAGAAAGCAAAAGATGATCTGAAATGTTTGTCAGATTGCAGCTTTTAATAAAGAAAATGTCTACTCTTCAATTTGAAAAGAATTAAGTAGCTTACTCAATGATGGAATTGTTAACTCTTGAATTTAGCCAATAGCTGATTATCGTTATTATACACATTGCACAGTACAATGTTGTAATGGATCTACACAAATTACGTACGTATTTTTATAAGTAATAATACATTGAAAGGTGATAAATTCAGTTTAATAAATGTTTAGGCTTTAATGATTGTCATTTACTGTGTATGTGCATGCTTGTGTCTGTGTGTCTGTCTGTGCGGCACCACTCAAGAACTGCAAAAGGTAAATATGAAATTTGATGGTCAAATAGATCTCACTGAGAGAATCTCAAGATCGTTCAAATCGTGTTTCGAGATGTAGAGAACCATGAGACTAAGGCGACATAGATCACAATGACTTCGCCACATGATTTCTTACTGTTGGATATTTGTAACAATTAGAATTATTTAGCGTCATTTACTGTTAGGAAAGAGTAAAAGATCTCATCTAATAGTGTAGCATAATGTAAATTATTAGCTCATCCGATGAGCATTACTGTTACTCATATTAGTTACCTTCATTTTACAATCATTAGATAAAAAAGTGCTTTACAGAAAGTCTTCGACCCCTTGCGATACCTTCTGTTGTCGCAGCGAGCAACCTGTTTATCGGTGGTTCTGTCATGCTTTCTTACCATCCGTAATGTATCGTGTTGCAGCAGGGATAATCATATTGAAATTACAATCAAAAATCCAAACGTGACTGAGAATTAGGAAGTGGGAGTATTCTTTTTCTTCTTTATCGTGTTCTTCTTCTTCACTGTATATTCCATTCATTGATAGAATTGATTCTATTAGCTTACAATTTCTTTTATGAATCTTCTTTTCAGCATTTTCCTTTTCATATTTTTCTTTTAATATCAGGTATTGAGCGGGAGACGTTTAAATCTTAAATTGGTGGTGTTTAATTGTTAAAAGAGGTTAATTAACAATCGTCATAGAGTAGTGGTCTCCTCTTTCTTTGTTTTCTCATCCCTTTGACGATGCTTTTCTCTTTCCTTAGTATTTCTTTTAAATTGAGATGTTAAAATGGAAGTGAGAGACTTGATAAAAACAGTACTAAATTGGGTTCGGTTGACAAACTTTAAAGCTTTTATATGTTGAATTTACATGTGAACGTGTGAGCATTTACATATGAATGTACCACCTGACGAAGTGGGCAAAATTGATGAGCTCGAGAAACCGGTAGTGAATTTTATTTTAAATAACTTTATTTAACCCTTTAATATGTGTAAAGGATCCTTGTAATTTGAATGCTATATTAATGTTATCTAATTATCTTAATAGTATCACAAATCTTATTATATTGAAAGAATTTCATTATAAGGTTGTATACAGTCCGTAACCTAAGATCTGGAAGGCTTCCCTAGAATGATCGAGTGATCTAATCATCGGATTGAGAACTCGGCTAGTCTTCATAAGAATTTAGGTTCTAATCTCTGACAACGGATGTGCTTGTTTTTCCACCACTTTTCATTCAAACGATAGATTATAACTTAAAGAGATGTTATGTAGCCTGTATTGTCCCCTTTCCAACTGTCTTTAGTTGTGTAGACACTGTAGAGACTCAAATAAAAAAGTAAGCCTGTCAGTGTTCTCAATTGTTCGTCGACTATAAGAATCAGTTTGAATAAGAATGATTATCTGAGGCCGAAAAGACCGAGTCGATATTGAAGTCTTAGGCATTTAAAAAAAACAAACAATATGAATGAAGTAGTTAATGCTGAAGACATTAAAATTTCTCCGCAAATATACAGAATTCCATTACTTAATTGAAATTGAGTGTTGTTTAACTTTAAAATTAATTTTCTGATTAATTTTCATTGTAATTTTATGATTGGAATAGGATACAAATAACAATTTCTTTTAAATAATAACGTCAAGATTAGTGAATCATCTTACGAATCCGAAAGAGACATATTTCTGAATCTTACAGCAATTAAATTACGAAATGCAAATCATTGGGGAGAAAAAAAATAAACGATTAGTGAATTACGTGATGTGAGAGATTTTGACACTAAAAAGAAAAACAGGTGTGGAAATAAATAAATAAATAAATCAGAAATAGTGAAAAGTTTGCGATGTACATAATTTCATATAAGATTCTGCTAATTAATTTCAGTAAATCAATTTACTAATTATTGCTAAGATCAATATAGTGAAACCTTAAAAGTATTTTTATGTTCAAAACTTGCTAATACTAAAACATTCTATTGTCAAAACTAATTGTAGTGGAAAATCAAAATAAAAAGAAAGTTATTTATTACTTTCTTGAAGCTAGATTCCTTTAGTCTTTATTTAAATGTAGAGTAGAGAAAATTTTCCTAAAGCTATGCCAACTCAAATCTCTTGGATTGCACTTTTTGCAATATCAGGGATTTTTAACATTACAACTGAATATTATTTAAAAATAAAGCAAATAAATAAATTCAAGCCAGAATAAAACATGTCAACTTGTAAAATCTTAATATATAAAAATGAATGTTTCTTTGCTTGTTTGTTCCGTATGCGTTTCTATACCATTCATCAGATTTCGATGAAACTTTGGTAAGTTGTTGTTGCACGCCCGCGAATTAGTAGAACCATTTTAAAATATCGGGTGCGCGAGGCGTTTCAACAAATGAGTGTATTTATGGTTTCAACGTTTGCAGTTTCCTATGCGACTCGCATTTGCAATGACCATCAACAAAGCACAGGGACAATCGCGACAAGTGTCTGGAAAATCCTTGCTTCACACATGGACAGCTTATGTGGCTTGCTCACGCATCGGAAAACCTGATAAGTGGCATTGCAACGCATGCCGGATACAGCTAGTTTATTAATGAGAATTTCAGTCTTTTTTTCCGTTTAGTTTAAATAATTAATTTTTCATAAACCTCTTATTACTTCCCTAAAGATTTTTACTGAATATTAAAAAAACCTAAAAAAGATGATTTCCGATGAAAAAAAGTCAATGTACAAGAATTTGAAGGCTAAAATCTGTAAGGAATTACTACATTTATTAATTGAAAAGGGTTACTTAAAAATTAAAAATAAAATAAAATAAGAATTTACAAGCACTATTTTACTAAAACGAAAACCAAGAGCAATTTAACTCAATTCTGCTTCAGGTGTTCAGTTCAATCTCATCACTAGCCTTACATTAGGATATTACTAAAGAATGTACTTGAGGTTCGGATCATTATCCGTGTCTACAGTTTTACTCTCCGTTCAATTTCATTCTTTACCACCTTCAAAAAAAAATTCAATCCAATCAGCAAATCTTCGATTTGTAATGAAGCTACTTACTATTCATTTCAGTGATTGGTTTTTATAAGACTTTTTTTAAATTTTAACTAACTAGTAATCTACTTAATATTTTGCCTACAACTAACTTATAATAGCTATTGTCCCAATTCCAAATCTCCAAATCTGCCTTTTCTGTAGTTACTACATGAATTAATTTTAATTCAACGTATCTTTTCTGCTTAGTTTCCTACGAGATTGAGGCTCATAAAATAGTCATTTTGTGTTTTCCTTTATGTTCTAATAACTTTTAAACCACTGGATGAATCTGTTCTTTAAACTTGATATTTTTATTTATGGACAAATTTTTATCTGATGCTTTTATTTGAGAACTAGCAGCAAAGCCTGTCGGACGACAGTCATAAAAAAATCTGAAAAATCATTTTATTATCAACTATCAAATATAAAGTAAATGTAATCTAAATACTGTGCTAACTTGTGAACGAAGCTTCTACGGCAAAAATGTTTTTGAGTTTCGAAATCAGCATAAACAACTGAGTAAGTATGCCAAATTTCATTAAAATGGATGCAGTGGTAACAAAATTATTTGGTTCTGAACGTATGTTTTGTTAGAATTTCAGTTGTCGAGGTCAGTTCCCAAGAATAAAATTTCATGGAAACAACATGGAATGACACAATGAACTGATATTTTCATCCAATTTGAGTACTTTTGATTCAATGGTACTTTAGAGAACCATTGGATCTATCTTAATAGGTTAATTATATCGAGTTACAGACATACAGACAGACGAACTTAGCCAATTTATATGTATATATATATATATTTGATTCGATTGATGATTTGATTTGATTTTTTTTTTTTTTTAATGTTTATCAGAAATATTTAGGTGTACTTCTTATCTGTACACCTGTAATATAGGTTCTGAGAGTTTAATCTAAAGGATCATTTTCCATCCAAAAAGAAAAACGAAATACCAACCATATATAAAGTTTAATTTATCTAAAGAATAATTATTATTTTTGACTCATAACGCCGAAAGGCATTTAAAACTCACCTTTGTATAATCTAAATACTGCGCTAACTTGTGAACGAAGCTTCTACGGAAAAAATGGTTTTGAGTTTCAAAATAAGCGTAAAAAACTGAGTAAGTATGCCAAATTTCATTAAAAATGAAATGTGCAGTGGTAACAAAATTAGTTTAAAATTGGTTTTGAACGTATGTTTTCAGTTGTCTAGGTTAGTTTCCAAGGATAAAATTTCCTGGAAACAACATGGAATGACAAAATGAACTAATATTTCATTCAATTTGAGTACCCTTGATTCAATGGTACCATTGAGAACCTTGGATCTATCTTAATTACATCGAGTTACGGACAGACAGACAGACGAACTTAGTCAATTATATAAGTTGATTTTTCCATCTGGGTACCAAAAATAATTAAAATTAATAAAAAATGAATTAATTTAATCAAATTTAATTGAAAATAATAAAAGAAAACAATTAGAACCGAAACATTGGATTTCGAACAATGTCTTATGCAATTTTAATGCTTTTTATATCCTTTTATCCTTTGAATTTGCACAGGCGTCGATTTAAGTTCTATTTCAATTTAAATAGAATTTTCTATAACTACTTTTTACAGAAAATAGAAAAATCCGCACTGTTTTTATTTAGCAGAGGAAACTTTTTATTTATATTACTAGCCGGGTACCGTCGCTTCGTTTCGGAACCCTTGCATATAGCATTAAAAAAAACCTTTATTTACTTAGCAAATTAATATTGAGATCGAAGAATATACGACTTCCCAGCCCGTTGTGGCCTTCTCCGCTTAACTCAGGTGTATTGCGGGTTGGCGCCCACACCGGGGGTTGCCGTCACACACTTCATGATCAGTTTGCCAGATTATTCCCTATCCTGTGGGAATTTCGAAAAATCCGGCCTTATTCCTTGTCGATATCGTAAAGGGAACCTCTGTGCAAAATTTCAGCTTTCTAGGTCCAAGGGTTTGGGGTGGGCGTTGATGAGTCAGTCAGTGAGGGAATCAGGATTTTTCTTTTTTTATAGATAGATTTCCATGAATTTTGTTTTGTTAACCTCATTGATTAGTTCTGTATAGATTATATTTGGATCTGTTATTTTCTCCTTTTTAATTCTTTATTATCCGAGAATCGTTCTTTACATATTATTCCTGGTGTTTCGATATCATGCTTATTTATGAAAATATGATCCATATTTGTTTTCGCATTTTCATGAATTGTACAGTTGTTTCTTGTTGTTCCGTAAAGACAATTTTTGAAACCATTATTGCACCTAAGTTTTAGGTATTTCTGTACTGCATTGTTTTTATTCATTTTGAAAAGATCTACATTTACGTCGCCAATTAGTACAGTTGGACAGTTGTTTAATATACTTTCATTTTTTATGAATAGATTCTCTAATTCTTCAGTAAATTTACCATTCTTTGTGTTTCGTTGGTTTATATTTGGCTAAAAATGTTAATATTTTGTGTTTGATAACACTAACACATTTTTGATAACTAAACATATTAGGTTTTATTATAAAACTTCATGATAAATAACGTGTTTTGTGAAAATTCTTGAATCATTTTCCAAAAGATTTCCTTGCTCCGATGTTTTAGTAATTTGTAATTTAACATTTTGCTTATAGAATGACAGGCAGAATAACCTTTTTTATATACGTTTTTATAATATATAATAATAATAGCCGGGTACCGTCGTTTCAATCCGGAACACTTGCATATATAGCATTCAAAAACAAACTTTATTTATTTAGCAAATTAATGTTGAGATCGTCGGAGAATATATAACTTCCCAGCCCGTTGTGGCTTCTCCGAATAACTCGGATGTATTGCGGGTCGGCGTCACACACCGAAAATTCACATTTTTGCAAGTATCTTGCAAACTCTGAAGCTTTTGTGAATAAGTGATATACCGTTCGATAGAACTTTCAAATACCAACATTTTCGCAATATAATGTTCTCTTCCATCTTTTATACTTTTCGTTTAAATTGAGAAAAAGTCAAAATTTGACCCTTTAAATGGCGCCATCTTGGAAACCAAAAACTTTTTTCAAAAGATTTTTGTAGCATTTTGTTTTTCTTCAAAAGATCTACATTTTATCCATTTTCATGACCAATGTATCTCTTATAGTTTGGTCGCAAAATTGGAAAAACGTAAAGTCTTATGACAGACAGAATAACGCTTTTATAATATAAGATATTTTCATTCTTAAAATAATAAAAAACACAGACACACCTAAATACAAAGAAAAAGAAAAATAGGTAACATTTTAAGGGAAGTAGGATTCAAATTCTTTCAGAACTTCGTGTGAGTTACGATTCATAATGAATATCTTTGTTTTCTACACACAAAAAATTAAGATTGGTAGAAATTTTTCTACATCATAGATGTCTGAAATAATGAAATTTTTCCTTCCGCTGTCTTACTAAGAACTTTCATTTACGTAAAAAGAAACGTTATCTCTCGTTTAACCCGAACCTCTTTACCACAAAATTCTTGCAACTTTTTTCTGCGTTTCCTGTAGCTTTTAAGTGAATTCTTAATTGATGAGAACCTCGTAAATGTTTACTGTATCGTTAAATAATACAATGCTTCGTAAAGTAACATTTTTTTAGAGTTTTAAGATTCCGCTTTAACTACAACTGCAAAGATTAAATATAGAAATTTAAAATTTAAAATCCCTATAAAATTTTAAATTAACTAATTAATATATCAGCAACAGATAGGAATGTATTTTTTTTAATATCACAAACGTTAATAAGAAAAAAAAATTGTTAATTATCCAAAACTAATAAAAAAGTGCTTATTTGTTTGCTTGATTTTATTTATATTTTATTTATTATTTACTGTTCTATCGTTTACTTGATGGTTTGCAGGAAAAGTTTAGCTCCAATTCTTAACCACATTGTTAATCTACATCCACGTTTGTGATTCACATCCTCTCAGTAAATGTTAGCAAATGTTCTGTGAATGTAAATGATAATTATAAAAATATAAAGAGAAAATTAATAGTCAATTTAATCATCGTAAACTTTCTGTCCAATTTTTGTGTAAACAAGAAATACCAAAAACATTATGCAGTAATAATAAATTACATATCAGTGCCTATGACACTGAAACACTTCTTTAGATTCAAGAATTACTTTTTCATCAGAATTTACGTTGATTTAATTATTAAAATATATAAAGAAGTTAAATCTAAAATAAAAACAAGAAGTTCCTGGAAAAACTACACACCTACTTCCCTTAAAATGTCATTATTTTTTCAACTTATTTTTTAATATAGTGAAGACGACGCAAACGAAACGTCTACCTTTATTTTCAATTTTTAATATCTTCTAAATATGAATAATTTTTTTTTTAGAAAGAACAGAATTCAATTGGCTTTACTTACTTCAGTTGCTTAGTCGGGTTAAATTTTTTTCATTAAAAATATTGAATATTTTTTAATAGGATTAATATTCTTTGTTTCAGATATCGACAGAAATCTATTATTTACCTTGTAACGCTTTTTCAAAAGAAATTTTTGACTCTGTTTCGTATTATTTCTGGTCAAAGACTTTTGAAAAGATTACAAACAAAGTTAGATCGTATCTAATCCATAAATATACATATCAAATTTCAAGAAGATTTTCATCGAGTTTTTCAAAAGTTGGTAGGTGATGCGGGGAGTCACACACAGGGACCTCCTCCCCCACAAACACATACACAAAACTGATTCAATAGATATTGCTCATCTTCCAAGAAATACAGATTAAGGAAGATTTTTTTTAATCTACTTTCCTTGGAAAATGAGGTTTATTAAGCGATTCGCAATGTTGTTTTCCAGTTTGTTATTTTTTAATATATAAATATATTAAATGTATTTAACATTTTTGATAAGTTTAAACAATACATGGTAAAATTTGAATGATTTCTTGGAAAAATGATGACTTTTTACGCAGTTTTCGCTATTTATTGATAAATTTCATTGCGATTATAATAAACTGCTCTTTTTTCAAAGAAAATAATTATTAGCAATTAAACCGACATCAAAATAATGGGAAACAACATGAATTCCTTTGATAATGGGAATAAACCAATTATCGAAATGAAAAAAAAAATAATGATGTGTCGTAATTTACATCAAAATGAATTATTTTAAAAAAGAATCAATGGTTTATTCTTTTGTTAAATACAGTATTCATTTTATTTGTACATAGATCTTTGTAGCCATTTTTTTCTTAACCATATTTTAAATAAAAAGAAAATATCCCGTTTTTCACATCAGAAGAGCATATTGAATGACAAATATTAATTAGGGAAAATGTCGTAGGAGAAGTTATTCCTATATCTGAGATTGTGCGTATGAAAAGCCTTGCACTGCCCAAACAAAGTCGAAGTCTCATGAGAAAAATCCGACTTTTGGTTCAAGATATGATCTGATCTAATTCAAAGTAGTCCTTGTAGTAGGAATCGCAACGAATTGTCGTCATTTAAAAACATGGAGGACAATTAACTTAGGTAGTTTTAGAATTTTATGATTTTGATGAGATTCCTACCAATTAAGAAAAATGGGATATTAAATACTATCCCATTTTTCTTAATTCAAATAAGATAGTCATTGATAGGGTGAGAAATAGTGGCAATTGGACAAAATTGAGCATCCATTATGCTGAGAACTAATGGATGCTCTCGACAAATCTATCCACTTCCGGTTTAAGATAGTCAATGGTCACTTACCAATGCTACAAACTAGTGCAACATGATCGCTTGCTTTTGTATTCATTACAAAACGGAATCACCTTGTTCTTAATTAGCTAATTAGTCAAATCACGATATTAAATTTAACCGTACAATACCCTACAACCATAGTCTTCAGTACTCAACAGAGTAATAGTGGAAAGATAACAAGCCATATAAAACACTTCCGATTAGATAATGAGTTTCATATATTCAGAAGATGTAAAATAAAAAGAATTTAGAATGCGGATTTTTATTTATAATAAATTTAAACATACAATTATGTTACTAATTGTGCTACGTTCAAGACAGCTTAAGTGATAAGATGCTTGTTTCCGGGAAGGAAGAGGAGTTTGCGGTGGAGGGCGTAAATTTTCCCCAGTTTCTATCTCCTCCAGATGGATCATAAGATCTACCCAGCCGTATGTTAAGTGAATCGGTTGTTTCTTATCTGTAGTTAAAGATACACTAGCTCCCAATTCTCAAATTCAGTTTAATGAGGATCTTTACCTTAATTAATTAACCTCAATTAATTACACTTATTCAAAAATTGCTGTTTATATAAATTAGAAGAACTTGCAGTTAATACCCTAGCCTTTATTAAAAGAGTTGATTTTTTTCCTGATTGAAAAACTAAAAATTCTGAATACAAATTTGCATACAAATATAGCATGTAATGTTATATTCGTAACATAAGCTGTTAAAGATTAAACGTTAAATTCCACTGATACCGACGCATACCAAATTTAATGAATATTAGTTCAATGGGAATGGAATTGTTAAATTCACGAAGTTACAAATAAATGTTATCTAGCAATAATTGGTAATTTTCGCACTTTAGTCCAAATAAACCGAAATATTGAAAGCTGTTGGAGGTAAGCCTTTTACTATTAGATGCCACTAAAACTAACGCATACTTTTTGTTATTTGTTTTCCTACAATTTCTTTGTATGTCACATAAATTGCTTTGGGATCTAAAATGAAACCGTTTACTAAAAGCACTAACCTACCTTTCTTTCATGTGACGTAACAAAGCAGCCACACCTTTACATACGTCAATTCTTTACACCTGTTAAAAGCTGTCATTTAGCAGAAGCAACTAAAATCAAATAGAAACTTGCTTGAAAAATAGAAGAGAAAATATATTTTACATCAACTTATGCAAATTTTGAATGCAACAGTTTCCATTGTTATTAAAAGGAATATTTTCAGGAACCTTTATTCCAAGCTGAGTTTTTTTTTATCGATTTTTGTAGATAATCAATAAGAAGAATAATCAATGACAGGGAAAATCCGTAACACAGAAAAGAAAAGCTGATTCAATCGATTGAACAGAATGATAATTCGCTTCTTATCTTCTGTTTTCCAGAAAATTCTTAGAAAAAAAAGAACGAGATAAGGAATGTACCACTTTTGAGACAGTTCAAACAAATCCTGCTATCCTGCTTTAAACAACCTCTTTTGAATACGCGTTGAAAATCGCAATATTTTTCCTGCATTGTCTGGTGCTACCGTAATTCAAATAGTGAAAACAATGTTTTATTGATAATTCATTAGAAAAGACAAATTTAAAAATGCAGTTATTTTATATTGGTTATTTTTCTGTGAAGTGATACAAAAAGAAGGAAGTAGTTATTTAACTAAATAAAAGATATCAGTGACCAAGTACTTGTTTTGAACAGTTATTTACAAAGGCATTGAAGTAACAGTTATTTACAAAGTTATTTAAAGTGCCAACCTTTTTACAATTCTATCTCTATTTACAATTTATATATAAAGCTCTAAAGTCCTTACATACACAGAAATTGTTTTTATCTGTTCGTAGAAAAAATATACACAGTTTTGGAGATAGCATTCGTAGTTTTGATGTAGGTTGTTCAGATAGCAGTTTCTGATCTAAAATACGTACTACTGGAGATATGTAGTTAATTGATATCGTACGTAATTCTTAAGATGACTGCAAAGTTTTTATAAACAATATTTAGCTTTGGAGATATTTTTGTAGTTCTTGAGGTAGTATAAGAACTACATACATACTTTACTTCACCTGCAATTCTTGAAATAGCAAATGTAATATTTGCATTGTAATTGAAGTTAAAAGATTTATTTCATTTTACTTGAAGTTCTTGAGCTAAATTACGCTGTTATTCAGATAGCTTAACTAGCTGTTGAGATATGGTATACTGTAAAGTGTGTGAAATATAGTAAGTACGGTAGGAAATCTTGTAATAGAATAGCATTTATCATGGCGAGTGCAGATATACCATACCTATTTCTTGAGGTACCTTATGTAATTTTTGATGCGGGGTATTTAGTTCCTTAGATAGCAAGCTTCTTTGTGCTATATAATTCATACGTTTCACATATTTTAAATAATTTTTTAGATGGCGAGGAAAAGGGACAAAAATAAGAATTGAAACGGGCACGCAAATAAGAATTTTTAATGGACTTATCATGTGAAGACGATGTACATCTTCTTGATGCATCTCAAAACTACTTTTTCCAATAGAAAAATCTTCCGTCGTAAAAATGAGTGCCGGCTTCTCTTGAGAAAAAAAAAGGAAACATAAAAGGGAAGAACATAAATAAATAAGGAAAGGAAAGTTATTGACTGAAAAAAGAAAAAAAAATATTTTGGAACACGCATGAATCGAAGAATTTAGTAATTCACAAAACAAAGAACGTTTCAAAACATGTGAAATATGAAACATGAGAAAAAGGTGTAAATCTGATTGCTTTTTATCCATCCTCACTAAAGCGATACTAATCTTAATTTCTTTTCCTTAATCAGTCTTTTTCAAATTACAGACAAAGAGATCAGGCTATTTGTAAAATGTTATTATTAACAGTTTTAAGTATATTAATAAGGCGGAAGGTTTACAAGCAAACAATTATTCATTGGAGTATTTTAAAAGTGTATTACGTAATAAGGTTAAATTCACATAAATTGTTTACGTCTTATGTCATATATCTATTTTGTTTTGTATTGTTATATTGTTGTAAGTTCAAAACCGGGTTTTATGTATTAACCGGGTTTTATGTGGTTTTATGTTTTCTAAAGAAATTCAGAAATTATTTAAACGAAATATTGTGTGTAAGGAAAAGAAATGAGGATTAATATCTATTTGCTTAGCATCCACGACCATTAAAATAATTTTTCCTTATAAATATAATTTTGTTTTATATAAACATAAATTAACCTTACCTGAATAATTCAGGAACAGCATCTAGTGAAACAAACCAAAATTAATCTTCAATAACATTAAATATCATAAAGTGCTCGGATTTACCATATATCCTCTTCATTTAATATTGGTAATATTTCGCGGAATTTTATATCATTCCGCTTTTTCAAACCTTTTTTTTAAAAATAACAATGAGTAACTTCCAATACATGTCTTAATACCAATACAATCATGCATGATACTGACATATTATCATGTCATTATTATAAAATAATGATATGCTCTTTCTAACAAATGAAAAAATGTTAACAAAACCAAGCATTGTACCACCATTATCAGTTGAATACAATATAAAGTTCACTTTCTTTATTGAAATTTTCTTTATTGATCAAAATTTATTAATAAATGGTCAGAGATCAAAAAGAAAAATTTCAATAAAGAGAACATTAGATATCGTCCAAAATTACAGAATCATTGAAATACTCCTTAAGGTATATCTTATTTTAATATATCTTTACTTTTCTCTGAACTTTCTTTTATTGAAAGAAAATTTATATTCCACTGATACATTGTATTAAATTTGAATATTGTTCTCCAGCAGTTTTATTAAATTCCTTTGTTTTGCTATTGTAGATAGTTTCTGGAAAATGCATTGAAATTTCAGAATCCTTAGGATTAAAGATTTTATTAAACCTGTAATGGGCTTATTTTTACATGTTTTTTAATAAACCTATTTATCTAATTTTCAGTAAGCCTATATATAAAAAATCAAAACGATTTTTGATATACTGTCACTTACAGTATCAAACAGTTCTTCAACTTAAGGGAAAATTCCCTTTAGCTTTTGGGGAATTTAAATATATAGGTTTCCTGTGAAACCATAAAACAATAATAATAAATACAGTGCTGAAGTGTATCCCGATTCCCTCTGATAATAGACCAGAAAGCCATTTTTGTTGATATTTTGAATAATTTTTCTGCACGTTAAATTTATTTATTTATTAAAGAAAAGGACTCTCAGAATTTATTGTAAGACATTAACTTCTACCATATCAAGCTTTAATCGTAGCATTATGATCTGTTATTTATCCTTTTTAATGAAAAATTACATTATATTTCACATATGCACGGAGAGGATACTCTCCCATGTCGACACAGCGTTATGGTTTTGTGTAATTTAACATTTAGTATTTTGAGGAATTAAAGGGAAAATTCAGTTTTGTATCTTATGCCTTGATATCCGCGATAAAAATGTAAAGACATAAAATATTTCTTATATATGAAAAATAGTAAATATGAAAAAATAGAATAGATAAGGATACGAACCAGAAAGCACATTTTTTGGTTAATAAAATGCCCTATTTTGGTTTTATTAAACTTTTGTTAATTTGCGAGTTTTAAAACTCTCTAATAACACCAGTTAATGACCTCAATGGCCGGGGATTGAAAGCCAGCGAGATCACGTATTAATTAATTAATTAATTTAATTTGTTTGTAATTTAAAAAAAAAAATTTTTTTTTTTAAATGCAGTCCTATTTCTTGTGGTAAAGATTTCTCTTCATATTTATTCTTACTTTAAAGAAATTTATTAATTTGAAGCTATTGAAATTTAATTTCGTTTCTACATTTTTTTATCTCCACCACTAAGTTTTTAGACTGAATTAGGTTTTTTAGGAGGACACCCACTACAGAGCACTTCATATGTTGGCTAGAATTCATGGTTCAAATTCAGTCGTTGTAATGAATGTCATCTTTAAGTCGTCAGGAAACTTTCCAGCAATTATTAATTTTAGTTTCTAACAAATAATGCATGTGTTTGCTATATCTCTGACAGTTTCATAAATTTTACACAGAACCTAACTTAGTAATTGTGAGGTGCTTGAGTAGAGACAGTTGTAATATCACAAACTTTTCCAACACCCCATTTATGTTATCAACAGAAAACTTGAATCCTAACTATTAATTCTTTGGAGAAGTTATAGTTAAAATTTTAATGTTACGTATTATTTTAAAAAGCAATAGTTTGTTTTCTATAGATTGTTTATCGTTGCTCAAACTAGGATAAGAGTATCGTGATAATCCATTTTGAAACTAGTAAACGTTAATTCTTTTTTATGATCTATTTTAGAAAGACATAAAATATATTTTAAAACAATGATTGATACAATCACGAAATTTTTAAACAGTGTTACGATACAGCTTGATGACAATCCATTTCATACCTCGACCACTTTTTTCGAGCCAAGTCTGCTAGGAAAAGATACAAGTTTATTCTAAAAGACATTGTGACTTTCCCGGAAACCATTTTCGGTGCGAAAATAACTTAACTAATAAAAAATAATAGACTAATAATAAACTAATAAAATACAGTATACACATTTTTTTATAAGATTTTTCTAAAAACATTTAAAAATACTTAGGAGCCTTTCGAGTTCCGCCGCAGAACTCTTCTTCAAACAAGATTTTTGTAAATATCTTTTTAAAAATTTTTATATGCTGTTTTTTATTATAATTTTTAGTTAAACGCTTGTCTGGTGATATCATTTTTTCTTCAGAGCAACGCTAAGTTACATTGCTCGACATTATAAGTTGATGAAGTTATTTTAATTTTATTTAAAGTACAATTTATATTCTAGGAATAAATATTTCGGACGTTTACTTTATAAAGATATAATAGGAAGCGTTATTGATTGAAATAAAGCTTTAATTAAAGCGCTGTCAGTTATTTTGAAATTTTACGGATGGCATCAATGTTAATCAAAAAATGGTAACCACAGCTTCAACGGATTTGAAGAGCATTGTTAATGTAACTAAATTGATAAAGGGGTTGACTGAATATATGTTGATAATTGGATCGAAATCCTCTTGTAAGCTTCTTTATTTTTAATTTCTATTCTTATACAGCTGTTATTTCTGTTCTATTGTCTGTCTATCTGTTTGTATGCTTTTCACGCTACATTGACTTTTTTTTATCGACTTTCATAAAACATGATATGATTTTTATTCGTGGGCCTATTTATCATATTCTAATCTTAATCCTTTTTCAGATTCTAGAAAATTTTAATTCCGCATTACATTTCCCAATGCTAATATTAACAAATCTGATTGTTCAGTCTCTACATGATTGGAAACTGAACTTGTAACATGAATAAAATTACTTAAATTATACATTAAAGTAAAAAGTCAAGTAAGGGTATTATTATTACTGATACAATCAAATTACATTAAAAATAAAGAAAGTTAAATTAAGTATATTTATGGGTGCAGAGAAATCGAAGGGAGAACTTTTACATTTGTTTTTGTTTTTCCGCAGTTTTTCACATAATTGATACACATACTTTTCTTTGCTTCAATCTTATCAAAGATTTTCATGTGTTGTTCCTTTATCTTCTTGTAAGTTTTCACGAAGTTTTAACGTGAAGTTTGGCAATTATTGTCCAATTTGTGTGCAGACATATCAAACATGTCAGCATAGAATGTTTTTCTTTCTCGTTTCATTCTACGTCTCCTCATTCGGTAATCTTCTGTGAACCCATATTTGTTGGGTTAGTTTAAGATCAATGTCTATTTAAAACAGACATCTATTAAAATGGACTTTAAAACTTTATTTGAATGTTTCCTCAATCGCAATAACTTTCCCTTATATTAAAAGCATTTGAGAGAAAAAAAAATAGACAAAGAAACTATAATAGTAAAGTTACATTTGCAATATATTCAATCTATATTAGTCAGGCAGCATTAATACTATTAATGAACTAAGCACAAATCGATTATTGAAGACATACATTATTACAATAGCAGGAGCTTCACCAATGCTAAGAATACTTTGGTGCAGTCTGCGGATAGTGATCAGTATTGATTAAATAAACTCGTTAATTCATTAATTAACACATACTACAGAATGATGGCTATTTGCAGGCTATTTGGCATCTGTCTGCAGGAATTATTCAATTAAAGCAGTAACGAAAATGGTTTCTGTACAGAAATAATTAATTCAGATTAAAATGTGACACTGCCAGAAAAACTTCATTGATTTTCACTAGAGGACGCCCATGACAAATATAATAAATAGCTTAACTTTTGATTCGAAAAGTTTTCTGAAAGGCAGTGAATTGGTACTTTACTGCTTTTAGATTTAAATAAAATAAAATATGTTTAAAAAACAAAACAAAACCCACGAATTGATTGTAATTTTCTTACATCTTACGAGTGTAGATTGATGTTAGACAACCATGTATTTTCATAGAATAATCTCATTGTTTCACAATATTTATTTTCCTTAATCGTTGTAGGACATTAGATGAAGAATTAATTGAAGCTTAAACAACACCTTATGAATGGACAACACGTGACAAAGGGTTTTATGTGTTAATAATAAGTGACTTAGCCACTTTCCTTTCACAGTGTTAGATGAAATGATAATACCACAGGATTTTTGCAAAACAAAGTTTACGAATAATTTACCGAGCAGTATTATTAAAAAATAGGCAAACTTTCGAGAGATTATTTTCCTAGCATAGGAGAAGTTTCGATAAGATTACAATATTACTAGTACGCTTATTGCCGAGGATATATTTCTAGCAATTCTTGTTGTATGTTACCGAAGCTTCGAGAAGAGTTTTCACGACTGCGAAAATAGAATAATTTTAGAATATCAATCAGCAAAATAGCTTACTAACACTTTTGTTGAAAGTGTAATGGAACGAACGATTATTTTTAATTTAATTTTTCGATGCAAGCTGCAACGATATATTTGTTAGGGTTGAATCACTTTATTTGTGATGAGCGCCCATGCCAAGATTCTTATTACTTTCTTGATCCTTCATCAGTTTCACAAGGATGTTGTTCTATTTATATTACAAAAAAAAAAAAAAAAAAAAAGAAGAAACACTTTCCTCTTTCAACTCTTTTGTTTTTGCTATTTTACGAAAGTGCACCACCGAAAAAATCTGCTTTTTCTTCATTCTCATTTTCAATTTTCTCTGTTTTCTATTTCTTCGTTGTTTTCTTGGCTTCATCTTCTTTTGACCGAAGAGAAAGAATACAATCAACTTTCGGCTGGGTTTAAAATGTGAATGATTAAGAAGAAATTCGTCATCAAGAACGAAATTACGTTGGGCAATACGTATTAAGAAGTTCAGAAACTCATTCTATGAAATTGTTAATTGTGGCAGCTCTAATCATAAACTAAAAAATAATTAATAGAAAATGGAATTTATAAAACAAAAGAATTTATAAAAGCTGTTGTATGTTTAAACTTTGTAGAGTTTTTAAGTTATGCGAGGGCCTCTATAATGTGGATTTGTAAGATGCCTGATGAAAAACCTTATATCAGTAATATTCAAACTTTTTGGACACTCAACCTTCCAAATATTGTATTATAGAAACGTCACTCTTTGCAGCTAACCATTCAAATAAAAGAAAGTCCACAGTGTATTAAAAAAAAACGGGGAAATCTTCAACACTATAAAATCCATACAAAATGCAACTCTTCTAAAAGCTAGAGACTTTAGGCAATATATCTGGTTCCGTAGGTAATTAAGTGCATTCATACAATAGTTCACATAGCTTTGAGATACAATATCAAAGCCTAAGTAGTTTCAATTAGATAAATACAGCCATTATCAGAAACGATGGCCAAATCTTGAAAATATCTAGATATTTATAACATATTATAATAAATGTATTGTTAAGATTTTATAAGTTTAATCAGTTGTTCTTTTTTGTATTTGCTTTAAAATAATTACTGTTAGATATAGTAATCGCGGTACCTTTCAAGTTTCATGAAAATCTATTTCAGGGCGAATTGGGTTTGTCTCCTTCAATTTACAAAGTACAATAATCTATCCCTGACATAAAGTTTTCTGGGAATTGAAACTTTCATTTTCATAATAGTCATTATTCCATACCACTATTTATTTAAGATCCTAATGATGTAATTGAATAGAAACAAACAAAATTCTCTAATTATTTTAAAACCTAACATAATTAGTGGTGGTATTTTTTAATTATGTAATGTGTAACTGAAAACGCAATTTCGAAACAGAAAGCATTTTATATTAACAAGTAAACAAATAACAGATAGTCTTCTTTCTTTTTTTTACTAAATTAAAGAAAAATGGATTCTTTCAATAATTTATATTTCTTTGCTCTAATTTTTTAGATACTCATAATTATTCAGAATAGAATATTCAGAATTCTGAATAATCAGAATGAGTTAACTTAAAAAGAAAGTAGTTTTCTATTAAAAGAAATCTAATAGAATTTTTTTTTATTAACGTTCAGGAATTAATTTTTATTTCCTTCACTGTTGGAATATTTAATGAGAAGGGAAGTAAATTTTGAAAAGATTAATGTTAATCAGAAGAAATTTCTATTAAAACTTCAGCATTAGGTAGCCTGAGCCATTGGGTTTTTGTGCCTTAAAACGAGAAGTCGTTAATGCCGTAAACGACATTTTACTTAGCTTGTTTGTTTCTAAATAAATGTATGAATAAATTAATTCTACAAGATTCAAATTACACTTTTTTCTTTGTTCCTGCCTTTTATTTAAAAAAATGTACATAATGCTGTACATATTTTTGAAAATGTTGTACTTCAATTTCAAGGTTTAGTAATATTTAGTAATTGCTTTTATTACAACAGAATTCAACTATTTCCAAAGGATTCTCTATAACATTTCTACTGTTTTCAACTAATTTTGTAAACGGATTGCTTCAATGTAATTCTGTTCATTGGAATTTCATCCTATTTTTAACAGATTTGAATGTTTTTAAAATTTCCAAAATTTAAATATGGCAGCTTTCAATCTTTTGAAAATTTACTACAATGGCTATTTTAATATTTAATATATATAATTATTATTAAAACAAAATTATAATTTTTATGTTTTTCTACATTCATGTCAGTAGTACTACTGCAATAAATTAGAAAAAAAAATTAAAAAAAAATATTACTATCTAGGTATATTTTTAATAAAATTTAAGAGTATTATTTTGTTAAAATGATAAAAAATTTGTAATTTTAATTATTCCAAAATTTACTTACTCGCAAAAGCTTTTTCATATTTTTTCAAAAGTTTTAAAATATGTATAATATTTGGTAAAATAGAAAACCGCTGTTTTTATGATGAATCTGCTCTTGCCTAGTCGATAGGAGCGCCACCTTTAAGCATGGTTGTCACAAACACGTGAAACTGATCAATGATGCATGAGGTTCATATGAATCACATTAGATCACACGTCCTATTCTAAAAGATAAAAATAAAATGAAGATTAAAAGCTTCTGTCTAAAAATATGTTTTACAAACCATATTTCAACTTGTTTTATAGTTTTAAATATCAGATGTTTAGACTATTATCTTCAATCAAATTAAATTAATTAAAGGATTTTATTATATATAATATTATAATTCGGTAATTTTGTGAAATGAGGCTATATCTTTACAGATACATAAGCAAATAAAATAATTCTTACATTTTAAAAATTAAAAAATTGATTTATTTAATTTTATATTTACAATATTTTTAAAATTTAAAACAGTTTTAATTGTACGAATATAATAAATTAAAAAAATATAATTTATAATTATGGAATTATGATTTTTGAAATTTCTAAAATTATTTATTACTATACAGATATATTTCGATTAAATTTTAAAAATGTTATTTAGGTAAAGTAATATCAAAACTTTTGTTAATTTTAATTATCATTAGTAAATTAGTAAATTAATTAAATGGAATCTTTTAATCCAACTTCTAAAACTTGTTTAAAAGAAAGATATTAAACAATTATTATTTTAAAAATTTAAATAAATAAATTCCAAAATCAGCTCAGTGATTTTTATTTCTGTGCATTTTTGTTCCTTTTGATACCTAAATTAATAAGTAATTCGTTCCATTTATTTTTGTTCAGAACAACCGCTGTCTCATGTGTTATTTTAATATTACTTTTCCCTCATTTCTTACATTTTCATATAAAATATTACAAACTTTAAACTACTTCTCTGCAAGACCTTCAAAGAAAAAAAACAAAAGCTCTTTTCTTTTTAAGTATTTACAATTTGATTCTAATTCTTTTTTTAATCTACTTTCCTATAACATTAGTCTCATATCTGTGATATCAGATTAAACCCCCCGGGTTTAATAACTTTTGAAGGCTTTTGGATGGATTTTCTGGAAATTTAGAATGCATTTTTCAGACAAGAGACGATCTAATATTTGTATCTGAAAATTTTTATGTCTGAATGTATACCGGAAATTAGTGCAAAAAAGTGGCAAAAACTTGCAATTAAAAAAAAAAAAAAAATAGAACCGAAACAATGGATTTTTACAATTTGTTTACAGTATATATATATATTAATCCTTTGAATATAATTAATTTAAAATCTAAATAAAATTACTTAAGAACATTGTTTTTATCCAATTATTTGTTTTGTTTTAATAAAAAAACTAGCAATCCTGTCAAGTAAAATTTTTAGTGAACACGTGACCTTGGATTTTGAGGTCATTTTCTCAGTCACGTGACCTTTGATCGCGACCGGACTACCCGTAAAAAGTTCATCTCAATGAGGAGAACAACTTGTCTTTACATTTTACCTTCCGGTTGAGCCATGTCGATGAAAAATAAAATGTAGGCATCCTCAACATTTTATTTAAGTTGTCACCTTATTTGTATCTGTGTCTTCTGGTTTCGGAGGAGTATTGGGCAGAAAAAAATCTAACATTTTCTTTTATATATACATAAATTTCAATAAAATTGCTTAGCAATTAGCAATAGAAAAGCTTAATATACTCAGGATTTGATAAGCTGGATGTCGATAGTAGGTAACGTGAGGAAGGTCCTTAGCCTCGCAGGTCTCCAACTGAAAGCTAACATATATACGATAAAGTAGGCAACGTGAATTTACTTAATATTTTGTGAAATTGGAAAAAAAATTTACTGTTCATGTTGAGTAGTTAGCGCAATTTAAAAATAAAAAGCGATTTTTCATTTTTTAGCAACCCATTTGGAAGCTATTGCGTTTGTTCTGCACATCCGCCGTCCGTGTCTATCCTCCCTAACAACTCCCGAAAGGAAAGGTCGGATCGGCAAACGGAGTTCACCATCGTGTTCAGAGAAAAGGGATATTTATTTCTGTCTATCCGGGAAAATGCAGACAGTCAATTGTTTTTTTCCCGGAATTTTGGGAATTGTTTGCTCGTCAACTACTGACCCCGATCGACATGAAATTTAGATATGCTTCAGTTTAGAGTGTCTACTACCTAATCTATATTTGTAACTGACCGTATCTACAACAGTTTGCGGACACAGTCGACTGTTTCCGCACTTTTCCGGATAGGCAGAAATAAAAAAAATATTAATTTTAAAGTAAACACGCTAAAGCATATCCAAATTTCAAGTCGATCGAGTCAGTAGTTTGTCCAGGAAAAAATTCTCAAACTTTACCTTTTTCCGATTGACAGTCGGCTGTCGTTGCGTGGCGGATAACCCTACAATGCTTCTTAGGTGAAGTTTTGGTTTTAATGGGTCGCCTTTAATTTTATGCTTTACCACAACTGTTTTTTTTACTTATATTATTTTGACGATATTATAAAACAAAGAAAAAAAAAGCTTTTACAAAGAAATATGTTGTTTTTATCAGAAATT